>JAIGNY010004608.1:155000-377500 GCA_020152595.1 Chiridota heheva
AGAGTCACAGGTTATCACAATAGTGATAATAATAACAATGGTGGATCTACGATTTGTCAAACGGGGTGGCCAGGAAGAGCATGGAGAGGTGATTTTAAGTTGTGGGAAGATATTGCTGCGTTAGCAGCAATCCGAGCGCGAGCGAGACGTTCGGCGTGGAGTTCAGAGGCTTGATAAAGGGCCCCTTAGTGTGATCCAGGGGCAAAGCTCCGGTGGGGGTCCAGGGGCGAATCCCCCGGAAGCTCCTGGAATATTTAATATTTCAGGGTTTAAATTGGCCGCAAAATTACTCAAAACATGCTTAATGTTCAAACACATTTACCTCTTTAATTGTAAAAAAAGTGTGGGATGTATACCCCCTCCTCCTCCTTGATTTACTCCCATTGTGGCCCAGGTGTGGGGGGTTTAATAATTATTTAAAGACTAAGTTCCTATTTATAACCGTGGATGTAAGTCCCTGCGTAAACGGTGAGGATGTGCTACATCCTTCTGATTCCCCAAAAGACTATCCAAACAGCCAAAGATTGTTGTTTAGAACAATTCTTTTTTTTTCTGAAAGGATCGTCCATGATTTAATATAAAACCAAGTTCGGGCTACACTTAGCTTATGTTTACGTTTAGCTAGCTCTGTTATCTGCCGTGATTAACAAGCCGTATGTACGTACTTAATGACACGCGCGTATACCTGCAAGCACTAAAGTAATAACACATCTTTTTCAAGTCTATGTATAAACGTAATTTTAACCATTGGTGTTCACTCTACCAGTTCGCCTAAAATGATTTTAATTCATACTAAAAGATATGATTACAAAATTCTTATTGCTCAAGAAATATTATAAGCGAGGAAGCGTATAAAATTATTGCCCTTGTTTTGTTTTGTTTGGACCGGAAAAAGGGGTGGCTAGCCCCCCCCCCCCTCCCCTCCCATGGATCTGCCCGTAAATACGAATATGAATTTGTAAAGCGAAAATTGCAAAAGCTTCTAAGCGCTTAGAAGAAAGGAAAATAAGAAAAATGATTGTCTTTATAATTGAGTTTGAAAAAATGTCTACAGAATTTGCTTGGCGAATGTTTAATGGCAGACTATTTCATAAGGAAACAGCAGCATGAGAAAATGTCCTGTGCGTGATTATCCTAACATTTTGAACTTCCGGTGGTGTCCCAGCCAGTGCTCCACAACTAGTCAATAAAATGGCCGTTGGCGCTTTGGAAGTCTGTCGGAACGTTATAAAAAGCAGATAAACCAATCTTGTGTACAAACCACGAGGCCCTGGGTTCAAGCCTGGGTTGGGTAGACACGCCAGTGCACCACAACTGGTTATCAAAGGCCGTGGACATTGACTTGGTTGTCGATGTTATGTCTGTCCGTACGTCGTACCTGTGTTCTCGTCCGGGTCGTGTTAAGCGTTTCGTGATAGCATCTGTACTATCATAACCGAATACGCAGGCGACGACCCCGTCGTTGTAATTGTGTGTTCACTCATCATCATCGTAAACCAAACAATCGACTATTATGATTACCAGATTAGGTCCCGTCTTCAGCCCAACTGGCAATGCTCTATGCATGGTACAAGCTTATTCACTTCAAGAGCTATACCCCGTTGTCTGATTTGAATCGGCTATGAACAAATGAATGAAGCAAGTCACGAGAGCAGATGAGCGTACAAACCCTGTTGGTAGCACAGTACTAATTAGGTATTACTACCCCAGCCCAAAATGAGAACCCTGAGAGAAAAGGCTAATAAGAATATTTTCGAGAGGTCCCATTTCACGGGACAGGACGCTGAGAAATTGCAAGTTTCAGAAATGGTAGAGAAAGGATAGGACTTGACTATGCATATCCAAACTTGACGAGATTTCAGAAAAAGTTTCATGGGAACTATTTTACCATGGACCCATACCCAAATTTGAGTGATTTTCTGAGGGTGTACAACACTTCTTCATTTCGCCCTAAAATAAAATAAAATAAAAAAAGTGGCCGAAACCTCCAGTGACCCCTTATTGAAACTATCCTCATTCAAGAAATACAAGAGTCCTTTTTGGAAATCATAACGAAACACCCAACTCGTTCTGGTACAAACCTCTTTCATCATAAGTTTCAATGGGGCAAATAATTAGTTCCGTGCTACCTGGTTGGAGCTATCCGGCTCGCGCTTTTTTTCTTCTGTAGAACAGAATTGTCATTACAGATTTTTTCAGCCAATCATATACAAAAATGACGATGACGTAATTAAATATGAATATTCATATCCAACGTATGACTTATCGTCTCCCAAAATAATTTGGGACTAAGTAATTCCATGACCGCGAGTGAATAACATTACTTTGCCGGAAAACAATGGAAAAAAACCTGACACTACAGATATGGCACAATTTGGAATGTGCTACGAAGCGAATCCTCCTTTGAATATCGAGGAAGTAGTTAACAATATCTCGGTAAGTGGTGTTCTGAGTGAACTTCTAACACTCGCTCCTTGTATGAAAACTAAGACATGATTTATAAAGTAGTAGTTAAGCGACTTTTTCTTGCATCAAAGTTACAGCAGTGTTTGCACTATGGAGTATGGGAGTAAGTATAGAATACCCTGCAAATTAAAAGCTCCCATTTTAAGGTGGAGTGCGTAGTCGTAATGAGTTTCATTGTTTGTTTTATTGGGCCCTAACTTCCTGAATCCCATATCATTTTCCTTTTTGGACAAAAAGTTTCAAGTTTACACTGGGGAAGCGTGCCACATGTATCCTAGTTTCTGGATATGCCTTTGCAATTTGCACAAACATGACGTAATGACAGCCAAAAGTACTAGAAATGGCTAGTTTGAAGTTTTGAATCTTAGTCATTTTCACTCAAATAATTTGACAGTTACGAAATTTACTTTAAAAAAAACTATACATTAATCGTAGCATATATATATATACAGCACTTCAGATGGTGTCTGCCAACATATATGAATATGCAACGTTGAACATCCTAATGTTGTATATGATTATTTATATTTAATTACGTCATTGTCACTCTTGTATATGTTTGGCTGAACAAATTTGTAATGGCAATTCTGTTCTGCAGAAAAAAAAGACGCACCCGGCTTATGAAAACCAACAATAATAGGTACAGCTGCATCTGAATCTTTCAAACCAATTTCTACTGTTGATCTGGCTGCAATTATACGTCGCTCTCCTTCAAAATCATGCTCCCTGGATCAACTCCCTACTTGGCTTCTGAAACAACATCTTGATATTCTGTTACCTAAGCTGACTAACATTGTTAATCTCTCGCTCTCCACAGGTGAATTTCCGGATTCACTTAAAGAAGCTGTGGTCACCCCAATTTTGAAAAAATCCACTCTTGACAAAAATAATCTAAAGAACTACCAGCCTGTCTCAAACCTACAATTCAAATCCAAGATAATTGAAAAGGTCATGGCTGCTCAATTAAATGATCATATCAACGAACATGGATTAGCTGAACCTCTGCAGTCTGCATACAAATCTAATCACTCAACAGAAACGGCCCTTCTCAAAGTGCAAGATGAAATCCTGAAAGCTATTGATGATCAAAAAGGAGTTATGTTGCTGCTGCTTGACTTATCAGCAGCTTTCGACACAGTTGATCATGTTATTCTTTGTGATCGCCTAGAAAAAAGGTTTGGAATCACAGGAACTGCTCTTGAGTGGGTTAAGTCTTATCTACGCGAAAGGACCAACCGTGTTCGCATAGCTGATGCACTATCAGATATTAATCACATTTCTTTTGGATTACCACAGGGTTCGGTTATTGGCCCTTTAATGTTCACACTCTATACCACACCACTTGGTGATATTCTTAGGAAGCACGGTGTCAAATACCACATGTATGCCGATGACATTCAAATATTTCTCAACTTTGACCCTACTGATATCGTTGATATACAGCATACACTAACCAGACTCACAAATTGTGTATTTGATGTTCAATCATGGATGACTGCTAATAAACTTAAACTTAATGAAGACAAAACTGAATTTTTCATCTCTGCATCACCACAACATCTTTCACTGCATCTAGTTCAAAACATCACACTGACTGTTGGAAATGCAACAATAAAACAGTCAAATAGTGTCCGCAACCTCGGTTTCTACTTTGACTCGTCCATTAAAATGACCAATCAAATATCCAAACTTAGTTCAACTGTCAATTTTCACATTCGTAATTTATGGCGTATTCGACGATTCATTGATGTTGACACTTGTCACAGTGCTGTGAGAGCCTTGATTTCCTCACGCCTTGATTATTGTAACTCTTTGTACTGCGGACTAAACAAGAAAGATCTTGATAAGCTTCAGCGCTTACAAAATAAGGCTGCTAGACTCGTCTATGCTCTCCCTCCACGTACGCACTCCGCGCCTCTTCTCGAAGAACTTCATTGGCTTCCTGTTAATAAAAGAATCATTTTTAAAGTACTCTTACTTGTCTTCAAATCACTCAACAAAGTTTCCCTAGCTATATCTCAGACTGTATAGATGTCCACGTTCCAACGCGTCCCACTCGCTCAGCTGCTGCTATTACACTAAATCGTCCCAGGACCAGGAAACTTGCTGGCGACAGGACTTTTTCGGCATCAGCTCCAAAATTCTGGAATGCTCTTCCAATGGACTTAAGGAACTGTACTTCTTCTCTGTCTTTTAGAAAGAATCTAAAGACATTCTTATTTTCAAACTCTGCCTGAACAATTGCTTGCTCATACACATCATATTCTGTTGACTGTATTTCTTTGTTAATTTGTACATGTTATTCTTGTAATGCGCTTTGTATCCTCTGGTAAAAGCGCAATAGCAAATGTTCTTTATTATTATTATTATTATTATTATTATCTGACGTCATGTTCGTGCATGCGTTAGGCACTTAGGGTTGCCAGTTTGGTCGATTACCGGCGAAATATGGAAAATTTTGTCGCTTTGAACATGTCTGGCCATAAAATGTTTTGAGTACCTGCCAAATGAAATTTGACCAATTTTGGCCGCTTTGAATATTTTGCTCAACACTTATTTTTTTGTGATCGATTTTAAAATCTTTCCTTAATTTTACTTTCAACTCATAATAAAAATTACTCACATACATCTATTTTTAGCATTTGTGAAATTTGTTGTGTTAAGGAGCGAAAACAACATATTTCTTTATCTTTGTATTTATATTGTTTTGTACTTTTTTTGTCCGATTTGACTGATTTTCAATGGATATTTGGCCGGTAAACTTGTGGTAGACCTGGCTGCCAGGCAACCCTGACATTCGCAGCTAACATACATGGGTTCCGAGCTGCCGAGTGTTTGATTCAGTGCTTATAAGTTACATTAATTAACTCAAGACATGAAGTGCGCTTGTGGAGTGCGCTTGAGAGTTTAAGTTTAGTTAAAAATCCAATTATTCAATTTCAGGGCTCCTTTGTTGGCCCTGAACTGCTGATGGGGTACACGATTAGAAAATCCTTGCCCCTGAACTGTTGAAGCGGGAGCACTTTCGAAATACTATCCTTGCAGGCAGGCAGGAGGCCGTAATTCATGGGGAACACTTTCCGGCAGAATTTTAAAAGCATAAGATTTTGAAAAGCACTGTCCCTTACTTTTTGGAATACATGTATGAACCCTGCCCCCACCCACCCACTTTGTGAAGAACATAATGTACTCAGTGCTACAACTTGTGATAGAACATAAAAGGGATCAAAGTTCGTAACCATTGAGAGCAGGGCTGTAACTTTGGGGGAAGGGAGGGGACATGTACCCCTAACTTGTAAAGTACAAAATGTTGGGAACTTTTTCTTTTTGCCTTGAAATGTTTTAATTTAGTATGTTTTGATTTAGAATGTTAATAAAATATATATATATATATATTTTAGGGGGAAGGGGCTGTTCCACCCCCTTTGCCAACAGTCCACCCCTCCTCTTACTGTGTGAGAAGAATTACGGCCCTGACCTGGCTGCCCTGGTTGAGAGAGAAAGAGGTGATTTATCATGCCGCAGTGTATACAAACAATCATTATGGTGCACTGAACTGCTGAATATATTGCCTCATTTACCAACTGACCAAGAGCTGTTTATTGTCATTCTTACGTTGGGAGAAGTTATGTTTTAGAATCATGAGAGAGGGGAAATCCCGAATGAGTTCAACCTTCTCTTTCACAGGGAGTCAGGAGCAAATGAATAACATTATGTCAAAAGGTTATATCCAATCATTATATTTTATTCACACCATTAATAACACGTGTCTACTACTTCATGTAAGAAAATTGACATAACGTCATAGCAAGAGTATACAACATATTTAATAACGCTTTAATAATCCAGGTGAGACCGAGTTTTGGCGCACGAGCACAACTGGCGGGGGCGTGTTCCCTGGACGTCTGTAGCATAGCGACACACCACGTGATGAAAGGTAAACCCAATGATTTCTTTATGAATACTGCGAAGGAATTGATTCGTCTCAGCAGGCCAGCTATGCGCCAAGAAAAAGATCAAATACTAAACCCCGAGGAATTTATATCACAAGTTAAAGGCTCTGTACTAGCATCTTCACCTCCTTGCTCATCAGTTAAAGGTCGAGTGACTTCTAATAAAATAACGCTTCCGTCGCATAGAGCATGATATGCCGAACAGAAGTCTTTAAATTTGTGTCAAACAGATTCGGTGCTGATAAATTTTTAATTTTTAAAGATTGATGTAATTCATAAATAAATTAATAGAAAACTAGTTATTCATAAATTCAGTTTTTGTTCGAAAGTCGTCAAATATTTTAACATACATATCACCCATAAGCGGGATTTTCCCGCCGAAATTGGTTGGGGGTGCACAATCATAAATCACCCTAAAAGACAATAGAATACCATACAAATGAAAAATGGGGGCGAAGGTTTTTTCAGTTTGGCTGCAAATCCTGGTCTCAGCTGATTAAATTTTCAACAATAATTAAAGACAATGTTTTTACTGTCCAACCATTTCTGAAATGAAATTAAATATTTTGACGTAGCCTGCAGAGGTACCGAGGAAAGTTCGGCTCTCCCTCCCCCTCCCCTTTTAAACCTATCTTTTTTTGTACAAAATGTTTTGAACTTTGAAGATATGATTTCTCCTTTCGCTTAGGTTTCTGGGCCCACTTCGACAACAATTTCTGAAGGCTTATTCCCTCAGTTGTGTCCTTTTCACAGCAGAGGTGGAGCCAGAGGAGGGGGGGGGGGCATGGCCCCCTGACATTTTTCCGGTGATTGTTTTTACCATGAGATAATTCTTAGTCACGCTTTATGTAAATTTTCATCAATTTTTGGAACAATTAAATCAATCAGTCAATATTGGGAAATACCTTTTAATTTGGTGAAATTTTCTTCATTCAGTCATTTTCGTGTTATTTTTCTTAAATTTTCAGTAAATTTCCGTCAATTTTTGGTAAATTTCCTTCATTTTGGGGCAAATTTTATTTGATTTTCGGTCAATTTTCTTCAATTTGGGAAAAAAATTTCATTTTGGGGCGTTTTTTCTCCTCCGATTTTTGATAAAACTTCAATTTTTTGTGAATTTCTAATTTTTTTGGGGGGAACTGTCTTTTTAGGCAATTTTCTCTATTCTCGAGCAATTTTTATCAATTGTTGGAAATTTTCTTCCATTTTGAAGTACTTTTTTATTCAATTTTTGGTCAATTTTCTTCAATTTTTGGTAAATTTCCTTCATTTTGGGGCAATTTTGTCTTTCAATTTTGTGCAATTAACCTAATTCTCGTGCAATTTTTTCAATTTCCTTTATTTTATGGAAAATTTCCTTTAATGCTTGGGAAATTTGTTTAATTTAAGGCAATTTTTAGTCTTTTTCGTTACATTTTCTTCAATTTTTGGTATGTTCCTTCATAAGGGGCAATTTTTGGGAAAATTTCATTAATGTTTGGAAAAATTTCTCATTCTCGTGCAACTTTCGGAAATTTCCTTCATTTTGGGACAATTTTATTTTGATTTTCGATCAGTTTTCTTAAATTTTTGGGAAATTTCTTTCAATGCTTGGGTTATTTTCTTAATTTTAGGGCAATTTTATTCGATTTTCGTTACATTTTCTTCAATTTTAAGTAAATTTTTTTCATTTTGGGGGCATTTATTTTGGGAAAATTTCATTGATGTTTGGAGAAAGAAAAAAAAATCATTCTCGTGCAACTTTCGGAATTTTTTTTTCATTTTGGGACAATTTTATTTTGATTTTAAGTTTTCTTCAATATTTGAGAAATTTCCGTCAATGTTTGTGATATTGGCCTATCTCTTTTAATTTTTGGAAAATTTGTTTTCATGTTGGTGGAAATTTTCTTCCATTTTCGAAATAAACATTAAGTATCGGGAAATGTTGCAAATTTTACCCAAATTTTAAATAATTTTACCAAAATTGCCTTCAATTTTTTTGATAATTTTCCCAATCGAAAGAAACCTTTCAGGAAGTATTTTTCTCTGTGCGCCCCGATTATAAGACTGCACACTTGTCCCAATATGTATCATTAATCATGACAAAACTGTTCATAAAATACGTTATCATGCACATTATGCATGTTTTAATTTGACTTGGCCCCCCTGACATTTTATCTTGGCTACGCCCCTGTTTCACATAGGTCATTAACAGTTAAGTATCCAGACGTGAATCTTCCATAGTAGACCTGTAAAAATCTTCACAAACTTATCAGCTTAAGTTGGCTAAATGTTCTTCCATCTTTAGCAAAATTATCCGGCTTTTAAAAAGTGAATTAAACTAATTTTGAAAAAATTGCCGAATTGTTTAGAAATAAATCTATATTTTCGGAAAATAATGGATTAAATTTTCGGAAAAGTAGCAAGCGTTTCCCGAAAATTAGCAAGCTTTTTTCATAAATTAACAACTTTGAAATTGCCCTTTTTCGGGCCCGAAAAATTATCGTTTTTTCGGGAAATTTAAATTAAACTGTTAAAAGTCGGACAATTATCATTTTCCGCAATTTTCTGATTTCTTTAGTCCATTTACTTGGTTATCAGATTTTTTTCGGCCAGCAAACAAATTTTAATCTTTGTAATTCAGTCGGCAATTTGCCGACGGACCAGCGCAATTTGCTAACAGGCCAGTTTATTGGGTTATTGGGGCGACGCCCCTGAACTTGAAATGTATACCTATATATTTATGCCGAAATTGAAAAACACGTAAAAGAGAACAAAATACCAGAATAATTGCCGGTACAATTTTTGTACCAAAACTAAACCAAATTTTCGCCAAAATACTGAAATAAGGAAATCGTATTCGGATGTCCAGGCAAAATATGTTGCCCCTAGAACTGGAGAACAGTAGAAGTTATTGGCCCGTTCCATCTCCCTGTTCAACTTCTACCAACTGACCAATGGAAGTGGAGATTAGAAAGGAGATCGGGTTTGCTTTTTTGTTTCAAAAGTTTGTTTACCCCACAAACTTTGGTCTGTAAATTTGGTGTGATTCAGGCAAGTCAGGGAAGTGAAAATTATGTCCTCATCGAATCAAAGTCGAACCTTTTTTTGAACGTGACAACTCCATGTTTCATCGTACTTAAAACAAAACACTTCGATTTCAATATCTTTGACTGAAAGATTTACGGCGAAACATTCTAGTTATGCCGTGATCCGGGGCATTGTTAGTGACATGTGTTTTGTTTATGACTTTTATAAACTGATAATATACAGCTGCCTAATAACGAGAGGTTTGTAACCATATTTCACTCGTGATGACCGAGGATAACCGCAATTTGGCAACTGGAAGTAAGTGTAAAATTTGCCGCGATATGACAGCGATGCAGGTTGTCAGGTTGTGGAAAATATTCTGAAGATTGTAACTTTGTCACCAAGCTGCCAAGTCACTGTCATGTTTTCTTCAACAATTCAAGGTGATCCAACAACCCTTGAGCAATTAAGAGAAAACATGTTACAATTCAAATAATTACAGTAAATAAGAAACCAGCTGACCAAGGGCGTAGGAACAATCACTTTTCCTGGAAGGGGAATGGGTAGGAGTGTATAGAAGCTTTCGAAGAATGGGGCATGACCTCTTAGGGGGAACTTCCCAAGTCATATACATATGTCCCCCATTCTGTAGATATATAATTCGTGAGCCCAAAACAAAATAAAAAAGACTCTTCATTTTGAAAGGGGTAATTTTGTGTTTTTTGTTTTAAGTGTGCGCAAATTCCACCAGTTCTTGCACCTTTGACAGTAATTGAGGGGCACTTTTCATTTTCGAAAGGGGACCTTTTGTCATTTTTCGGAAAAGTGGTGGGGGAGGGGAGCACGTACCCTCTGGTCCCCGGTTTCTACACATATCGGGGAACAAGATCCCCCAAACTTTCCCGGTAAGCAGGCAGACTATTGTACTGGTAGATACATTTCCAGCAAAGATTACTTTTCAGTGCAAAGTATAGGCTGAGCTACTTAAATTTTCAGGAAATCTTAAATTTTCACAAAATTTTCCTTTTACCATTTTATTTTTTAAATTCCTTATTGCCCCCCCCCCCCTCTCGTCCCCCTTCCCCCTTTCTTACTCTGTATGGAATACGATCATCATCCATCATAGATTTTATCACAATGGAGATTGCTGGAATTTTCGGGAAGAGGTCACTTTTTCGATCAAACTGTGAATGGAAGTCGGGCTGTCGGGGACACAAATGGTCAAAATATCGCGAATGGTGAAAAAGGACAAAAAGTGCTTGAAATCGACGTCATCCGTGTTTTTTCTTAATGCCGATTTTTAGATTTGAGCGCGGAAAATTCCCTCGACGATGCCACTGTTTGCACATGTGTGATATGGTGTCCGCCCACTGGTCCAAAGGCCAATTAGTCTTAGGGTTCATTAGTCCGAAATATAAGCCCGCTATGTCCAAAGGTTCCATAGTCCGAAAGAAAATGCCCGCTAGTCCAAAGGTCCGATATTCTAAATGTAAAATGAAAGTAGCGGGATATACCAGTATACAATATGAAATAAACTGTGAAAAATAAGATACAAAGTTAAATATCGGCCAGATTTGGTGATGACTTTGTTCCTACTGAAATTAAATCTTATATTTTGGAAAAATTTTCTTGCAATTTTCGAGCACTTTTCTTTTATTCCCGGCGCCGAAAGCCTAATACGCCACTACTTACTGACTTACCCCACTACACCGGGCTGACGGGAGATGTCCTTGGAACACTCCCAATTTGGCAAAGGCAAAGCGTATGTGCCTCATATAAGCATATTCTGCACCACTGCCCTGATTTGAATTTAACTGAAATAAACAAGTCTATGTCGTAATTCTGGTGCTTTTTTTAGAACATAATTGTCCTTATCTGTTAGCAGATTGGTGAACTTTTGTTTAGTTCTTTGAATGGAATTTAAAGCATTTAAGTCAGCCACACACTTCTAGCATTCTGCGCTTGAACTTAAGCAATAAACCAGGAGTTTGTTTATCCATCTTCCTGGTTTATCAGATTTGTCGGTGTTCTTGAGACTTGAAGACGTCCCTGGTAAACGGTCGGTCATTGACCAATCAACTTTACCTTATAGTCGAAGGTGGAACACCACTAATTGCACGAGAGCATGAATAAACTGATAAAGCAAGATCCGATGCAGTTAATTGGTACTTGTGCCTGGCAGCAGTGGCGCAACAATATGGTAAAAAGGGTGCGTAAACCCCGCGGGCGCCGAGCAAAAATCGAGTTTTGGGCACCTGAGTAATGAATGACCTTGCGATATGTTTGTTATGGACCCGAGCGTTAACTTCACCACGGGCCTCTGAGGACTCTACTTGCGCCACTGCCCAGCAGCGTGGTGTGTCACCTCACATCATTATTATCTCATCACCCACATAATATACATATATGTCTGTATGTGGGGATGAGATATTGTAGTCACTTTGCTGTAAAGGCAAAGAACTGCGTGTACCTTTTTACACTACATGGCCACCCCCTTAATATTAGGGGGCTGGTGGGGCCCACCAGGGAGTCTCATATGATGCCTCATATTAGGGGTTAGGGGTCATACAAATTGGAACGGGACAAAACTAAAAAGGTCAAAGGTCTGTTTGTACTCGCATGGGCAGTACAAATCCATCAACATGTCTAAAGACTAAAAGAAAGATATCCAAGCTTGTCTCAACATCTGCTTGTACTCGAGCTCGCATGGGCAGTGCAATCTAACACAAGTCACAGAGCTATAGTGACCCTATTAGCTATTTCTCCCATTAGGCTGTACGCTTCAGGTGATGAGATCAGCAACTCTGTGGATTGCTTTCTTGTTAGCAAAGTAAAATACATTTTGTCCATGAACGTAACTGCCGTTTATTCAATCAAAACAAATTGTACATAAATTTACACATTTTAGCCGCTTTGTACTTCATGCCCGTTTCCCAGGGAGGCAGGAAGGGGGGGGGGGGGGCACTTCTATATGTGAGGTATATGTATAAGTGCCGCCCGAGTATGAAAACAAAATTGTACCAAAAATATATTATTTTTTTAATTAAAAAAATTGTCTTTTTGTCATTATTTTCGGACGGTCGTGCAGGTTATAAAAAATGAGGTTTTACTGTGTTGATTTTGTACTGCTGGTCCATTTTTACGATATTTTCGTTGAATACTCATACTACAGGTATCAAAATTGACTTATTTCATATTGCAGTTATCAAAATTGTATAATTCCATATTGCAGTTACCAAAACATGATTTTTTTCTTCTTCGGTTTTTCGGTATACATGTTTTTCGGTTGGGGGCTGCACACCCCGACCACTTTTAGTATGAAGTGCCGGGGGGGAGGGGAGGGTGGGAGCGTTTCATATTGCAACTGCAACAGTAAAACGCATGACGCCGACTCTTATGTAACTTACAGGGATTGTTAGAATTAAAAACAGTAGGTCGGTTTTCCGCCTCTTTATTTCATGATTCTTCAATGTTTTTAAGTACACTTCGTTGAGAAATACGGTACTACTTTGAACTTTCGTTTAGCCTACATTCATTTGAAGCTGCTGTAAAGGAATCATAAGAACAGGCTCGACATTGCACAAGTATAGGGTCTATGTCTGTATTACCAGTGACGTCACTTGTCCGTATTTGTCCATATTTGTGTAAGAAATATATCTGTCAATCAGCGACGTTGGAATTTATTGCATGTTATAGACCATTAGCACAAAAAGTGGTCTTTAATTTCAAAGCAGGCCATCATAGCGTCCCTCTTTTCGCGTAGTGACGAATGTTATTTGTGTAGTGACGAATGTCAAAAATAAAATGATCAATTCCGCATACTGACGAATGTTCGAAACAAATTTGAAGCTTAATGAAGTAAAAGTTGATAAACGTATTATATAACTTTATATATCATTCGAAAGAGAAAATGATAATCTTTTGACAATTTTATTTACAATAAAGATATTTTAAGCAAAATCTTATTTCATGAAGCTTTAAAGACATTCGTCAGTACGCGAAAATAATAATTTAGTATTTCGCGCCAATTTTCGTTTGACCTAAATAAGACATTCGTCAGTATGCGGAAGTGAAAGGCAAAAGTATTGATGCTAAAAACCAAATAAGTTCTCTTAGTAAAAAAGAATATGCAAATAGATACACCTTTAAAACTTCGAAGTTTATATATGTAGAACTGACCTGTTTTGGGCAGGATCAGATGAGGCCAGTGCCCAGCGGCGACGAACAGAAAATAATATTGGGGAAGCTAAAATAGGAGCCTGGATGGCGTGGAGTCAAGGGTTCCTTGTGGGGTCCGGGGAAAAAGCCATGATTGCGGGGGCTTTGGGATTTTAGGCATTCCTGTGGTTTAATCATGCCTAAAAAACTTTGTGTCGAAACAGATTGCAAATCTCCCTTGATGTGATGATACCCAAAACTTATATTACATTTTAAATATGAAAAAATGGGAGATGAACATTATTTAACCACCACCCCCTCCCTTCCCCCCCTCCCCTCCTACACTTTTTTCGTCGAGATGGCTGGATTCCCACCCGCAGCTCCCGGTTCCGCTGGCAATGAAGTGACATTATCAACTCAACCCCTATGAATCCATGACCAGGAAGTGTCACCTCCTTGCTTTGTTTATAGGTCGTAATTTTACTATGCTCTGCATGGGGCATGTTGACATGATTTCGAAACTGGGTTGAGCTGTAGTGAACTTTATCGCTCACGCAATAAACATATATATAGGCATATATATATATATATATATATATATATATATATATATATATATATATATATATATATATATATATATATATATATATATATATATATATATATATATATATATATATATATATATATATATATATATATATATATATATATATATATATATATATATATATATATATATATATATATATATATATATATATATATATATATATATATATATATATATATATATATATATATATATATATATATATATATATATATATATATATATATATATATATATATATATATACATATATATATATATATATATATATATATATATATATATATATATATATATATATATATATATATATATATATATATATATATATATATATATATATATATATATATATATATATATATATATATATATATATATATATATATATATATATATATATATATATATATATATATATATATATATATATATATATATATATATATATATATATATATATATATATATATATATATATATATATATATATATATATATATATATATATATATATATATATATATATATATATATATATATATATATATATATATATATATATATATATATATATATATATATATATATATATATATATATATATATATATATATATATATGTATATATATGTATGTATATATATGTATATATATATATATATATATATATATATATATATATATATATATATATATATATATATATATATATATATATATATATATATATATATATATATATATATATATATATATATATATATATATATATATATATATATATATATATATATATATATATATATATATATATATATATATATATATATATATATATATATATATATATATATATATATATATATATATATATATATATATATACTTCCTGTACTAATGGTTATGTATTTCTTTAAAAATCAATCGCCAATTTTGTATAATTCAAATGTAGTAAAATACAAGAACAGATTGGGAAACATCATTATACATTTTATTCTACACTATTCTGAATAATTTTTAAAGAAATTTTAAAAACCAGAAAACAATTTTCAAAGAAATTGATTAGTACAGAAAGCGCTGTGATGGCATCATAATGCGTGACTTAGACTCAGTACAAAGTCATTTTTATGCAGGCAAGACAAATATTTAAAGTTCAATAATTTCTTCTAAAGAATAAGATATCAAGTAGGTTTTTTCACCAATGTTCCTTTTATTGTCCTCTATCTGTCTATCAAATATATTAAAATGAAACTCCATGCAAATAATCCTTCAATAGGCCTATAAGTTTCGAAACGGAGTCTAGAATAGGCTTTTATTGAAAGTCAAAACAGGCCGTTGCCCTTTATCACCATGCAAGCACGTAATGGTAGGATCTTATTTATGTCGTTACGTCGAGATCAATCTTCTTACTATTTATTTTATTTGGATTTTCTTATACACAAAGTAAGGGATGGGCTGAATGAAATAAGGCAATCAGGGCTATAGATAGCTTCCTGTCGAGGGAACCTGGATTGATTTTTGAGGGTAACGATGGTCATTGTCCCCGACCCTTACAAAATAATAAGAAATGATTTCAAAATCTAAAATGTTGTATAGAGTAACCTTTGCAAGACAGTTTCAACTCGGTCGTCGAAATATGTTTGGCAGTTTAAGTTGCACCATTAAACTGTTAAACATGTTTAATGTAGTTATTTCAATTTATAGTTCCGGGCCATGTTTACACTGAATGTGAGGGAGAGTGCAATAGAACTGCCGAAAGCCTGCATCATGGAAAATATGAGTTGGGGGCGTGATTAAGACGTTTTGTGATGGATTGTTTACAAATAAAACAATAAATTCAGTAAAGGTCTAATCACAGTCTATGGACATGTAGCAATTTATATATTGACAGCATGAGTATTAGCCTCAAATCTGAGCAGATCACTTTTAGAATATCGAAAATAGCCCTTTCAGATTATGGCTGATCAAAATTTGATCCGTTTTTAATTCATGCGAAATTTGCGACGTATTACTGGGCAGACAGCTCAAAATTCAATATTCTTTCCGAACTCTTAATCACTGAAAATGATAAGAAAATCACTATTCTTGCTAACAAATTTATTGGGGGTGTGGCATAGACTAAAAAGCTTTTTGTTTGAATTTGCTGCACACTTCAAAGAATTATGATAGACATCTAAAAAAAAAGGTTTACAAAAGAAAATGACCAAGGTCGCCCTGTAGCACATCACAAAATTTGCATAAAATATGCAAATTGATGCCTAATATTTAAAAACGCTGTAAAATTGTCAATTTTTAAACGGATTTTGGATAAAACGATGGTTTTTAATCAATGATGTTAAAGCATTTTAGTTTATGTTGCCTCTACACGTCCGTAATGCATGTAACTTTATAAAACAGCAAAATCAACCCATTAACTGATTAAAGCCAGTTAAACATTGACCAATTGTACAGTTTTCTAAGCTTTCCAATCTAAATAGCTTTTCTATGGTACTTCGGCATCAGTGTTAGGTACACACCCATTGTTTTCTAATCCTATCATAGCATTTTAGTTTGAAGGAGTCCATATTCCCTAGTTTATTCAAAAATACCGGATCTAAGCTGGTCATCAACTTTTTCGAGGCAACATAAGTTAAAGAAGCCATCCAAATTGGGATTTTCAAAACTTCATCGTCATATCCAACTTCTCCCAAGTAGAAATTGATAGGTTCTTGCAGCAGGGCTGTTATTCATGGGCGGGGAAGGGGGAAGGGTATTTATGGGGGAAGGAGACAAGGAGACCTGCTCCCAGGACATTTTAGGCGGGATCTTAAATATCAAGTACAAGATTTCTGAAAATAAAAACATTTATGACCTTCATGTGGGATGGGTAGCTTGTTAAAATGTTGGTTTGGTGATGGTTTGTGTGTGTGTGCGTGTGTGGGGGGAGGGGTGGGGAGTGAGGTGAGGGTGAGGGAATTTTGCCTCGAATTTTCTTTCCGGCATCCTCCTATTTTGGGAGAATTATTGGTGTAGACCAGTCGGCCTATATACTAGCTGCTCATAACTTTCAATTCGAAAATTCGATGAACTGAAGCACTAACCAAATGACGTAGACACCGCAGTGAAATGTTAGAGCAGTCCTGCACCAAATGTCAGTAACCTAGCGGACAGTTCCCCGTCAGTGGTCAGTGTTACGACCGACAGAAGTCATATGTGGTCATTCAATTCTCACAGGCCTTGGATTGAATAGAGCTTCACTACTGTTTGGTGTTCATTCCATGCTTGGCAAACAAAGATTATTTGCTCGGGGTTTTGGAGAATTTACCTAGAATTTTCGTAATCCTTGGATAATGTACACACATGTAGGCGTGTTTGGCTAATCCCATAACCACAAAAATTTCAAGTCGTCAACCTTTAGTTTGAAACCAGATCTGGTTTTGAAGAAATGAATGTTTTTTGATTCTGAACTTGGTGAACTTTCCCCCAAAAGAATTGTTGTTTCAACCCGCTCTTTGGAATATTTTGAAGTTAAAACAAGAGTCAGCGCTCTGAGGTCAATCACGCGGTCACATGACCGAAACCTTCCTTCGGCTTAAGTATCCCTTGTTCAGTTATTGACGTTTAGTGGTCGTGGATTAAGAGTGGGACACTTATAAATTTGGCATGCATGCGCCCCTTAACCTACATTCCCTACAGCGGCGTAGGAAGATATTTTACATGAGGATGGGAGGGGGGGGGGGGGGGGCGAGAGAGAGAGATGTCCCAACAGACCTACAAAAAGGTATGAGTCTCTTATCACGGTCCAAAATTATTAGTATTATTAGTATTTGTAAAGAGGTGGAGGGTCGTAAAATTATTGGAAATTTGGCAACATTTCCCGAAAGTTTACTTCACGAAAAAGAATGACATGTTACAAAAAAATGAAGGATATTTCCCGAAAATTTAAGAAAACTTTTCAAACATCGACAATTTCCCAAAAATTGATAGAAACTTTCAAAAATTGAAGACAATTTATCGAAAATGAAGGAAATTGCACAAAAATGAAAGCAAATTTCACGAAAATGAAGCAAATTTTACGAAAATTGTAATATTTCCCGAAAAAGAAACCATGGAATCGACTCCTTAAAATCAATTCTTTAGATATTAATTATTATGGTGCCAAAATGGTACTTTAAATGCTTGGCCCCCTCCCCTAATAAAATGATTGGGCCTTGACATTGGTCCCCGGTTCCTACGCCACTGCCCTACCCAAGAAATAAACACACAATGGGAAAAATGAATGATGTGTGTTAATTTCCCGAATGCCGAAAAAAATCATGACTCAAACAAAAGTGTTAACTTTTCGGTCAGTCGGTCAAAACTTTATATCTTGTTATATCCCTGAAAAAAAAAAAATGGTTTTGACCCATACACGTCTATGGTCGACCGGTCCTCCTCTTATCTGATACGACTTTCTGATTAAATAAACTCAAATTGATCAGTGGCGACGCTGGCACCACAAACTGGGACGGACTTTGAGAGACTTACTCCTAACCCACAACATCTTCTCCTCAGATTTGGACAAATCTGAAAATCGATTATGGTATCTTGGTGAGAAGTGGGGAACGAGTCCCTTTGTCCTTCGTGGCGTCACTATTAGGGAGTCGAGGCCCTAAACCTACTCCTCCTCCTTCACATTTTCTCCTTAATATTGGACGAATTGGAAAATCGATCTTGTGATGCGGATAGGGAGAAGTGGGTTCAGAGAGTCCATGTGTTCTCCCATGGCATCGCGATTGTAGAACCTACACCTACCCCCCCCTCCACATTTTCTCATCGGGTTTGGACGAATTTAAAATAATTGATATTTGCGAGATGTGGGAAGGATGACCACACCCCTACGAACCTCCCCAACCCCAGTACTCACCGTGGCGTAGCTGCTGAAATAAATGTTATTGTAAATGGCATTTACTTTTCCATGATTTCTATTCATTTAGTTTTCAGAAAACTTATGAACTCCCAAAGGATTCAAATAGAGATTTTCAAAACCAATTTGTATTCTTTGAATTTTGTAACTTGCGTTAATAACGGAAAGTTACCAAGAACATAATCAGTATCAGATACCCACCGTGTCAATGACTTCTCAATGTCAAAAAGTAAAATTTTTGTAATATGGATTTTCATGACCATGGTCGGATAGTACCATGGGGTTAACTGACACGAGAATGTACCTATACCTAGAATACAAGGGAAAAGTGAAACAACCGCACTTTCTTGACATGACGTGCATGCCACTTTCAAATTGATTACATTTTCCTTATCATATGGTGGGCGTTTTGTTTTCCTTGCAATCTCATTACTATGATGTTCGCAATTGATTGTTTGTTTAATTGCATATTTGTGGTTTTCCACATACATGTGTGATGGTATGTGATTGATTCTCAAGTTTTATGTAAAATTGAAAAGAAAAAAGAAAGAAAATCAAAACAAAAAACAGGTAAAATATGAATGTTAGTTTGCAAAGTTTTATCTTCCATAACTAGAAAAAATCTCTGTTAGGGACGTGTGAAGTTTTGAAAAAGTGGGGTACGACTTACCGACGATGGCATTTTGTGCGACATATTTGGTCTGATCTATATACCTTTGCCCCCATGAGAAAAAGCTGCCACTCTTTTTCCCCCGGCTTCAAAATCCTGGTCGGCGCAGCCAATTCCATACAAAAAGACATAATCGGTGCTAGTTGACGGGCGCTTAAAACCAGGGAAAAGCTAACAGAGATCACTTTCTCTTTTGTGTTTTGTTAATCATACAATTAGACGTCCTCAAATTAAATGTATGATAAAAACTGATACTTATGCCACAAAAAGGGCCCGTCACTCTAATTCTCAGGCACCATAGAACTGGCCATTTAAGGGCATACTGAGGGCAGGGCAGACTCAGATTTGGAGATTTAAGAGGATGGAAGGTGAGTTGTAATTACCAAGAGTGGTAGGAAAAATATTACAAGACCATAAAGGGGCAACATAACTGTTTGTTTCCTAATTGTCAAGAATACTGAGGCACGTAGCAGGGGAAGGGTACACATGCAGTGGTTAAAATTTAGGAGTAGGAGTAGGTAGCTCAGTTGGTAGAGCGCACGACTGAGATGCTGGAGGTACCGGGTTCAAGCCTTCGGTCAGGTCTAACCACAGCTATGTAGACAGATACGCCGAACATCAAAGCGGCAGTACGTCATTTGCAGCTCCTGCTCCCCATTCAGCCAGGGGTGTAGCCAAACGGGGTGCGAGGGTGTCGTACCCCAACTTTGTAGTCGTTGGAAAATTGAACATGCTTGTCGACAAAAAGAAAAAGGGAGAAGAAAGATGAAAGGGAAAAAAAAAAAAAAGAAAAAGAAGAAGGAAGAGGAAAAAGATCAGAAAATTTTGCTTAATATCAATCAATTATATAACGTGGCGGTGTAGGAACCGGGGGCAATAATTGTATTGAGGGCCAAGTACCATATTTTGGCCCCCAATATAATGAAGGGTTTAGAGAATTGATTTTGAAGAGTCAAATTACATGCAGAGCTTTTTTCTTTCGGAAATCTACTCTTTAATTATCGTAAAATTTTCTTCATTTTCGTTAAATTTCCTTTATTTAAAAATTATTTTTAATTTTCCAAAGTTTCTATCAATTTTCTGGAAATTTCTTCAATTTTCATAAAATTTCTTTCATTTTCAGGAATATTGTCAAATTTCCATTAATTTTGCTCCCCCCCATCCCCACCCTTTACAAATAGGTTTTGGACCGTGATTAGAGGGTTTTGGGGACAAATGATAAAATCCCCAATGTCAAATATCTTATACGCCGATGATCAATGATCCCTTGTATGAAACAGTAGTTTTTTCACAAAGATAACTCAAGAACGAACAAGTTGTGATCGAAATTTACCCCATCAAATAAATAAAATCGCAAAGCTTCCGGGGCTTGGTGCCCTCCCCCAAGACCCCCACCATATGGTGATGATGATGATGATGTGATGATGATGATGATGTGATGATGATGATGGTGATGATGATGATGATGATGATGATGATGATGATGATGATGATGATGATGATGATGATGATGATGATGATGATGATGATGATGATGATGATGATGATGATGATGATGATGATGATGATGATGATAAGGATGATGATGATGATGATGACTCAGTTCAACGTACAATTTGTCGATGAATTTCGACCCACCCCCAACCGAAGCATGATGATAGATGATGATGATGATGATGATGATGATGATGATGATGATGATCCAGCTGCGGATGCTGCTGATGATGATGCTGCTGCTGCTGCTGCTGCTGCTGCTGATGATGATGCTGATGATGATGATGATGGTGATGATGATGATGATGATGATGATGATGATGATGATGATGATGATGATGATGATGATGATGATGATGGTGATGATGATGATGATGATGGTGGTGGTGATGATGATAATGATGACGACGACGACGACGACGACGACGATGACGATGATGATGATGATGATGATAGAAATAATCATAATATTTGATAATTGTTTGCATGTTAGTTTTTCATCATTGTGTGAGATGGTGCATTCGACAAGGAAGTATAACTGTGACTCTCATGTATCTGGTTATTGCCTTTTTCTTACCTAGTGTGTCAATTTCGACCGTTACACAGACCAACATTTGATAATTGGACTAAAAATTTAACCACCGAAAGACCGGAACATGTGCGAAAACCGTAGACAGAACAGGTTCACATAATAAAGATCACAATTCTCGTGTTCCTACAATCTGACAATAATGTTCCGAATTTTGCTTACAAACATCACCTTCCGCTTTCTTTTCGAATGTAATATTTTACCAGATGACCTTTTAACTTGCTTAGTTTGCCTGCAAACATTTTATAACAAGTAGCACAGCTGAAAAAAGGTCGTCGTGTTGTGAAAATGTCATCTTTTGCGTCCATACGTGGGGTGATATTTTAGGTCAGCGAGTTCACCCACCTCTACGTCGAACTGGATACCAAGGGTAAAAGACAACCTTAAGGGTATTCACCCGCCAATCGTTGGCTCCCGTGTCTGTCAATGCCCTGTTATCTGTGGATTGCAGCTTTTCATTACCACCTACATGTCAATTTACCACGGTGTGCCTCCTGTATTTAGATTACAGGTGGTGACGTTGTAAGTCGACAAGGGGGATTACATCAAAAATAACAAATGACAGCAATCTGTCAGTTTTGGTTCAATTGCGCTACCAACGGGGAAATAAAGCGAAAAAACAAACAAAACAACTTGATGACTATTGGGTAATGTTGCATCGATCCTGATCGGGGTGACTATTTACAAATTTGCCGGATTAATATAATGGTATGATAGATTGACAGGCATAAAACCATATAATTAAATTGAAAAAAGTGATGAAGTGAGTTAACGTTATTTAGCGTTAACCACATGCGGCTGTTAGAAATTTTGATTGTAGAAGTAAAACATGATGGGGGAGGGGAGCGGTGGGACAAAATACAAACATTCATATTACATTCGTTATACACATAATTGAGTACAAAAAACAAAACAACTAATTAGTCAATCTTCTGCTTTCTCTTATGGCGAGCCGCCCATGACGTTATGTCTCATAAACGTGCAAGTACTGCTCGCCATAGGAGTAAAGAGGCACACTCGCACCCAAAAGATTGGCTAATCAGTTTTTATTTGTAATAACAAAAGAATACAAATATTCTTGAATTGTGTGTTTATTTAAAAGGATTTTCGCATGGTTTGCCTATCAAACTAAAATCTCTTGTAGCTGCCCATGTGACCGTGTAAGGGGCAGCATCGACCATAGAGAAAACATATATCGTCATCAATTTTTGTCAAACGTTTACAGTTGACAGTTGATAGCATTTGGATTTTCAAATGCTATAAATTGAAATTTTGTGATCAGGCATTTAAGTAGAACGGGCCCCATTTATTTATACAAATCCATTGGTTTAAAATTGTCTGCCAAAACTCATTCAACAAAAACAGCCAATTAATAGACCAACTTCTAAATTATCATCATGTGTGTCATACCATGGGTACATAACCATGGTCTGACTGAAGTATGTGCCATGCCTTTTCTTACATATATATACATTTGACCCACCAGTTACTTCATTTGGGCGACCACCTTTTCAAAAATTGCGGCACTGCAACCGACATCACGAAGACCTGACGAGCAAAAAACAAGTTTATTTGATATGATTTGGAGGACCAAATGTACTTGTATCCAATGTCATTTTGTCAATATTTTCTTAGCAAAATAAAAAGTGGATGATCTGTCTCTCCCAGAACGCTCACTAACCCCTGTGGCGCCGCTTCTACTAAAGGGATTAACTGTTTGCGGGTCATTTTTGCCATCAATTGACCCACCAGTAAAATTTTCGCCAAATATATATCTGTAACACATTTGCGGTATTAGGGATCATTTCTTTACTGCACATACTAACATTATAGTCTTATCAAATTATCACTTTATCAGATTATCAATGAGCTTCAAAATTATATCCTTTTCTCCCTCCCACCCCTCACGCATTTTCTTAGGGAAAGATTTTCTACTTTGAAGGCTATATCCCGTCCCCGCTGTCCCTACTAGATGACACATGCATGGCGAGACAGGCTGCCACGTTACACGTCATATGAGGAACCCCGTTAATCACGTGAATTAGATGAATAGCTGTAGTCTTTTGAAGTCTATCAAATAATTCGGTCTTGTAAACTGATAGATCCCCACTTTTAAAACACACTGTTCGTGAAATTTCCAAACTTAACTGAAAGCAGCTATAAACAATGGCGTGGTCAGTATTTCAATTTTATACTCTTATATTCTATACAAAGACTGAAAGAGTTGTTGATATATATATATATATATATATATATATATATATATATATATATATATATATATATATATATATATATATATATATATATATATATATATATATATATATATATATATATATATATATATATATATATATATATATATATATATATATATATATATATATATATATATATATATATATATATATATATATATATATATATATATATATATATATATATATATATATATATATATATATATATATATATATATATATATATATATATATATATATATATATATATATATATATATATATATATATATATATATATATATATATATATACATATAGGAATTGGGGAAATGTTATTCTATACAGGGTGAAGGAAATGTTCAACTTCAGTAAAAATTACAAAACAAAAGGTAATTGGGGTGACAGAGAGGCGGGGGACGGGGATAGAGGTAGGGAACCAGGTTTAGTGAGTTGTTTTAGAGGTTCCTTTTCTCTTTCATAAACATCCATCTCATTACAATTGTTCTTCTTTCTATCATTTTTTGCAAAACTATTTATGCATGGGAGCTTTATGTTTAAGAGGTTTGCTAATCTTTCTGTAGAGTCCTCTCAACATCTTTATTGATCAACATATTGTCGTTATTTTCTGTAATATACATAAACTTATATCATACCACTGTTTCAAAATGTTTTGAATTTTAGCAGAGTTGGCACGGTTGCAAATAAAGCGGGGATGAAAAAAAATTGATTATGAAAATGTATCATTTCCCGCAAAAAATACACTCTTACAAAAGATGGACAAAACGTAACATCAATGATAAAATATTTTACTCCCATTTCAGTGAACTAGTCAATGTCCTCTTGCTGTCTTGTGGAAAAAGAGGAAGCAAAAAAGATTTTTCTTGTTAATAGAACAAGGTTGAACTTAAACTTGGCTGGCAACTGATTAGGAGTCCTTGGTAACGTGGCATGAAGCCTTGCAGTTCCCAGGGTGGCACAGAGCGATCAAAAACTCCCAAGTTTGATTATTTAAAGAGATTTAAACAAGTCAACAAACTTTGCTTTTTAGGCCTTGTAGGACTAAACATTTTTCTTGAATACGTGACTTTTACTAGTATTCTTTTTTGTGTGTTTTTGGACAAAAAGAATAACATTTTAGTGATTTAGGAGATCAACAAAATTGAAGGTTGGAAGTGCTGTCACACACCGGAAGAGATGGTATAAGAATGCCCCCGTGGGTGTAGTACACTTGTCGCGTTTGGTGAATTATAACGATAAGACTGATGTATTTTCAGAAGTATACTTCTAGTCCTGTACAGTTCAAGTATTTGAAACAACTTCAAAGGTATTGCAACATTGCCATAAATCTCCTTTGCAAAGTGTGTGTGTGTGTGTGTGTGTGTGTGTGTGTGTGTGGGTGTGGGTGTGAGAGTGTGAGTGTGTGGATGGGGTGATTTTCCTCCTCAACGGTGAGTTACGGCCCTGGTTAGCAATACTGCAAAGAACTGGCGCCAAATTAAAGATATATTCTTTCTCGTTAATTATTGTGAATTGTGGGTCACAGAAAGTTTTAAGGGGATTCCACTTCCTTCCGTAACTATAGTTTTGTGGTTAATCTTTCGGAAATAATTTCAAAAGTGACGTCGCTGACATGCTGAGTAGATGCTGAGTCAAGCAATTTTCTTCTGACGAGTTCCGTCTTTAAATTGCTGAAACGAACATTTCTGACCAATTTCTATTTCTATATCTCTTGAAGATCTCGTGTGAAGCGTGGTTAGGCGCCAAGCGGTCTGCGGACACCTTTTTCGCGAATTACATTAACCTGATAAAAGACGAGGACCTTGCTGCATTTTGAGGAAAATTGGATTATTTCTTCCAGAAATTGAATTTGACAACTGTTACCTCATAAGTGTGAAAGGTATTTGTCGGTACGGATAGATGTATTTAGATCATAGAACTGTATTTTAGTCTAGTTTTACGAAAATCGTTGTTTTAGTTGTACCAGGGATATAGGACCATCTCCCTGGTTGTACTTATAAAGTCACTTGACCCTTGTAATATACAGGGATAGATGAACTTTAAGTGAAAGGTGTGAATATAAGACATTTTTAGGTGAAGCACGGATTGAGTGAATCAATTCGTGGAAATTAATTTGCCAATTCCTAACATAAAGGTTATACGTGCCTTATTATAATTATTCTACTATTTAGAGATATAATCAGGGTCGTAATTCTTATTTTGAAAGTGTGTGTGTGTGTGTTCGGGAGGTGGGGAGGGGAGGGAGGCATGGCCTCTTCTCCAAAAAATAGGGACAGGAGGCAAATTACCCTCAAAATGTTCTGAGTTTGTAAAATTATGCTGAAAAGTGTGGGGGACATATCTCCCTGTCCCCAGGAGTTACGGCCCTGGATAGAATGTTGTTAATTGAAGTATAGGAGATGAGTTTAGGTTCTGATACGACTGTATACAAGGCGGACTTGAATAGTTTGGTGACCGTATGGTTCCATTCAATAAGTCTGACAATTCAGCCATAGAGGGACGGTGCATGTGTATAGAAATAATCCGAATCTGGTCCTGCAGGGTTGGTATGTTATGTCGATCGTCCCAAGCCGCAAAAAGCCAAACCAGTTTACAAAACCGCCAAATTAAGCTAAAAAAAGCCAAAAAGTAAAAAAATCAAGCCAAGAAAATTCCAAATTTTGAAACGGATCGGCCACTGGTGGTCTAGGGCTTTAAATCTTGCGAGGGGTAAAATGTACTGAAAAGCAGAAGAAAAAAATGTTATTACGTAACTTCTGCAAAATGCAAAACTATCACGTGGTCCGAACGTCTTCAGAAAATATATTTTGTACTTCCTTTTTATTTTTCATCAAAGCCTTTAAGAAAACTAGACCCGTCAGAACTATGCCAAATACGATATTTTTTATTATTGTTAGATAATCTTAAGCGCAAAAAGGCCACATTATCATATTCAATATGAAAAGAAAATATATATATATTTTTCTTCCGGCCAAACAAGTATCAAGAAAGCTATTTTTCAAGTGTGGCTTCTAAAGCGAATTTACCGCCTGTGCAGCAATGTATACACTGGCAGGAGAACTAGCCAAGAACCTGGCAGAATTTTGTCCCCATCATACAGTATTTTGCTTACAGTGATCTCATAAAGATAAAAGGCTGATCGATTTTGCTAAATACTGTTAATCATTTCGGGAAAAAATGACGGGGCATTTTTCTGTTTCAACTTATAACAGACCCTTAGGGCACCCCCTTTGCCGTATGCAAACAAGGCATGCACAGGACCGACCGCCTTACAATCCCAGTCGGTAAATTCGGCATCATACGACAATTTGTGATAAATAGCTGCATAACAGCAAAAAATCATTTGCAAATTGCTGCCTGAAAATTGAAATCACTTAATAACCGCTTCTTGGTATGATCACCGTTCACAAGATTCTGACTTACTACTCACAGACTGTGGGCCGAAGGTTTTCTATTTTGCATTTTCGTAGTTCACCTCTTAAGGCAACCCCAATCTGTGGAGAATAACTTGCTCACTGATAAACTAAAACGTTCCACCAACATTTCTTGCACACTAAGGAGTAATCAACAAAAACATGTTAAATGGATGTAAAGGCCTCTTATATGAAAAACGGTCTTTTTTGGCCATTTAGATGCCTAAGATTGCTGCCAATTCACTGATTTTGTGACTTAGGCCACAGAACAAAGTGATGACACTAATTTAAATGCAATTATTTAGTAATTCTTCTCTTAAATGACACAATATAGTCTCTGACCATAAAAAGGAAATATATCATTAAGGTCAATAGGAATAATAACTATTTTAACATAACCTGATAACATAACATAATAAGATTACGGGCTAAGAAGGGTTAGTCACCCCATAAAGAGCCCAAACTAACACCACCACCACCACACACACAACAAAAAATCAAAGACGCCCAGAATTAGTAAAGAGCTAATCAATGTTGACTTTGAAATTGTGAACAGAATTAAAGCTAACTACCCACTCAGGCAAACCATTCCACTCATTAACAACTCTTTGCAAAAAGCAAGCTAAAACGCCGAATATCTATCCGTGAGAACTCTTTGGTCAACTTCAAACTGTAACCACGTGTCACATGAGGATTAGCTAAAATCTAAAGAAATAACAGGAAGTCAAAGCATCACTACCAGATAGGAACTTAAAAACCTGAATCATATCGCCACGTACTCTTCTCAACTCAAGCGTGGTCAAACCAATAATTCGCAACCTACAGTAGATTCATAAGAGAGATTCCTCACTTTGGGAATAAGTCTAGTGGCTCTTCGCTGAACCTGCTCCAAAATGAACTATCCTTCTTATAAAAGGGACTCCAAGCCTAAATAGCATACTCAAAGTGAAGCCTGACTAACTGCTTATACAAATTAAAAACAAGCTCTCTACCAAGAAAACAAAAAATTTCTTCTAATCAAACCAAGCATCATATTTGCCCTTGCAGCTGCTAAAGCACACTGTTTAAAAGGTTTCAGATTGCTAATAATGACAACACCTGGATCCCTTTCTTGATCAACACAACCAAGAATTGAACCATTTTACAGTCTTTGTCTTATCATGTTTAATCTGCTGAATATAAAAACTTGAGTGCCTGTTATTGTTGTATAAGAAGACTTTTTGATTAACATATTGGGGAAGGAATTAAACAACCACTGATAAAAGAGAAAATTCAGGATTTTCGAAGACTTTAAACAGTATGTTGAAGTTGTAGGAATTTGCAGTTATTTGTCTTTTCATGATTTTTGTTTCCCTCTATTATGAAAGGCAATTTTATGCTGTGGGGAATGTGTGTATTAACTTTAATAATTGTGTTAACAAGTTTTGCTTCTTTCTCCTGAAAGTATCATTCCTCCTCTTCAGATACCTCTTTGTGCAAGAAGTGACGAGTTTCCCGAACAAATAATGTAACTTGTTTTTTTTTCAAATTTAATGGACTGACCTATATACCATTGTGAAGTTTACAACTTTGTGGAAGCAAGATTGAGGAGAGAATACTTTTTGAGTTTTGGCAAAGACAGTCGTAGTTGTATCATCGTAAGGCAGTGTACGATAAAAAACTAAATGAACATAGAACAACTGTATATAATTTGTTTGAAAATGTGTGTTGTGCCTTACAAATGTGTGTTGTGCCTTGTGTGTAACAACTGTTCAGACGGTTCAGATCTGAATGAGAAATTTCTGATATCGCTTTATTATTTGATAGATATTGATTTATATTTGTTTACCACTGAACAGTGGCATCCAACAAATCCCTGTCATGTGACCTCATCACCTGTTTGTATGGCACGATGATAAATAAAACTAAACAACGGTGCGGCCGGAGCCCGATTAATAACCAACAAGATACACTGGTACGAAGACAAAGCAACTGATTTTCCCAATTAGGACCACCAGTCCAATTATAGACACGATTTTCAAATTGATGACCGCAACATACATTCACATTCTTCATTAAACCTAAAATTTCTAATTTGGAATGTCACAGGTTTGCGATCCAAGCTAACTTGCCCAGATACTTGTAAATCTCTGAAATCTTTTGATAGCCTGCATGTTACAGAAACCTGGATGGGGAATATTCATTAATTTAGATTAGATGGATAGTTGGAATTTTCTATTTTTAGAAAGGGTAGAGTTGGTGCTAAACTTGTATGTCCGTCTTTTACAAAGATCATTTGTAACTACAGTTGATGGACAATCTTGGAGCTTGAAACCCATATTTGGATCCGATTAACTCTTTTTGAAAAGAATATTTTGATATTTCTATGTGTTGTTTACATTCCCACCAAGTCATCAGATTATGCAAATGACATCACCAGTTTTTGAGCGACTCGAGCAGGATGTGGTTGTATTAAAGTAGTATTTATGACGATTGCGGTTTTTGATCGTTGGTGATTTTAACACCCGCACGGCCTGACGGCAATGTTACCAGATTTCTGTGAAATATCCGCATTACGTATAATCTTGACGAAAATCTTTGTAATGAAGGGGTTGATGAGACTGTGCGATTTTCTGTAGATGAAGAATGTAATGCGTGTGGTAAATTACTTTTGGATTTATGTAAATCTACCTCTATTAAGATATGTAACGGCAGGTTCCCACCATACCAAGCCTCTGGGAGCTTCACATATATCTCCAGAACTGGTAGTAACGCCACGCACCATACCGAGCCACGGGAAGCTTCAAATATATCTCCAGAACTGGTAGTAGCCTCACCACCACACCAAGCCACGGGGAGCTTCACATATATCTCCAGATCTGGTAGTAGCGTCACCCACCATACCAAGCCACGGGGCCCGGAGCTTCACATATATCTCCAGAACTGGTAGTAGCGTCCCCCACCATACCAAGCCACGGGGCCCGGAGCTTCACATATATCTCCAGAACTGTTAGTAGCGTCACCCACCACACCAAGCCACGGGGCCCGGAGCTTCACATATATCTCCAGAACTGGTAGTAGCGTCCCCCACCATACCAAGCCACGGGGCCCGGAGCTTCACATATATCTCCAGAACTGTTAGTAGCGTCACCACCACACCAAGCCACGGGGAGCTTCACATATATCTCCAGAACTGGTAGTAGCGTCCCCCACCATACCAAGCCACGAGGCCCGGAGCTTCACATATATCTCCAGAACTGGTAGTAGCGTCACCCACCACACCAAGCCACGGGGTGCAGCACATATATCTCCAGAACTGGTAGTAGCGTCATTGATGTATTAGCTTCAACTATTTTACTTGATAGAAATGTAATCTCAACTTTTATGTTGGAGAAATGTTGAATTCTTTGGAAAATGTTTAATTCTAACCATCTGCCACTTATTTTCAATCTTTGTCTCAATGCACAAGAAGCTGAGGTTGAAAATGTTGATAATTCTGTAAATAACATTTCTTGTATTCCTCTCAGTAATTTGGCATGGTCCGATGGTAAAAAAGAAATTTTTGCAAGTAATTGGTCCTCAGAGGATAATGTTTGTGTGCTTGCTAATATTATTAAGGATCTGGATTGTTATACTGTTGATTCTAGCGTGACGCGTATAATTAGCCTTTTAGATACTGTGTATGGTCGCAAGAATATTAATGTAACTGCATATGGTGACCGTAACGCCAACTTTAATTGGTTTGATAGTGATTGTCGTGCTTTTAAGTCAACCGTTGCGAGGGAGCTCAGTGCACCACAACTGGTTTTCAAAGGCCGTGGACATTGACTTGGTTGTCGATGTTATGTCTGTCCGTACGTGACCTGTGTTTCGTCGGATGTATTAAGCATTTCGTGATAGCATTTGTACTATCAACCGTTGCAGGGGACGACCCCGAGCTCTCGGGAGCTCAGACACTGTAAAAGTGAGGTCACGTGAGAGTCCCGAACTAAGTATTGTGATTCAAGACGAAGTTACCATAACTATTTACCTCTCAAGAAGAAAATTTCCAATAGAACTGATGACTTCTTGAGGGAGCGAGGCAAATGGATAATAGGAAATTCTGGTCTTTTTCAAAAATAGGCGTCAAATATACAATTGTGTAATGAATTATGATTGGTTTTTCTACTTTAAATCGATTTTTGATGACGGTGTTTGTAGTAATGATATTTATGATAGTAGCCATTACATAATTGATCGTGAGATGAACTTCACTAATAACGACATGTTAAACTCTGATATAAAGTTTGATGAGGTTATAAAAGCAATCAAAACACTCAAATCAGTTAAAGCTAGTGGCGTAGATGGTATTCCACCTGAGGCTATCAAGTATGCTCATTCCGACCTCACTGGTTTTATTCATCTGTTCATAAGCTATTTCAAACGTGTTTCTTTTTCGGCATTTTCCAGAGATGTGGCAAGTTGGGGGTCACCCTGTTTATAAAAAAAATGTACAAAAAGTGGTCCTGCAAACTACAGGCCTATAACACTTCTTTGCGTGCTAAACAAATCATTTACAAAAATCTTGACACGAAGGTTGACCAACTGGTTAGAAGACCATTACATTTTGTCTTACGCACAAGCCAGTTTTCGTTGCAATCATTACTCCACAATCGATAGCTGTTTTGTACTTCATTCAGCCATTAGTATAGCCCTTAGTAAGCCACGTGGAAAACTATTTACCTCGTTCGTGGACTTAAATAAAACTGTTAAAGCAGTTTTTGATGGTATCAGCTTTCGATGGTATCAACCGGGAAATTTTGTTTCAGAAACTCTGTATACTTTGGGTATAACTGGCAGGTTTGTCGATATCCATCTCGCATGTTTAAAAATGTCAAATCATGTGTAAAATGTCAATGCGGTATAACTCCGTTCTTCAATCTCTCACCTATTTTGTTCTCTATTAATGATATAGAAGATTGCCTTGATCGTTGTTTAACGTATAATGTCTCTTGTATCCGGATGATCTCGTAATTTTCTCTGAGAGTGCCTATATTTTACAACAGCTTCTTAATGTCCTTGAAACATACTGTGACTCAAATGATCTTACACTCAATTGTGAGAAAACTAAGACTGTAGTTTTCAGGAAAGGTGGTTATCTATTAAGATCTAATAAGTGGTACCTTTAGAGATAAATGAATGAGAATGTTGATATTTATACCTATTTAGGGCTAGGATTTACTCCAAAGGGTGTTTGGACTGCTGCACAAGAAAACTTGAGCTGCTCAGTAAAGAGGGCGATATTCAGTTTAAAGAAAATGATAGCTAAAACACTGCATTTGCCAGTTAGTAGTATGCTCCAAATCTTTGATTCCAAAATAATGCCTATCTTAACATATCGGACAGAGCTATGTGGTGGTAATCCACATGCAAGTATCATAAGTGTTTACAATAATTTCCATAAATATTTGCTTGGTCTTCCTTTTAACAGTATTAATAATCTTGCATTAGGTGAACCTGGGAGAGCATCTTTCAGATTTCAGTCGTCTCTAAAGCTTATTTATTATTGGCTGCGTGTTAGGCCTATTAATCATACGGAGGATAGTATACTAAGCTTAGTTACCATGAACAATTTCGCTTAGCTTCTAATGATCAACCGTCTTGTGGGTTCAGGATTAAAACTTTACTTTGTTTTTCTGGTTTTGCTTTTGTTTGGAATAATCAGGGTGTTGGTGACGAAAAATCATTTTTACATATTTTCAAGCAAAGGATTTTAGATATGGCTAGACAAAACTGGATCAGTGATGTAAACTCTATGGATAGTCTCCGGTCATATTATTTTTAAGACTAGAGATTTATGTGGAACCTTATACGTTTCTCATCAATAACTTTTTATCAAAAAACATAATTGCAAAACTACGTTGTGGTACCCTTGAAATTGAGGTAAATGTTGGACGCAAGAAAGATTCCATACAACCAAAGAATTTGTAATTTTTGTTCTCTGAATCTAATTGATGACGAATTTTACTTTAAGTTTATTAGCCCTTTCCTCCATAAACTGCATGCAAAGTACATACCATATTATTATGTGAAGTACGCTGATACACAAAAGTTTTAAGACCTTATTGTGTCCAAGCACTGAACAATTGTGTCAACGACGATGAGTGAACACACAATTACAATGACGGGGTCGTCGCCTCCGTATCGGTTATGATAGTAACAATGCTATCACGAAACGCTTAATACGACCCCGGACGAGAACACAGGTACGATGCACGGACAGACATAACATCGACAACCAAGTTAATGTCCACAGCCTTTGATAACCAGTTGTGGTGCCAAGGCTTGTTTATTCAACCCAGGCTTGAACTTAGGGCCTCGTGGTCTGTATACAAGTATGACAATTGTGTAAATCACTTTCTATTTATATCATGCATGCCATTAAGTTTCGTGAAATGTAAGGTATGTTCAGCACATACTATGCTTAGTTATTTCTTTTATCGTTTATCTGTTTATGACGATCCTCGATCCTATTCTTATCTTTATATATGTTGTTGATATTTTTGTACATATTTTGTGACAAGGGCTGAGGGCCAAGTGAACTGATTTAATATATAAAATAAAATGAAATTAATTGGAGCCATTCTAGCTACTTTGATTTTAAGTATCAGTTACACAAAAGATAAAGAACTTTCTGTTTATATTTTTGTAAATGTTATATTTTATATATTAGACTATCAATCCAAACTTGATGTTTCTGATATCGGTATGAAAAACATAAGAATTGGATTATTTAGGAATCTTAAACAGATTTATTTTATTTTTAAGCTCTGGATCAAAAAGTGAGGAAGTCTTTTGTTCAAATAACACAGGTACAATTTGAGATAGTTGTTTCATTGAATCATTTCTTCATAAAAAATGATTTTGTTTGATTATAACATTCATATCAAAGGTTTACATTACCATGGACAAAACGTGTGTTGGAATATGATCCTCCTTTAAGCCAATCGAGTTGATTAAATAATACCAGGCATTACCGGATAACCCTTCCAACAGTTCAAGGGGTTATTTGTGACAGAAAACAGAAAACATAACAGAAATTTGACAGACCCGTATAAACAAAAAATCTTGAAAGGTACTTATCATTTTTTTAGATTTCAAAAGGGCGCTTTCTCAACAAAAGGGATTCAGGGGCTCGTTTTTCGTATAAAAGGGCAACAAACCTTAAAATTCCGGTGTTTATGGATTTGCACTTTCTCAACAAAAGGCGGTTCGTTCGCTAGGACGACCCCCTCTCAACAAAAGGCGGTTCGTTCGCTAGGACCGACCCCCCCCCCCCCTCCCCCCTTCCTTCTCCTCTCCCACCCACCCCGGGTATGAACCTGTAATAAATTAATACAATGCTATGTTTTTAGATGGTAATACATGTCTAAAGAATTAAATATTTTCTTTTTAAAGTATTCTGTAGTCGTGCACTTCTTGACTGGTACACTGTACTGTATGTGGCATTGACCTGTCGACTTTTTAGATTCTGTAGTCCAAGATATGACACAGGGATCTATAACTGAATTGACATACCTACACCAGGGACCTACACAATGATGTGACTACCTTATTTAAAGTTCAACTTTTTTTTTTATATAATTCAAATTGCAGGCCCTTTAATGGTTAAAAGTCGCTGGCCCCAGTTTAGTGACTCATTATTAAAATTACACACAATATAATCATTTTATAGGGATATTTTCATAGGGTTAAAAAACTCACCACTGCAGAGAGGGTAATCAAAAGGAATAAGGACATCTCCAGTTAGTTATGTTAAAAAAAAGGCTATGATTCATTTAACAAAATGGAAAAGTCTTTTGAAGCAAAAATCACGAAAAGACAAATAACTGCAAATATGATGGTTTCCTACAACTTCAACATACTGTTCAAGGTCTTCAAAAGTCCCGAAATTGTCTCTTTTTACCAGTGGTTGCTTATTCCTTCATCAAAATTTTATTCAAATTTGTTCTTTTACAACAATTACAGAGACTCAGGTTTTTATATACAGCTGATTAAAAATGAGTAAAGAACGTAAAACAGTTAATCTTCCTATTGACCGTAATGATATTCTTCCTTTCTATAGTCAGAGACTACATTGTGTCATTTAAAAGAAGAATTACTCAAAAACTCCATTTTATTTAGTGCCATCACTTTGCACTATGGCCTAAGTCACAAAATTAGTATATTGGCAGCAGTCTTGGCCAAAAATGCCCCCCCCCCCAAAAAAAAGACCGTTTTTTATAGTAAAGGGGCCCTTTACAACATGTTTTTGTTAATTACTCCTTAAAGTGCAAGAAATTTTGGTTGAACTTTTAGTTCAGCAATAAGCAGAAGCAAGTTATTCCTCACAGATTTATGTATTTTTTGTGTTTCCCCAAGAGATGGACTACGAAACTCCAGATAGGAAGGGAATTTTGAACATTGACCCAAAGTCTATCATGAAAAATTTAATGGTTGTAATTTACAACATCTCAGAAAGAAAATATTTTAATAAAATGCATATAAACTTGTGGACATGGAATGGCTCTACATACTAGTCTTATTTCAGTCATTTCTACACAAATTAGATTGAACTTTAAATTTCAATATCTTCTTGACGGGGAAAGTAAAAACGTTCTTAAAATTTTGTTCCTTTCACTATCCTCTTTTATATAAGATGAACTATCACGATGAAAACAAAATTGACGAGGAAATTAAAAAAAATCACCCTCCCTCACAGTTCCACACGTGAAGAAGAATTACGGCCCTTTACAGGGATTTGCCAATCAGGTCTTGTAGCTGACACTGCCTAACAGCCTAACTGCAAGGGCAACTAGAACTGAGAATTCGGGGGCAGCAGACAACAACAACAACAATGGCTGACGATCGTAGACGGGCAGAGGCGAGAGAACACATTGAAAAGGCAGACAAATGGTATTTTAATGGCAAAAATCATGTATTTATAAAGCTAAAAGATCTTGGATCAATAACACGACACATGAATTAAAACAATATGTGTGATCCCATTAAAAACAGTTGTATTTTTGTATATTATTATTGTATTTTTATTCGTTGTTGTACTTACGCATACTACTTCCACGAAAACACTTATTTTGATTAAAGGCTGGTTATTGTCACAACCTCATTACAATTACACGTATTTGTTAAAAAATTAGATTGTTACAGATACCGTGTTGTTCGCCAGTGCACCACAACTGGTTATCAAAGGCCGTGGACATTGACTTGTTGTCGATGTTATGTCTGTCCGTACGTCGGACTTGTAAGTTGTACTACCTGTGTTTTCATCCGGGTTGTATTAAGCGTTTCGTGATAGCATTGTTACTATCATAACCGAATATGCAGGCGACGACCCCGTCATTGTAATTGTGTGTTCACTTGTCATCGTCGACTGTGATGTCAACTAGAGTCATAGTGAAGCAACCTATACTTTCTATAATGCGATAAACTCACATTTCCACAGTCTGAAGGGATTTCACCTGATCTTTTGGTTATAAAAATTGATTAACATTCGGCAAGTTACAATGGGAGAATTGTTTGGGTGCAAATTTCAACATGTAATAGACAGGTAGGAGTTTAAAGCTTATGCTGAAAACTTAGTATCGTAACTCAGTTAAAAGCAAATCTACACACAAACTGTATGGGACTTGAATAATCTCCGACAGGCTGTAATTCAATAAACAACAGCAATCAATTTCAGTGAATGTCAGCCAACAAGAAAGAAATGATCAGTAAAGGCCTGGAACTGCATTACCCATACCCTGACGGAAAATCTCCTTTTTCTCTGTACAAATTTCTTGAAATTTCAAAGTCTTTTTTGCAGTAATTCTGGTTTTTCTCTAGGCCACACTCGAAATGGCAACTATAGGGATCATTACCATTAGGCTCCGGTATACAATACCACCATTTGAAATAGATATTGTAATTAACAAGCACTGGCACGTTTGACTCTGACTGTTGCGCTGTCATTAAACATTAACAAACCAATAACTAACAAGTTACCCAAAAATTCAGCCCCTGGTATTGATAACATTCCTGTAAACATTCTTCAAAAAATAGCCTTACTATTGCCGCTCCACTCACACATATCATTAATTTGTCTCTTACTAGTGGTATCTTTCCTGAACACCTTAAACTTGCCAGAGTCACACCTGTATTTAAATCAGATGATCCTAAGTCTGTTTGTATTTATTGCCCTATTTCTGTTCTATTTGCTATCTGAAAGATATTTGAAAGGGTAATATATAATAATTTAATAGAATTCCTTAACAAACACAATCTTCTCTCTGCTAACCAATTCGGTTTTCATAAGTAGTATTCGACTTATATGGCCATGCTTGACTTAATTACATAGCTAAAGGTTTTGATGATAAAGAAAATACGTAAGGCATTTTTGTAGACTCATCTAAAGTCCTCGATACCATAAATCACTCTATTCTTTTAGAGGCATTGCTCATGATTGTTTCACAAGTTATTTATCTAATCGTAAACAAGTTGTTTGTATTATTAATTGTTCCTCTTCCTTTAACGATATTATGTATGGTGTACCTCAGGGTTCTATTCTTGGTCCCTTGTTATTTCTTATATATATAAATAATCTTCCCCATTGTTCACACAAATTAAAATTTGTCTTATTCGCAGATGAGACCAGTATCATATTTAAAACTAGCGATCTACATTCAAGCATTCATATACTTAATAATGAACTTGCTCTTGTCTCTGATTGGTTTAAGGCCAATAAACATCCCTTAATGTTAAAAAAACTTAAGTTTATGATTTTCCAAAACAGACAATATAACAATCCCGATTTGAATATTTATATTGATGGTTCCGTTGTTAAGCAATCTGCCAATGTTAAATTCTTAGGACTTCTTATCAATCCTCACTTGACATGAAATTGCCACATTGACCTATTAGGTAATAAAATTTATAAAAATATTGGTGTTCTCTCTCAAATTAAGCATTTTGTACCCCGTTGTATTTTATTAATGTATAATTCTCGTATTCTTTTTAATTAATCCTATTGCAACATTGCGTGGGGTAATACTTTCCATACATATCTTGATCGGTTATATGTACTGCAGAAAAAGGCTGTTTGGTTAATCACATCATCTGATTATAATACTGACATAGGTAGTATTTTTAAAGATTTAAATATCCTCAACGTTTATGACATTTATAAGCACCAAATGGGAATTTTTATGTTTAAAATTAATCTTAAGTTGTTACTGTCTGCGTTCTGTAATTTAATTTAACCAAGCAAAAGTATTCATAGCCACTTTACCAGACACTCCCGATACTTATCATTTATCCAGCTTTAATACCATTGCCAACAAAGATCATTTGTCTATTTTGGTATTAAACTCTGGAATAACCTAGATCCTCTATTTAAGAATATCACCTCAATCTTTTTATTTACCAAAAAACTAAAAAATTACCTTGTTACCAAATATTGATTTAAGGTACAGGTGTATAATGGGTGGGTATAAGGGTGTGGTAGGGTCTGGGTTAGGGGTGGGTTATGTGGGTGGGAAGGGCTGTTGTAGAGGATGTAGAGTATATATTTAAGTTGTAAAATGTAATTTTTGACTTTTGTTTAGTGGGTTAATGTTTTTCTTATTAATTTTGTTTTGTTTTTTGTAAAGGTGGCCTGCTTGTCAAGCACTTGCTTTTTCAGGCTTCCTGCACTTAATCTATATTATGTAAATAATTTGTTGTATATTGTTAAAGAATGCAGAAAAATAAATGAAATACCCTGGCCTATCCGTACTTATGACTCCCGAAAATCACGAGGTAAATTCCTTCCCCATCTGATTTTTGATAAAATAAATCACTACCCACCTCCTGAATGTTGTTATTTCTTAAGTTTTTGGAACACTTTTTTTACCTCTGTTGTTAACGATTGCTTCACAATTGGTGTAGGCTTGTAAAAACATCCATTGAACGGTCATTTTAACTGTCGATTGCTATAAAACCATTAAAAAATGACAAATCAGTATTAACAAATGACGAATTGTCAATTCTACACCATTTTTGGGTCAAGTGACAGATAAATCTATGCAGATTTTGCCATAAATGATGCATGTCATGTCAAATTATTTCAAACCTATTAACACATCGAAAAACAAAGTGTGTGATATGATGGCCAGCATCCTTCATTGGGCATTTGGTCTTGACTTTACAAGAGAATGCTCGTGCATTTAAGCGAATAGACTCGTGCGACAGAGCGCACAGACATTACTTGAGTATGCACGAAGTACGCACGGCAACCTAACTACGAGTGTACAGACATTACTCAAGTATGCACGAAGTACGCACGGCAACCTAACTACCAGCTCCCTTTCTGAAACCGTGAACAACCAAATATCAAAGTAAGTGTGGAAAAAGGTTCATTTCCTCCAAAATTTGGCTTCGTAAACTGTCATGAATAAGTTGTTTTCTCAGACTAACTATGTTGTTTGTTATCTTGTGCACGTTTTTGTGTGTAATTTTATAAATTTATATGTATACATTTTTGCATAGAATTGAATGCGGTAGGCTCAGAAAAAGCGGCCCAGTTTGGTGCACATAGAAATGCATAGCAAGCCATTCTCACTAGTCTACTAAACTTTTGCTAAAGTTTTTTTTTGGGAGGGGGGGGGGGCGATGTTTGTATATTTCCATATTTGTATAGGTATTTTTAAAATTTAATTACCTAAAAAGAAAATTAAGTTTTGAGGAAACAGTCCTTAAATAAAAACAGCATATTTTAATTTCAAATTATTGAACTTCATATGTGATAGGATATGGCTCAACACCCCGGATGGGGTACCACAGATGGGGTACCCTACCTGGGTTTGAAATATCACTTTAATTTTGATATAAATCTTCTTCTTTTGGATATTCATTCTCCTTCAAACTTGAAGATTATTGCAGGTCTCATATTAGTTTTAAATTTTTAATTGTTTGCAAAAATGCCAGTTGAATGTTGTTAAGCAATGAGGTAATGCATGGTAAAGGTCCTACAGAAACTAGAACCAATTGTTCAAATTCAAAAATTGTTATTAAAAAAATCAAGAGGTTTATCAATGAATACATGCAAAAGGGAAGTAGGTAGCTCAGTCGGCTGAGCATATGACTGTGATGCTGAAGGTCCCAGGTTCAAGTCCAACGGCGATTTAACCAGCGATTTTTCCAGATATATGCTGACATCAAGCACAGAAGTTCTGCATCACACTTCTGCATCACAACTTCTCCCCACCCAACCTTTGTGAAAAGTGGCCAATGGTTGGGTAGTGCTCACTGTCATTTGGAGGAAACGTAAACTTGTCTGTCCCGATGGTAGGAGTTTCACCCCCAGCCTGGTTTTCTAAACCCTTTTTAAAAAGAGCAGTGTTTTAACCCAGGGTGTTCATCCACTTTCCATCCTGGCAAATTCATCAGGTACACACTGAAAAGAAGTCATTGTGACTTACGTGTACTTTCCCTGGCTTATGCCTAAAAAGTGAAATACAAAAGTGAGTAACAAGACCCACAAATCAGTACGGTAGAAAATTCAATTTTTAACTAATTTTCATGGCTTTCTTTGAAATAGATTTTGACACAATTTAAAAAAAAAATGTTTGTAACCATAGTTTTATATTTTTGTAAGCCTCAAAACAATGATTAATTTTTATTGATTGTGATGATAACTGATGGTTCAATGGTTGACATTACAAGTGAGACTTTAAAGTCAATTTGTTGAAGGCCAGATATCGTGGTAATGTGGAGATACAAATACAATACAATCCAACGTTTCTGATTGATCAAAATATTTACGTAATCACCGACCATGCACCGACAAGCCAATTGATTACCATATAGCGTCTACAGAATTGTGACATTTTTTCGTTTTTTTCTTCTTGAGATGAGATCTCTTTTTAAGACTATATGAAATTGTGCTCTTCTTCTTTACAGCCTGAAAACATCCTTTTTCAAGTGGAGTCCAGATTATGATTCAGCTGCCCATGAATATGAGAAAGCTGGTGAGTGTAAACAGGGATTTACCATTCTACAACAGTCTTTGAAAAACTTAATAAAGAAGAATGGAAACCTTTTCATCCTGTCTGAATGAATTTACACTGATTTACCCATATCATATCGCATAATGTATAACATATTCTGCTTATTGTGTATAAAGCATTTAATGGACAAGCTTATTTTTATATTTTGATTTGTAAATATGAAATATATGTCCCCTCCTGTACTCTAAGATCCACCTCTTAATGTTTGTGAGCATCATTCCTAATCAAGTCTAATCATTCCTGGGCAGATAGGTTATATATTGTTTCAGCCCCTTGTCTTTGGAATCAGCTTCCCTCTTCATTAGGCAGTCACCCCTCTTCATTAGGCAGTCACCCCCTCTTCATTAGGCTCCATAGACCCCCTCTTTTTAGGCAGTCAAAGATTAAAAACCCACTTAATGACTTAAGCTTTTACATAATTTCATTATCCTTTTGTTTCGCTACTATTATTATTATCCTCTGTATATTATTTGCATGTGTTGTTATTGTCAGATTGTAATTGCGCCATGAGCATCTTAAAGGTGGTATGTGCACATCATAAATTTTAATCATTATTATTATAATATAGTAGGGACAAGAAAGATGAGCAATAACACAACTTAATACATACAATTAACATGTTGAAATGTACTAAGTACTAACATACCAACCAGTTAAAGGATTAGTTCATGGGTCAATTAAGTAAATCTTATATGAAAGTGGATTTCAAATGAAACAAAATAGCGAAGAAAGCATTCAAAAATCATTTTCATTACGGAGATATCTAAGTTTAAAGTTTGGTATCATTTGTGTAGAAACAACTGAAATCAGACTAGTTGTAATGTCATAGCCTCAGATTCCTCAAAGTCTTTATGTATTCTACTATTTTTTGTCCTGCAATTTTGTGGCTTACAAACCATGGGATATGTCATAAAATTAGTAAAACTGAATTTAGTAAGGGTATTTATACTATACCACCTGAAGAAAGTTTGAGGAAAATAATTTAAATAGTAAAACATATAAATAAACTTTCTTTAAAATACATTAACAATTGTTATGAATGTGAGGATGAAGACGTCAACTTTCCATAGTAGACTTACTACACCAGTCATTTTACACAGATAAGACAGTGCATATCTCCTTAGTGGAATAAGATTTTTTAATGCTTTCTTCATCGTTTTGTTTCTTTTAAAATCCTCTTTCATATGAGGTGAACTTGCTTAACCTCTGAACTAATCCAATAGGCAATCGCATTAATAAGTTAAATACCAAGTTGGAAAACGATAGGATACCCTTCAGAAAACTACTTAATAGCTTGTGTACCAAGGTTCCCCAACTTGGAAAAAATAGCTTCATCAAGAAATATAGGTGTATTAATCAAATAAAATGAAAAGAAGAGGAAAATGTGATATTATAATAATAACAAAATATGAAAGCAATATTTCCAATTATTGTTGACCATTGTTGTGGAGCACCAGCTCTACTAGCCCTTTTCAGTGGTGGAACATGTGGCAGACCACAGCACCATGGTCCCAGAAATTTGTTCATGTCTCCAGCAAAAAAAAGGGGAGAAAGGGAAGGAAAATGGCAGAATGAAAAGGGGGAAAACAGGTGTGACAGAAAGAAAGTAACAAGAAAAGGACAGAATTGCAATTGTCTTTAATAATTATGCTAGTATATCATTAAATGATATAAACATGGGCACTAGTCTCTGCCCCGCAGACCTTCAGTCCTTCTTGCCTGCACTTTATGTCAGGTGGCATACCACAAGATCAAGTACTTCTGCACCTGATTATGCTCTCTCCTTGCCTGCTACTAGGACAAACTCCTTTAGACAGAAGTTTCCTCCATACTGCCACTAGAATTTGGAATACCCTTCCAGTTGATGCTCTTGATAATATAACTGATAGTGGCATCAAACTTTTAAGACCTGTGTCCATCGTTATCTCCTGTCTGTGAGATTATCGAGGTGTGAAATGATCGAGAGTTTTAATCTGTTTTAGTGGTTGACAGCTATATGGGTGCATACTAATGGACTACCTTGGTTATGTGATGTTTATAATTCCTTTGTTTTTAGCTTTCCGTTTTTGCTATTCCTTTTTCATGTCTGTTTGTGGTCTTGTGTACTTGTTTTATTTTCTGACCAGCAGTGAACCTTTTGATTGGCCCATCGGAGCTACTCGGTTATCATCTGGTGTGGCTATTGTTACACTTGCACTTTATATAAAAATATAATAATAACAAATTTAATAATCATTTGGTATAGTTGTAAATTTTTTTTGCCCCTCATTTATTCACTATAATTTCGCAAATCAATCACATTATTAATCTTTAGAAACATAATTAGCTTTTCTCAAAGCATAGCAGCAATAAACAGCAAACCTGAATAATATATTACACCAAGATATGCTATAGAAATATACAAGTCTAAATGATAGCTGTTGTGGTATACTCACCAACATTTTTTGCAAGACTTTGTATGGTTCTAGAAAGTAAAGTATTTTTCCACCCCTTGCCCTATTACTGAAGCTTTTATAGGGTCAGTTTTCTATATGGTTACTTCGTTATACCTTACCTTCCATGCTATAAATATTTGACTATATGTGTAATATTTATGTAGAAAAATATGTCTTCAAAAACCCTACCCTGGAAGATTTGTTGTGAATGCTTTTATTGAAAGATAACTGAATGGTTATACTTATATTAGGTAAGGCAAACATGGTTTCTGACTGGATTATTTGGTATGCTTACTTATACTTGGTGTTGATTCTCTTCTCAGCACATGGCAAAGAGCTACGAAAAAGTCTTAGTCTCGTCTTGAAACAGGAGATAGTTGGAGCTGTAACCACCTCCTTAGAACATTACATTCCTTAACAATATGCAGTATTTCATGTGGTAGAGGTAGTATTTCTAAACAAATATATATCACCCTTCCCTCCCCCCCTCCCCCCTTCTTATTAGTTTTTAATAGTCATTTTATATCCCAATGGCATTATTTCTGATTGGTGATATCCTTCCTTCTCTCAGTAAAAGTAATATTCCTTTCTAAAGACCAATTTCTTTACTTTTGTCTTTATGCAGGAATTTGCCTCCGCAATGCCAAAGATTTCAAAGAAGCCAAAGATGTTTATGTTAAGGCAGCTCAAGCCCATCACTGCGTCAGAGCGTATCCTTTACCATTTTTTTTCAACTTTGCATTCATCTGTGTAAGATTGGAAATGAAATATCATGAGCAAACCATAGTCCTTTTGCCTCTGGTTGCTTCCATTTACCTCATCTGCCAAACAGGAAGAAAAGGGAGGAGGGGGAGGGAGGAGAAGCACATTCTGTTATTGTAGTCATTGTTGTCCACACATGTTTCAAGATCTATGGACAGATAGCAATAACTTAAGCTTAATTGGAAGAAAATATGCTATAACACATGAAAATATGCTATAACACATGAAAATATGCTATAGCACATGAAAATATGCTATAACACATGAAAATATGCTATAACACATGAAAATATGCTATAACACATGAAAATATGCTATAACACATGAAAATATGCTATAACACATGAAAATATGCTATAACACATGAAAATATGCTATAGCACATGAAAATAGCCAAATATTTCGTCAAAATCGGTTACAAATTGATTATATGATATTACTGCAATTTTATTTTCGGCCTTATTATAATAAATTATGCAAATTTTATTTATATTTTTGTGACATCACATCAAGAAAACCTATGAATTTCCTTTGTTAACTTAATGCTTTTCAATCCTCCACTGATGTTAGTGGAATGGAATGTTTTGAATATCCATGATACCATTTATTTAAATTTAGCAGCAGAAAACAGCCGGATGGTTTTCAGTGACTGAAATTTAGGACAGAAATTTAAAGAATTAAATTGAAGAATTTAGCCATCTTCTCTTCCATACATCACAAACTTTCCATACATTATACATTTTTCAAATAACTCAGGAACTACAGCTTTTACCATAATTTAAAGCGGCGATTCTTAATAGGTGGCCCGCAGGCCAAATCTGGCCAGCCAGACAATCCAATCTGGCTTGCGAACAATTGTCATTATATAATGCAATAATTGCATGTAAGATCAATCCGAATGAGATGGGTACAAATCGCAAAATACTCGTTTATTTTCTTTTTCCCTAGGCAGATCAGCTCACTAAAACATTGCGGCTTATGAAATAAAATGTTATCTTTAGTTTCGCTATGAATTGGGCTCGTGGCTTGTCAAAGGAAAGTGGATAAGAGAACCGCTGACATCTGGCGTACATCCTTCTAATCACACACATTCCCAACTTGTTTGTATTCAGGGATTGTTTTGATGGGTTTTGTTTGTCACATGACGCTGGTTTTGCCACGCGATTGGTCCACAGCCTGAAGCTGTTGTGAAATGATAGACCCTCGAAAAGTTTAATTAAGAACCCTTGATTCAAAGACTATGGGGAGCTTAAATGGAAATATGTGTATGTTTACTTATTGTTCAAATGCACGTCTTTCCACATTCAAATTTCTTGAAATCATTGTATGCAATGCCACCAGTAAGCAGAATAGCCCTTTTCAAATCTGAATCGGGAAGTTCAGGAAAACTAATTTGTATAATGTCACATGGCCTAAATTCACATGACCATAATGGACCAGTGGTATACTGAGGGAATCTTTTGTGCATGTCTGTGCAATTCACTTAAGTTATGGGACCAAGCGTATGCTTTCAAACGCTAATCATGCATGCGTTACACATGAAGTTTGTACGTGCACACATTGTTTTGTACAATTTTTCCTTTAACTGTAGCTGATTGGTTGGGTCATTGTTCACACTAGTGTTCAAAATTTGGGGGGGATTCCTCCCCCCATCCTCCTTACCTTTTATATTAATGGAGATTTCTTTTTGGAAAAAACCCAAAACAAAACAAAAAAAAGTGCCAAAAATACAAAAAAAAAGGGGCAAAATTTGGCATTTTCCAGCCAAATTTGGCATTTCCCTGCCAACTGAAAAAAAAAAAAAAAAAAAAAATGCAGGAATTCCCCCTTTTAATGATTTTTGTGGGGAAATTTGATAATATGTGTGGGAATCCCGCAATCTCACACCTTAATTTGAACACTGGGTTGGGTATTAACAAAGGAAAAATTCCCCCCCCCAGCAGTTGATTTATCAAAGCACTGGAAAAATTATGTTAGGCAAAACTCGATTTGAAAAGGTATAATGTATAGCGTTGGTTTTAGATCCGTAGCCGTCCTGCATCACCGTTGTTGTTGCAACCTTAACTGTCACCACAGATTTTACCATGCAGCCAAAGCATACGAACAAGCGGGGATGATAATGAAGGTAAGGGGACCTGATGAAGATGAAATCAATTTTTAGACAGCAGGTTAGGTAGATCTTCCCAAGCGCAAAAAGCCAAATCAGTTTGAAACAAAAGCCAAAATATGCTAAACAAACCAAGGCAAGAAAATTCTAAATTTTGTAAGGGAAAGACAGGTGCATCTAGAGGCTTTTCTGGGAGGGGTAAAATGTACTGAAAAACAAAATATGCTGTTATGTAAATATGTATATATGTTGTTATGTAACTATGTAAATATGTTGTTATGTAACTTTGTAAATATGTTGTTATGTAACTTCTACAATATGCAAAATATGAATCACATGGTCTGAACGTCATCAGAAAATTGATTTTTCACTTTCTTTGTTTTGTTCTCCGTCAAATTTAAGTCTATTATATTTTGATCTTTGATTTAGTGGATTAAAAACCATTGGATATATCAGGAAGGTGGTACAACAGAATCTTGTAAGGGTAATTATAATTGATCACCTGAATAAAGTTTCGGGTGAAGATAATACAAGTAATGAAATATTTAAATTAAATGTTGTTTTTCTCAAATACATTAACAATTGTTAGGAATATGAGGATGGTGTGCCAACCCTCAATAGTAAACTTTAAAAAGAAAATATTTCCAGTATAAATCATGTACTATTTATATTTATAAACGAAAGGAAAGAATGTAGAAAAGGAGACAATAAAACGATTAAAGATATAAAAATGAATACAAACTGATAAGTTAAAAAGGCTTATAATAAGGGCTCTTAAATACCAAAATAACTAAAAATTGCAGCTTCATATACAAATGAATTTTTGAAAACTGTTGTTCTTAAACTTGGGATGGTGGCTGGGTTTCTTAGATTATAATTTGTTTTATTGCACATAGATGTTATTCCTAAATTTAATGGGTGGTCTTTCGTTGAAACTACTGTATGTATTGGGCAAGTCTGCCAAATTCTTTATTTGCTGCATCGTTGACTTTATAAGTAAATCACAGTCCAAACAGAAAATATTGGCACAATATCTAAAAAAACTTTTAATTCCATTTGTATCTGTTACTTTAAAAACATGGTACCAAACTTGGACTGTATACTACACCAGTCACTTCTACACAGATAAGACCAGAGCTTTAACCCTTACTCTAACACGCCGCGATATTAATGCCGTTTTGGGTGCCCCATCTTCGACCCCGCCTCCCAATCGTGTTTTCAAAAACGTGCTGGTAGAGTAAGGGTTAAAGCTTAAATATCTCCCCAACAGAATACGTTTTTTAAATGCTTTCTTCACCATTTTGTTTGTTTTAAAGTCCTCTTTCATATAAGATAAACTAGCTTGACCACTGAACTAATCCTTTAACTCTTTTCAATCACCCATAGCAACAAATAAACTGAATGTTCACTAATCTCCTGATTGCTGTCACCCTCACTATAGTCTTCTCTTATCTGAGCCTATCATTTTATTTTGTTCGCTGGGAGACTTAAAATTTAATCCTGGATCAGAATCTATCAAAGATTGTAAAATTATACGTGTTGCTTCCTTGTGTGGCGCTTGGCATTTTGGAATAGGACTGCTAGAGCAAGAAAATATGAGGTTTAAGTGGGAAAGGTAAAAATTGTATGTACTTTTATGTAAAGGTGAAACACCATGAAAACAGCAAAAAGTACCATTTATAGCATTTTAAAACATAGAAAACATAGGGAAAGAAATATAAGAATTGTATTAACAATTTTAGTTGTAATCCAGTTCATGATATCGCGATAATTGACATATCGTAACAGCACTTGAAATAATGGTACACTTCTAGTATAGAGGTACAACTTTAACAAAATGTGTTTCTTATAATACACATTTATTCCGTTATCAAAATAACTAAATTTTGAAAGATATTTGATAGATTTGGTTTAAATAATTGTAACTGAAAATATTCTTCTTAAATTTTTGTGATAAAAATGAATTTTTACTTCAAGGATAACAAAATTAATGAAATATAATAATCTAAGAAACACATAATAAACATACTTCATGAAACTCTATTCTCGTGGTCGGAGTCGACTAGCCGTGTAGGAGCTCAGTACGGTTTTGCTAAGTTGGAGGGGAAACTTTATCATTACAGTCAATAGGATATTTTCTATGAATTCTTGTGTCACCTCAGCTAGTCAGCAAAAATTATTGGTACTCATATATGTTGGAAACTATTATCTAATACACATTATATTTGAAGAAAGATCAATTCTGTCCAGTATTTGTTGAAAAATGACAAAAAATATGTTTTTGTCCCATTGACTGCAATGATAACTGACTGTTTGTTTTCTTCTTTGACTGAAGTTTGAGATTGTTGAAAAAGCATTGTTTCGTTGCCGTGCACCACAACATTCCCGGATGTCCAACCTCGAGAATATACAAATTTACTCACTATGCTAGGATTTTTCCCAAATAATGATTTCAGTTAGTTTTCAATGTGCATGCCTTGTTATTGAAAAGAATATGCAAAAGTGTGATGTCATCAGTGAAACAGCTCTTATTTTCTTATGTAGATATCTTAATTTGAAGAACAACATTCATGGAATTTTGCCATTGTTATTTTAACAGGATCAGAAATGTTGGGAGGAGTCTGTAGATTTGATGCAAAGAGCGGCTAAGCTTTACAGAGAAAATGGAACTCCAGATACAGCTGCCCTCACTTTAGAGAAAACGGCAAAGTTAGTGGCATTGTTTGTTGACACTTTTAGGCACATGCAAAGTTAGTGGCATTGTTTGTTGACACTTTTAGACACATGCAAACTTAGTGGCATTGTTGGTTTACACTTTTAGGCATATGCAAAGCTAGTGGCATTGTTTGTTTACACTTTAAGGCATATGCAAAGTTAGTGGCATTGTTGGTTTACACTTTTAGGCATATGCAAAGTTAGTAGCATTGTTTGTTGACACTTTTAGGCATATGCAAAGTTAGTGGCATTGTTTGTTTACACTTTTAGGCATATGCAAACTTAGTGGCATTGTTGGTTTACACTTTTAGGCATATGCAAAGTTAGTGGCATTGTGTGTTGACACTTAGGCATATGCAAAGTTAGTGGCATTGTTTGTTGACACTTTTAGGCACATGCAAAGTTAGTGGCATTGTTGGTTTACACTTTAAGGCACATGCAAAGTTAGTGGCATTGTTTGTTGACACTTTTAGGCACATGCAAAGTTAGTGGCATTGTTGGTTTACACTTTTAGGCACATGCAAAGTTAGTGGCATTGTTGGTTTACAATTTTAGGCATATGCAAAGCTAGTGGCATTGTTTGTTTACACTTTTAGACACTGCAAAGTTAGTGGCATTGTTGGTTTACACTTTTAGGCACATGCAAAATTAGTGGCATTGTTTGTTTACACTTTTAGGCACATGCAAAATTAGTGGCATTGTTTGTTTACACTTTTAGGCACATGCAAAGTTAGTGGCATTGTTTGTTTACACTTTTAGGCACATGCAAAGTTAGTAGCATTGTTTGTTGACACTTTTAGGCACATGCAAAGTTAATGGCATTGTTGGTTTACACTTTTAGGCACATGCAAAGTTAATGGCATTGTTGGTTGACACTTTTAGGCATATGCAAAGAGAGTGGCATTGTTTGTTGACACTTAGGCATATGCAAAGTTAGTGGCATTGTTTGTTGACACTTTTAGGCACATGCAAAGTTAGTGGCATTGTTTGTTTAGACTTATAGGCGCATGCAAAATTAGTGGTATTGTTGGTTTACACTTTTAGGCACATGCAAAGTTAATGGCATTGTTGGTTTACACTTTTAGGCATATGCAAAGTTAGTGGCATTGTTTGTTGACACTTGGGCATATGCAAAGTTAGTGGCATTGTTTGTTGACACTTTTAGGCATATGCAAAGTTAGTGGCATTGTTTGTTTACACTTTTAGGCACATGAAAAGTTAGTGACATTGCTTGTTGACACTTTTAGGCACATGAAAAGTTAGTGGCATTGTTTGTTGACACTTTTAGGCACATGCAAAGTTAGTGGCATGGTTGGTTTACACTTTTAGGCACATGCAAAGTTAGTAGCATTGTTGGTTTACACTTTTAGGCTTATGCAAAGTTAGTGGCATTGTTTGTTGACACTAAGGCATATGCAAAATTAGTGGCATTGTTTGTTGACACTTTTAGGCATATGCAAAGTTAGTGCCATTGTTTGTTGACACTTTTAGGCACATGCCAGGGTAAGCACACATAAGTCACCTTGGATTTGTTTCTGTGTGAACCTGGAATTTGCCAGGACGGGAAGTGGATGAACACTGGGTTAACAACCCTGCATTTATCAAGAAGTGTTCATAGAACCAGGCAGGGGTTGAATCTCCTACCATCGGTACCCATGTCTTTACGTGAGCACCATCCAAGCACTGGCCACTTTCCCCAAAGGTTGGGTGGGGCAGAAGGTGTGATGCAGGAGACAAACCTCCAGAGTTGGAATTAATAAATTCCCATGATTCTGAATAAAGCTGTCGAAAATAATCTCACGAAAAATCGTGACAGAAATAATATTAATGTAGTAAATACATCTTTGCTTCCTCTTTCACAAATTAATGTTCTATTCATGGCGCAATTACACAGGGGACGTTTTGGAGCACATATTTACAAAAAAAAAGATTTTTTTTTTTATTATGAAAAACAATTCTTTCTGTGAATTCCCATTTTCCCATGGTTTTAACCTCCGGAAGCATATAATTTTTCCAACTCTGCAAACCTTTGTGCTTGATGTCGCTGACAATGTCTCTCAGAAGGCTCTCATTTTTAGGGATGGGGTTGACAGATTGCTTGAGAACTCTTTTAAATAACAATATGAGTTTTTGGAAAGGGGTCTCACGGAGTGCTCAGAGGAAGTAAGGCCTTTGGGCTCATAAGGCTGATGAAGTTTTGTTCTCCTTGCTGGCATTGTTCACTTTTTCAAACATTTCTACATTAAAAAGCAAACTACTGTAAGTTTGAAAAAGTTAGCCCTTGCAATGGTCTCCCTGGATCTGATATGTATACATAAATAAATGAATATTTAGGTAAGTTTTCTGTTGACAAATTATGATTACCTTTCTAAAAAGATGTACAATTCTGAATGGACAATCTTTAAAGGATGAGTTAAGTGGTCAAGCATATCCATCTTATATGAAAGAGGACTTTAAAAGAAACAAAATGGTGAAAAAAGCATTAAAAAATCTTATTCTGTTAAGGAGATAATCAAAGTTAAAGCTGTGTCTTATCTGTGTACAAATGACTGGTGCAGTAAGTCTGCTAAGGAAAGTTGGCATCCTCATCCTCACAATCTTAACAATTGTTAATGTATTTTAAAGAAAGTTTATTTAATTTTTGCTTTATTTAAATTATTTTTCCTCTAACTTTCTTCAGGTGGTATATTATGAATATTCCACTTAGATTCAGTTTTACTCCTTTCCTGACATATCCCATGGTTTTTAAGCCACAAAATTGCAGGACAAAATATGATAGAATATTTAAAGACCGAGGAATCTGAGGCTATGACATTACAACTAGTCTGATTTCTGTCGTTTCTACACAAATGATACCAAACTTTAAACTTCGATATCTCCTTAACAGAATAAGATTTTTGAAAGTTTTCTTCACTTTTTGGTTTCTTTTGAAGTCCTCTTTCATATGAAATAGACTTGCTTGACCCCTGAAGTAATCCTTTAAAGTTTGAAAATAGCTAGTCCATTCTTGGCGTTTATGGTGGATTTAATTTTTGTGGATTTTGTATAAATAGTAAGGGAATAATACTCTGTAGTCTCTAGAATATTCAAATGCTTCTCCTGCACACAATGGTAGTAATATTCTCTCTAACATCTATTAACCCCATTGAGTTAGATGATTGACAGCTTTTTCAACCAATCACTGCATGAATTTGCCTAGCAACAAAATCTGCGTAATCAAGTTGGCAAAAATCTTACACAGTACTGGTACAGTACAACTAGCTAGCGGCATGCTGTAGGCAGTCAATGTTTCTGCACACACATACCAAGACGGTGAACAAAAATTGCGCCTACGAGCCAGTTAAGGGCTTTGTGAATCTAATTTCCGTTAACCATAACGGTTAGCAAACTGAATTTTGTTTATTTCTTTGGCTAAAATCTCTTAAGATTTGGGAAAATACCATAAATAAATCAAAACTTGTGGGAGCTAGGCCACACTGAACATCTAAATGTCAATGCAATGGCCATACACGATTGTGGATTTGAGGTTTGTTTTCCCCACCTAATTACTGTGTTGCTATGGTGGGTGTGGCTTATTTCATAACTCAGAGACGTTAATTGATTTCAGTAATGCTTCTTAACTTGATGGCAGTTAAACATTAATGTTTGAGTGTTCTAGATACTGCAATGGATAGCACCAAAGGAGAGGGGAGGGGGTATGAGAGGGAGGAGGGTGGGTGGGTTTGGAATCATCTGAGCGAAATCAAACATGCCAACATACAAACAGCAAAATGCATCACACCAGAAATTGACATATTAATTTAACAAGTGTATATTGACAGTATCGAATCACATTCTACAACAAGCAAATGGGGTAAGAGGTTTTGGAAGTAACTTCTGAACTCGGTTTTGAGAAATGAACTGCAAATAGTCAAATGCGGCTATTTGCGATCATGGCTTGAGCATGCTGTACTGGTTGGATGATGTCACAGATTTACACTGCAATACCAGCCAATCACCATGCGACATGCAAATAACAATTTGAACATACAGATGCAACGACATCACAATAATAAACTAAAGGTGTAATCGCTTATAGTGAAAATTTGCAAAATTGATTTAAAAAAAAAAAAAATCTCATTTATTCACCAAGTGCCTCTTTAGCCGTGAAACCTTTTTTTTTTAGCCATCAATGTACCCTCTTTCATTTAAGAAATGTTCTCATGAATATTCATTTTTATTTATATGTTACGACTATCAAAGAAACAAATTAGTGGAAAAAACCATGTTGGTATTTTTTTCCGTTTTGGATTAATTGCATTTTTAACCAGTGTGTTGAAAAGTGACCTTACAGTGTATAGTGTGATGTCAGAATTGCAGATCTAAAATAATTCTTTATGTATTTCTATCAAATGAAATTTGTTTTTCCCGGGGTCGAATTTGCTACTGTTCCGCTGTTCGGAGAACAGTGTGTTTTATGCAGGAACAGTAAAGTGTCAAACATCACTGTTATAGTGGAACAGTGTTCTTTTCACAAGCATGTGGCATAAATGATCATCAACTTAATTCCTGGTACCAAAAAAAAAGTGCATGTTGTCAAACAAGATTATTGTTAAAAAGATTTTTTTTTTTTCAGAAAGAGAAAACGATTTTCTCACCTTGCCTGCAATTGCCAGTACAATTAATCGTGAATACACCTATGCAAGGCTGCTTGTATGTGTATGACTGTACACAACTAAATGATATATCATGTACTGTACAATGTAAAACTAATAACTGATATAAATATTTGCGCATATTGACCAATTAAGTACTTGCAACTTTAGCCCATTTGGAAGAAAGGAATTTGTTCTGTTATCAGTAAAATGTTGGAACAGTGAAAGCGTTACTTGAGAAAGTACTGTTCCGTGGAACAGTGGCAAAAAATTTAAATTTTGACGCTTGTTTTCTTTCATGTAGAGTGTAAGATACATGAGTGGATGGGCAAAGCATGTTCTTGTAAAGTGCACGTTTTACCCATCTCAATAAGTAAACAAAACGTGTTTTCAATAATTTAGAAACAGGCAATTAATTTTCAAAGAAATACATTAATATTGTCCTGGATCTGCAATTGTGACATCACATTGTAAGGCCACATTTTAACACATTGGTGAAAACGTAAACAGAATAAGATGTAAACATAGTTTTGTCACCAATTTTCCCTCTATACTATATATGAAAATGAATATACCTGTAAAAGGTAAACCAACCAGATACATTGCTAGGTGTCTTACGCTCACTGTTTGCTGCCTGAGAGCAAAAAAATATTTGACATTTAGTAATATTTACCCCGCAAAGTGTAGCGGGGATATTTACAAGAGTTGTACAAAAAATAATATATAGGCTCTCTTGTACCAGCTGTAGCTCCTTGGAGCTAGTTGCAGCCAACTCCTCAGCCATCCTGTGGTGACGTGAACCTCTTGCGCATGCGCCAACTTCAAAGCGAGAAGCTGGCTTAATGCATAGGAGAACCTGTACTGAAGACATCCTAACATGTAATACATATGCACTGTATAACACTAGGCTATCCTCGTGGTAGGGCGGGGTCCTAGGGGGAGAAACACATCAATCCAAGGGTATGTGGTCTTATAAACTAGCACACCAGGTGCTCTAAGGAATAAAAACACCCGCCACGAGAGTGGGACTCTCTAGTTCTAGCCACCCGTTTTGCACAGGTGGATGGAGAAACACACTAGCCTTAGTGTAATCTCGGTGGGGAAAGTCCTGTTAGCCGGACCGAATATTTCCCGGTCCCATGACCATCTTGTCTTACCTCGGGTGACTGGAAAAAGCTAGTAGAAAATGGCAAACAGCATAAAATTTCATGGTAGGAGCTGCAAGGAAGTTAAATGTTAGAAAAAGGTAAAGATTTTAAAGAAATTTTGTGACCGACCAGTTCCAGCGATGTTATGACAACAACACGCTGAAAAAAAGTGAAGGATGTTAGAGGTATAATGGAGGTTAGGGCTGGGTTGGTAACTACGTTTTAAGTTTGGTTAGAAGTGCGTTAGAATCGGGTCATTGGACCGGATTGCATATTTATAGCATGGAAGTTAAGATACAACCTGAAGTAAATATAGTATATTTATGATTTTTTTTTGGTATTTTTCAGATATCTTGAACCAGTCAATTTGAACAAATCTATTGAGCTGTATAAACAAGCTAGTGATGTTGCTGAGGTATGCACAAATTCATCATCATTTATTTCACGCATTCTTGAGTGAATAATGTAGGCTGTATATTGAATGTAAAATATGATGCTGTTGTTTAGTCAAATTAGTTTTGAAAAACCAGGGCACATGAATGGTCTGCAGTAGAATCACTGCACTTCAGCCCTTCTTGTATCTTACTGTCAATAATAATCTTTTGGAAAAAGGGACAGATCAGCCACATGTCACAAAATCAGGTTGTAAACAAAATCATTTTGCAAACAAAAACATTTTGTAAACAAATTTAATTTGTAAACACCCTCATTTTGTAACAATTATTTTGAAACACACTCATTTTGTAAAGAAACATTTTGTAAGCACATGTCATTTTGTAAAAGAAATCATTTTGTAAACAAAATAATCAGTTTGTAAACAAAATAATCAGTTTGTAAACAAAATGATCAGTTTGTAAACAAAATGACCAGTTTGTAAACAAAATAATCAGTTTATAAACAAAATAATCAGTTTCTAAATAGAATAACCAGTTTCAAACAAAATGATCATTTTGTAAGCAAATAGTTTTGTTCACCTGAAGACACTACAATCTCTTGCTCCTTTTTCCTGTAGCTGGAGGATAGGCCAAGACAAGCTGTACAATCCATTGCAGCAGCAGCTAGGCTACTCGTGAGGCAACAGAACTATGACGAAGCCCTGGAACAGCTGGTGAAAGAGCGAGACTTACATGTGGAAAGTGCAAACTGGCAAGCTGTTCACAGGGTAGGTCTAATCAGTCGTGATTGAGTGACAAATTTAGTTTTACAGTCATGTATGGAGAGATATGTGCTCAATGAAGATGGATTGAAATTAAAAACTTGGGCAAATATGTTATCTTAATTGGTTAAGGATTTAGTTCAGTGGTCAACCAAGTTGATCTTATGTGACAAAAGGATATTAGAAGAAACAACGTGGTGAAGAAAGCTTTCAGCAATCTAACTCCATTAAGGACATTAAAGGAAACAAAATGGTGAAGAAAGCATTGCGAGTGAACACACAATTACAATGACGGGGTCGTCGCCTGCGTATTCGGTTATGATAGTAACAATGCTATCACGAAACGCTTAATACGACCCGGACGAGAACACAGGTACGACGTACGGACAGACATAACATTGACAACCAAGTCAATGTCCACGGCCTTTGATAACCAGCTGTGGTGCACTGGCGTGTCTACCCACCCCAGGATTGAACCCTGGGCCTCGTGGTCTGTAGACATGTATGATAAGCGCTACACCACGGTAGGTAGATGAAGAAAGCTTTCAGCAATTTCACTCCATTAAGGACATTAAAGAAACAAAATGGTGAAGAAAGCTCTCAACAATTTCACTCGGTAAGGAAATATTCAAGTGTGTCCCCTTTGTGTAGAAATGACTTACATGGAAACTACTTCTCATTCTGTTAGGGAGATGAGTCTCATCTTAGTAGAAACAATTGGGGTGGAAAGTCTAATGTAGAAGGTTACCACCCTCATCCTCGCAAAAGTCTTTATTTATTTTGACAACTTTTTTTCTGAGATTTTGTAGCTTAAAAACCATTGGATATGTCAGGAAAGTAGTTAATTGAGGAATCTAGTAAAGTTACTAGAATTTACCACATAAAGGAATTAAAAAAATTGATTAAGTAAAAATTGTTTTTCTCTAAAATACATAAACAATTCTTGCAAAAGTGAGTTTTGTACATTTAAAAAAACTTGATTATCTCCCTAATGAAATAAGATATTTAAGTTGTTTTTTCATCATTTTTAGCTCAAATAGTAGGAGCTATTCTACTCACCTTGGCATCCGCCTCGGCGTTGGTTAAAGTTTTAGGGGGAGCAAGGTTTATAAAAAGCTTGTCGTCATTTGAAAATGTACATTATTTAAATGTGGAATAAATATATAGAATGTGCATAATGTCTGAATTAAAATTTGCTGTGTCATAGTAACAAAAATAACAAATGATTAGGCTTGAAAAGAACTGAAAAGTTTAAAAATTTCTGAAATGTTGTTTTTAAGATTTTTAGTGGAAATTATTAGATACTGCCTTAATTATTTAGGTTGACTGCCACTTTGCATATAGTGTTATGTGAACTGACTTTTATTTATGTATGAGCACAAACAAACAAACATAGTATGCAATTTACATTTGAGAAGGGACATAGACCATTGATTACTCTTTTCATTCTTCCAAGTACACAAATAACTTCTACCAATGTACTACAGGTGACCAGTTATTTAATCAGGAAATGTTTTGCATTCATTCAACCATGAGATGTGTTTCTTTGACTAATTTCAGAAGTGTTCATTGCACGATCTTAAAGAACGACATGTAAGATGGTAATTATATGGGAGGGATGGCATTGGGGAGGGAGGGATGGATGGCATCAGGGAGGAATGGATGGTATCAGGAAGGGAGGAATAGATGGTAACAGGGAGGGAGAAATAGTTGGCATCAGAGGGGAGAGAGATAGATGGCATCAGAGGGGGAGGATGATGGATGAATGGCATCGGGTAGGGAGGGATGGATGGAAATTTTGGAGGATGGATGGAGAGCTTCGGGGAGGGGAGGGATGGATGGCTTTTGGAAGGAATGGATGAATGGCATTGGGGAGGAGAGGGATGGATGGCATTATGGAGGAGGGGATAGATGGGGAGGATGATGGCATCGGGGAGGGTGGGAAGGATAGCATCAGGGTGGGAGGGATGGATGACTTTGGGGAAGGATGGATGGCATCGGGTAGGGAGGGATTGATGGCATCAGGAAGGAATGGATGGATGGCATTGAGGAGGGATGGATGTCATTGGGGAGGGACTGATGGCATCAAGGAGGGAGGGATGGATGGCATCTGGGAGGAAAAGGATGGCATCAGGGAGGGAGGGATGGATGACATCAGGAACGAGGGAGAGATGGATGGCATCAGGAAGGAATGGATAGCATCAGGGAGGGATGGATAGCATCAGGAAGGGAGGGAGGGATGGCATCAGGAAGGGGAGGGATGCATGGCATCAGGGAGGGGAGGGTGGATGGCATCAGGGAGGGGGAGGGATAGATGGCATCAGGGAGGGATGATGACATCAGGAGGGACAGATAAATGGCATTGGGGAAGGAGGGATGGATGGAATTTGGGAAGTAGGAATGGATGGTATTGAGGGTAGGGATGGATAGCATCAGGGAGGGAGGGATGGATGGCATTGGTGAGGGATGGGTGGATGCAATGGGGAAGGAGAAAGGGGTATATGGCATTGGGGAGGATGGATGACATTGGTGAGGGATGGATGGCATCATGGAAGGATGGATGGATGGTTGGCATTGGGCAGGATGTTATTAGGGAGGAACGAATGGATGGCATTGAGGGATAGATGACTTTTGGGTGGAATTCATCAAACTATTGACATTTCATACTTTGTTACAGTAATTGCAGTGCCTATTAAATGTATGTTATCATTTGATAAATAAGCATTATTCAAAAATGAATAAATGAGATATTGTGTTTACAAGCAAAGCGTCACACCTGCACACACACCCATACCCACATACACACCAACACCACTGCATAGGTGTCCAATGTTGAGAGCATCGGAACCAAAAATGAAAACAAAGAATTAGATACTGTAATTGGACTTCTCTAAAGCTTAGTTTGGTATCAAAATTTCTCTCACTGGAAGTTATGGGCATAAGTAACTGCTTACTTCTTTCAAGTAGCGTACTCCCCTGCAGCTTCCAATAGTGGAGCATGCTGTCATTCAGACAGCTCTAGTTTTCCATTATAGTCAAATCTTTTAAATCTATCATAAATTAAGTTTAAATTCAAAGTTGATCACATTTTAATCAGCTATAACTGAGAAGATGAAGAATAGAGTGGTGCTGTGGCTCATTGGTTAAGGAGTCATGCTTGTATTTGCGAGGTACAGAGTTCGATTCCCGTCGTGAGCGCTGCATTGTGTCCTTCAGCAAACACTTTACTCTACTTGCTTCAGTCCACTCGGCTGTAAAATGAGTACCAACACTGCTGGGGAGTTAATCTGCGATGGACTGGCATCCCGTCCATGGGGAGTAATGTACTCTTATCCGCTTGCGCCATGGAAACTGGGAATAAGCTCGGCTCAATGAGCCTAATGGCTCGGATGGATTTGGCTTGGCTTTCATATCCAGATGAACTTGCTGGACTACTGACTTATTCCTTTACGAGAGCTTTTTCCAATATTTGTGATGTCACAAAGCACCTTCAATATTCTTGTGCAAATCCTTGAAAGGTCTACTGACATGTAACAATTGAGCAGATCTGAAGCAGTTCAATCTGAGCAGATCAGTTTTTGAGTTCTGGCTGATCACTTTTAATTTATTCAACCTTTGTGATGAATGACTGAGCAGACAGCTCAAATTCTTTTTGTTATTCTTCAAATTTGTTTTGTAAATTGTTGCCACTGAAAATGATGGGAAAGTCTATTCCTGCAAGGATTGTATTGGGGGTATGGTAAAGACTCAACAACTTTTGGTCAGAATTTGTTGCACATGCTGCAAAGGATTAAGATAGACTTTTCAAATGCATAGGATTTACAAAAGAAAATACCAAGGTTGCTCTCTTATATCACACAATTTGCAACTTGATGCCTGAGATTTAAAAGTGGTGCAAGAGGGTCAATGTTTATCTGATTTTGATGACATTTGCAGCCTGATGGATTTTCACAGATTTTGGAACATTTGACCTACTGTTGCTTTTTTGTCCCTCCTAGTTTATGGAGAGATTTCATTATGTCTCTAACTCAATTAGGCCCCATTTTGCAGGGCAGCGGCTTTGTTGCGTTTTCACACAGCTCAGTCACATTACACGTACACCAAACATACTACATGCTATCCTACCAGTACCAGTTCAACGAATTTTACTGATTGCATTTTTTTGCTCGCTTCCGATTTTTCGTCATATTTTCCTGAAGTAAGTTATATTTTCACCGGGCATATGAAGAGTAACTTTAACACCATCCGATTGTTCGTTACTTAGACAAAGCCTACATACCCGATATAAAAGGCCTGCTGCAAATTCTAGTGTGTAAGGCCTACCGTATGTTGAAAGCCGTTGCAACGTACAGCAGAAACTCACTTCGTGCGTCGATCAGGATCAGAGGGAAATCGAGAAATTGTCTTTTTATTCCCCTGCGCACATTTATTAGTGCAACCAATGGGCACAGCAAGATTCCAGCATAATTATCTCACAAAAATAATCTTATATAACAACATGCAAACGTATGTAAGTCTAATTAAGTGTACAGCAGACGACAGTGTTTTCGACCAAGTCGTGTGACCTCGTGACGTCAGCTAAAACACCCTTATGGGAGCTGTGTGACCTCGTGACGTCAGCTAAAACACCCTTATGGGAGCTGTGTGACCTCGTGACGTCAGCTAAAACACCCTTATGGGAACGTCAGCTAAAACACCCTTATGGGAGCTATGTGACCTCGTGACGTCAGCTAAAACACCCTTATGGGAGCTGTGACAAAGTATTTGTTTTGCCATATGTTCACCTGTGTCTGTGTTTATGCTTGCAAAATAATCCATTGTTCTCTCTTTTTAATCCTTTGATCTTCTTTGTAGACAATAATATTCATTGTTCTGGTGCAATTGCAGAGAGGGGATTACGTAGCTGCCAGTAAAATGTATCAAGCTTCCTTAAGGTATGTATTGTATTAAACACATACTACTAATTATGATATTTCTCTAATAATAGTAATAAAAAAGTAAAACTCATGATGTGATTGGGTCAGTGGTTAAGTGGAGTCATTCTTATTTGTGAACTCGTTGCTGGGAGTTACCTAGGATGGTGTGAAACCATGTACTACATTGCTGGGGAGTTAACCCAGGATGGAGTGCTGCATTGTGTCCTGGAGCAAGACATTTTATTTGCCCCAATTCAATCAGCTGTAAAATGAGTACTACATTGCTGGGGAGTTAACCTAGGATGGACTGGTGAACTATCCAGGGGAACCATGTACTCTTATCAGCTTACGCCAAGGAAACGGGATAACCACCATTGCTTGAGTATGGATTTCACTTTTAACTAACTTTCAAGATTTTACTACTCCCCTCATATTTCATTCTTCAGTTAATTGCTGTTAAATGATCTGCATACCATTCTCTGTCAAATATCTTTCTCAAAGTTTCGAACTCCAAAAAAGAATTTTACAATTGACCTTGGGTCATTATTATCATCCAATCTTTTGTTCTCCTCTCTGTAGGTATGAAGGTTTCTCAGGGAGTGAAATAGGCTATTCGCTGGAACAACTATTGGATGGAATTGACCAACAGGATGAAGATAAAATCCATGAAATTCTAGCTTCGCCTCTCTTTAAATTTCTAGACAATGATGTAAGTACTTGGCTGACTTTGATATCTTTAAAAATAATGGATATTTAGAGTGCTGAATATTCAATTACTATATTACCAGAGTGTAGCTACAATCGTGATTATGATGATGATATTTATCATAATAAAACCTGATAACAAATCACGATATTTATCATAAGTAATCACGATAATATATTATGATGGTATTTATCATAATAATGAATCACCATAATAAATCATGATAATGAATCACAATAAATCATATTTATCATAATAACGATAATATATAATCATGATGATATTTATCATGAGAATGAATCACGATAATAAATCATCATATTTATCATGATAATGAATCACGATAATAGATCATGATATTTATCATGATAATAAATCATGATAATGAATTACGATAATAGATCATGATAGTGAATCATGATAATTATATTTATCATGATAATGAATCACGATAGTAAATCATATTTATCATGATAATGAATCATGACAATAAATTTACCCCGCTAAGCGTAGCGGGGATATTTACGAGAGTTATACTTACCTTCCATGAATTTAATATATGCAATCTGGTCACATGACCTATTTCTAACGCACTTCCAACCGACCCTAAAAAACGCAGTAACCAGCCAAGCCCTGACCTCCATAATACCTCTGTACCACCACTTCACTCAACATTCCACCGAGGCCTGAACGAGAGGGGAGGCGGGCGGGATGCATGGAAGGTAAGTATAACTCTCGTAAATATCCCCGCTAGCTTAGCGGGGTAAATTTACTTCAAGTTATACCTTACCTTCCATGCTATTAATATATGTAATCAGATTGCAATCGATGATAGGAAGGAAGGGAGTTCAGGTCGCAGCACATTTTTTTTCTAATGGCTGGTACGAAAACTCACACTAATCGAATCCGTTTAAAGGACGAAATTCTTTCTCCTCTTAAGGATGAAAGACCCCAGAGTGGGAAGAACTAAAACATAGTGAACCACGTCTAGTCACAGTCAAACCGAACAAGGCACCACTCGTTGACAGTAACGGAGGCAGATATTGAATGAAGCTGAGCCAAAAACTCAGAAGAACAAGCCAACCGGAAGAGCGTTTGGACACAATTTGAATATCAGCAAAGTGTCTACAAAAAACGCCACAAACCACACCGGATTCGTCCACGAGACGGAACCGGCTAGTAAACTACGATTAAGAACGAAGCGTGTACCAACTAAAACGAAGTGAAGAAATCCCATACAAGGGAAAGAATTCGTTAGCGCGTAACCGCGTGAGAGCAAAAGTTAACACGAACGTCGAAAAGTGAGTCAGACCAAAAATCGCGAAAAGCGTTTTCCCGAACAGCGGCATGAGAGATCCTGTGAAAAGAGGCTATGCCCCAAACCCCGAGTGCATACCGCGGCCGTTCTATAAACAGATCAGACTACTTGGAAAGAAAGTTACTGGACGATCGAACGGAGGAAAGTGACGCATGACACACTACAAAGAAATCTCCGTGTAACTGTCCAGTGGTCGCTAGTCAAAGACCGTAGATTCAACTGGAAAAACCTCGGTGGATAGCTGCAAGTTATCCCAGAGCTCATGACTGAAGCACGTTTGAGAGAGGGCCCACCTCCACAACGGGGAGGGGGTGAACAACCTCTTAGAAAAACCATGCTACGTCGAGGAAAGGAGGACTAAGGCCACACCATCGAGCGAAGTGCTCCGGCACTGAGATGCAGTCAGCCGGAGCCCGGGAAAGAGACAAAAGCCGAGGGAACCAGAGTGAGCCGGGAAAAGTGGGCGCTATCGGCCGTACGTTGCCTAGCGTAGCATACTTGGTACTAGCATGAAAGGCGGAAAACGTAACCCACATAGTTGAGTTCTGAAGAGAAGAAATGCGTCGACCCTGAAACTTGCGGGTCAGGAGAAAAGACGCAAAGAAAAGATAGCTTGCGATCATCTACGGATGCGGACAGACCTACCTCCGAGGGACCGAAAAAGGTCCTGATCGCTCTAGTCACCTACGGGAAGAACGCCCATCAAGTGGGGGTTCCGCTGAAACGAGACGATAGTGATCGTGTACTCGTAGTCCAAGGTGAGCGGCCGTAAGGCTGGCAGAGTTCGTCCTGCGCCGAGAGGAACGACTCCAGAAAACTCTTGGAGGCCGTTCCTATCTGTCTGAAAAGGAGACCACAACAGTGGTGCAAAACCGGCGCAAAACTGAAAAAGCATCGCTCAGCACTATAGCGGTAAAAGGTGAACAGAAAAACCCCGGCTTTCCGCCCGTTGAAAAAGGCCAAGTACCCGTACAAGTTTCCGTCATAAGGGGTCACAAGAAAAGCGCCCCTACCTCGATCAAGACGCATCCGTCGGCACCGACGGTGAAATCTGATGGGTGAAAACTTTGGTCCTCACTCCAGGTGGGAGCATCCGCACCACCACCAAAGGGGGTGGCCACCGAGTAATCGTGTAAAGCGGAGGTACTGAATGACACCATCGTCAGTCCATAAAAGACTGCTGACCCTGAGCAAAGTTTGTTTAAACTTTACTGAACTAAACCAATGGCTAGCGAATTGAAAAAGCAGGCCGTTAATATAAAACGTATACAAAAAGGGCTGCAAACCGCATAAGGCTATGTAGCTGTGAGACGGTTTTAGGTCGTAAGACCGCGGAGCCGTACAACATAGTCAACAGCACCAAAGCGGTGTCTGAAAACTGTAGCAGTCGCGGAACCGCGTAGCTCCAGGCCACTCCTACCAACAGAGAAACTTATCTATGAAGTTGACTGGAAAAAGGTGTTAACGTACTACGTATAGCAACAACCTTGGAACTGCGGAGCCTACGGCTACGAGTGTGGAGAAAACTAATACTGTATGTCTGTACGGGTAGTTAAGTAACAGGCTGTAAAGCCGCATTGAACTGCCTTAAGGTGTTAAAGTATGGAATGAACTATACGTGCAGTTGTTTTGAATAGCTACCCCGATCGTGAGGTTGTCTATCAAAAGGCCACCTATGTCAAGAAAAGTATCCGTCATGGAGTTAATTTTGACAGGGGGGTGTAATGTACTACGTCAACCGTACGAGTCGTAAACCCCAACACTGGGGTAGAAATCACGAAAGAGTTGACATCCTGTGTATACTACATGGACCGTTAAACACCCTTCACCACGGAGCTGAGAAGCACGTGGCTACTGGGGGGACTTACGCCGTACAAAGTATGCATCCCCATTAAGTATTAAAGAGCCGTTATGGGTTTACAAAGGCGTAAGAAAATCTTACTGAGGCAGTCCACACGGCCGTGGAACAGCGTAGCTGATGGCTACAGAGACAAGAAGAAAATAGCTCTCGTGATGCTATAGTTCTCGTAAAGATTGTCACCTGTACCAAGTAGCTTCCTAGCTAGCGGGCTCAATTTCCGGGTCCATCGTACAGTGTACGTTATCCCGTTGCAAAAACTCTGAAGTCGTACGGGCCCGTACGGTCTAGAGAAGCGTTTGCACTCTATGCATAGCGGGACCTCGTAGGTGCGCAACGTACCGACACTCGGAGGTCTGCACGGCCTCTGTGCCTATGATACTGGTGAAAATAAATGCGGAACTGTAACGTTCAACGCGGATAATCGTATTAATGGTGTTCACATTATCGTGGAACTGTGTAGCTAATGGCTACGGAACCAAGAAGAGAATAGCTCGCACGGCGCTATACTTCTTGTGAAGATTATCACTTGTCACCTGGCCACATAGCTAGTGGGTGTATATCCAGGTAAATCGTACGGTGTACGATATCCCGTTACAAAACTACGGAGCCGTACGCATCCGATCACCGGTGCCGCACTCTCTCGGTCGCACCTTGAAAATACCGGTCACGGTGGAGTCTGTGCTCCGACCACGCCGCTTGAACCCAATCGCTGCAAAGAGTACAAAGAATGGACTCGCAGCATAATCTGCACGAGATGGATGTCACCGGAGGGTAAATCAACTAAACGTCAGCACACTACGCCGGGACATCATGGGTGTGTAAGGCATCGACACTCGGGGACCTGCCCTCCATGTCCATGATACTGGTAAAAATAATTACGGAACTGTAACGTTCAACACAGACAACCTTAATTGCGTTTACACGAGCCGTGGAACTGCGTAGCTAATGGCTACGGGACCAAGAAGAAAATAGCTGTCGTGATGATATACGTCTTGTAAAGAATGTCATCGGTCACCTGACCACATAGCTTAGTAGTTAGTGGGCGTATAACCGGGTTAACCGTACAGTGTACGTATCCGGTTAAAAATACGTTCTGCTCACTGGAGCTGTCCGATGGAACCGAAAGCAAGGGGGCCGTATACACGGACCGTACGGACCCGTGAACATGGGCCGTGGAACCGTCCAATGGAACAGTTAACACGGGCCGCGGAACCGTCCAAGCCCGTAAACACGGGCCACGGAACCGTCCAATGGAACCGTACGGACCCGTAAACACGGGCTGCGGAACCGCAAACACGGACCACGGAACCATATGGATCTCGAAACCGCCCCAAAATCTGTAAACACGGGCTGCGGAACCGTGCGCCCCGTAACAACGGGCCTCGGAACCGTATGGGTCCCGGAATCGTCCAATGAAACCGACCGCCCCGTAACAACGGGCTGCGGAACCGTCCAACGGAACTGTCCAACGAAACCGCCCAATACCCGAACAGCGGAACTGTATGAAACCGTCCAACGGAACCGTCTCTCTCTCTCTACGGAACAGTCTCTCTCTACGGAACCGTCTCTCTCTACGGAACCGTCTCTCTCTCAGAACCGTCTCTCTCTCTCTATGGAACCGTCCACATAACCGCCCAATACCTGAACACGGGCTGCGGAACCGTCCAGCGGAACCGTACTAACCCGTAAACGGGTCTCTTTTCAACTAAGGCGACGCTTTTGACGCCCCTAAGAGGTTATCTCTCTCTCTCTCTTACCTTACCGGTCTAGGCGCAACGCCACTAAGAGCTTAATCTTCTCTCTCTCTTTGAACTTTTTTAACTCTAGGTGGCGTTCACTTGGAACGTCACCTAAGGCCGCCACTGAGTTAATCATTCTCGATAAAATTCCTGAAAAGAGAACATATATCCATGCGCACATACACAAATACGGTAAGTAACTATGACCCTACGATCACGCTAAAGAGAGACGAGGCATAGCAGATAAATACAGCAAAAGATTTTTTTTTTAAACCCGAGAAAACGCATCCAACGTAAAAGCTTTACAAGCGCCGGGGTAACGTGGAAAACACAATCCACTGAGTACTTGATGTCTGTAAAGATAAAAAGAAAAGATTAGTTTCCCTCTAAATAGGACGTCGGAGAGACCCCGGTCTCTCCAACGCCCCAAAAATCAAGCTTAGAAATTAAAAACTTTGTCTCAAATTAATGCAAGAAAAACAAAAATATTAATATGCTGGTAACGTTAAAACAAAATTAAGCTCTCTTGTAACAACTGTAGCTCCTTGGAGTTGTTAGAGGTCGACTCCTCGAGCACCCAACGGTGACCTCGACCCAATGCGCATGCGCCAAAATCGAAAAAAGAAATTGGCTTAATGCATACGAGAATGTGTACTGAAATATCCTAACGTGCTAATACAATACATAGTATAACGCTAGGCTCTGCATACGAGAACGTGTACTGAAATATCCTAACGTGCTAATACAAGATATAGTATAACGCTAGGCTCTGCATACGAGAACGTGTACTGAAATATCCTAACGTGCTAATACACTATACATAGTATAACGCTAGGCTCTCCTCGTGTAGGGTGGGGCCAAGGGTGAAAAACACCTAAACCCCGGGGCAAGAGGTCCCCTAGACAGGCACACCTGGTGCTATAGGACCTAAAACACCCGCCACGAGAGTAGGACGCTCTCGAACTAGCCACTCGCTTTGTATGAATGGAGACAAAAACCTGCTATCCTAAGTGTAGGCTACACAGGTAAAGTCGTGTAGGTCGGCCGAAGAATTTTGGACCCATGGCTACCTTGTCCTTACCTCGAAAGACTTGAAAAGGCGAACCGTATGAGAAAAGGCAGCGTAAAAACCCTCCAGGTAGAAGCTGCAACGGAGAAAAGAGTTAGAAAAAGGTTAAATTAATTAAAATAAAAATGACCAGTTTCAGCGATGTTAGTGCAAAAAACGCGCTGAAAAAGAGTGAAGTGGTGGTACAGAGGTATTATGGAGGTCAGGGCTTGGCTGGTTACTGCGTTTTTTAGCGTTGGTTGGAAGTGCGTTAGAATCAGGTCATGTGACCAGATTGCATATATTAATAGCATGGAAGGTAAGGTATAACTTGAAGTAAATTATAATATTTATCATAATGAATCACGATAATAAATCATTATATTTATCATGATAATGAATCACAATAATAAATCATGATATTATTATTATTATTATTATTATTAACAACTTATATAGCGCAATACAGACATTATAGGTACAACGTAACGAATGCGCTTCACATGACATACAAATTAAATTCTAAAAGACAAAATGATAATAAAAATGGCTATGGCAAGTAAAGTATAAAAATACTTAAGATATCAAAAAGTTCAAAATGTTAAAATTCGTACGCTGGAAATTGATGAGAAGTATAAAAATAATCCAAAAAAATATTCAGAAACAGTATATGTACAATTAATTTAAAACAAGATAACATTTCAAATGATTATAAAATAAATTCTCTAGTAAAAAGATGCATCTTAAGACATTTCTTAAAAGATTCAAAATTACCGCTGCTTCTAACATTGAAAGGGAGATTATTCCATAATTTGGGGCCATACACACTGAAAGACCTATCGGCAAACATTTTTTTTGACGTAAAGGGAATTTCTAGGAAAATACCATTGTTACGGGATCGCAATCCAGGACGTTTTGATAATTTAGGTTTTATTAAGTCTATAAGATATTGTGGTGCGGTATTATTCAAACATTTGAAAATAAGTGAAGCAATTTTAAAATCAATGCGAGCCCGAATGGGTAACCAATGTAAATCTTTGAGGGTTTGTGTGGAACTATCTCTATAGTCCCTTCCGAGAATAAATTTTGCAGCAATGTTTTGTATTCGTTGAAGCTTATTTAATTCACAAATAGGTAAACCGATTAAAATAGCATTAGCATAATCTAAATGAGATATAACAAGACATTGCACAAGTGTTTTACATACATCAATGGTGAGAGAGTAGCTAATTTGTTCGAGTCTTTGAATGTTTAACATAGCAATTTGGCATTTTTTGTAACATGAAATCTAAGAGACAATGTTTCATCAAGCAGGGCACCCAAATATCTAATGGTATGTGATTTGTTCACATTAGTACCAACTACATTAATATCATTTGTGCTACATTTTCTACATCATGATATATATCATGATTAATGAATCACAATAATAAATCATAATATTTATTATGATAATGAATCACAATTATAAATCATATTTATCATGATAATGAATCATAATAATAAATCATAATATTTATCATGACAATGAATCATGACAATAAATCATGATGATAATTCGATTGTGTATGATGAATAACTCGTTGTCACTCTCTTTATCACAGTATGCCAAACTTGCCAGGTCATTAAGAACGCCATCTGGTAAGAAACAATCCCAACAACATTCCTCAGGTGGAACAGAAGATGCGGGCGGGGAAAGAGGAGGAGGAGGAGGAGTTTGCTGGAGGTCTCTGCTGAGGAAAGACGCACGGTCACAAACTGACCAAATGAAAGCAAGAACATTATCAACTCTGTAGCATCCAGTCGACAACTTATCAATGATCACAAGATTTTCCCCAAGTTTACCCCACTTATGCATGTTTCAGGTTTCCTCCCATGGTAACAGTGTTGTCTAGAAGTGATGTAGCAAAGCATGTTAACAAGATTGTTGAAAGTCGGGTTTGGGGAGGGGGGAAGGAAGCTATGACCACCCATTAAGAATGTCACCAAAAAGTATGAGGGGTCAATATTTTTGGTTAAGAAATCTATTTTGTTTCAATTCATATTTTGAGCACAAACAGAAAAGCAAAACATGTTGAGCATTACAGGAGCCAATTAGTTGTTATTTTGGTTCAAGCTTAGTACTACATTACGTCCAATTCTCGCTACAAATTTTCAGTCTTTTCACCCGCAAGAACCTCCATTTCGGCGGGTATGACTTTTAGACTCTGCTAGAAGCAGTTAAGAAACCCACCACAGATAGTTCAGTGATTTTACGCATCAGTAATTACACTCCCCAATCATCTATATTTACACAATGGAACTTATTGTGAAGAGCCAGGTATTGTGGATTTGGTTACTGCAGGTAAAAGTCATGTGTGTAATGTGGGGCTGAGGATTCATTTTGACTTTGGAAAGGATGTTTTCATCACTGAGTTGTAAAAACTCTGATGAGGTTGGGTCCATTGGACTGAAAATTTATAGCCAGAGTTATTTATCATGACATAGATATACCCGATCTTCATATTGAAGACAGCCATTCTGAAGACAACAGATTTTAGAAATACTGCCCTCTTTTTAATATCACTTTGAATGAATATCAATGAATAACTTTTTCACAAACATTTGTGTGTTGAAATCCAAGTTACAAGGAGTTCTGAAAGTATTACAAGCAGTGTTCACATTAAGGTACATGATTGCAGAATTCCCACACATATTATGAAATTCCCCCTAAAAAATAATTGAATGGGGAAGGAAAAAATTGTCCAGAAAAAGAAGCCAAATTTGGCCTGTTTTTAGCCAAATTTGGCCTTTTTCTACCAACTTTTTTGCTATTTTGGCCTTTATTGGGTTAAATTATGCTAATAATGGCTTACTAATTAGCATAGTTTTACAATAGGTTTTTAAATAACCATGACAATTTTTCTTCCATAAATAGTAATAAATGAAAATTTAAAAAAAATAAAAGGGCTTTTAAAGAGACCTGTTTTACCCCAGTAGCACACTCCTAAATGGATTTATTGCTTTCTCAGTAATGCCTAATTGAATATTCAAAATGGCCTGCTTGATATGCAAATTAGCATTTTTGAAACTCTTCTTGAAGTTAGTGAACCCCCTTAATGGAGTTCTCGGTCGAAAAGTAAGGACGTCTGTTTTGCTGAGTCAAGAGAATTTTGAAATAACACAGGTCTAATGTTTGATACTCATGTCGTTGTTAAGTTACTTCCGTATTCATAAGAAATAATAATGATTATTTTTAACATTCATAGCAAAAGGTTTTCAGTACCATCACATGCACTAGTGGCGTAACTAAGTGGGGGGGGGGGGGCAGTCACCCCTAAACAGGGCCCAGCTTGGGAACAAAATATATCATACCTATATACTATAGAAGCCCTACTCGCCCCTGGCCCATAGGGCCCTAGCACAACAAAAAATATATTTGAATATTCTTGAGACTCAAGAAAAATGCCCCTGACTTTTTGACCACCAGCTCCTTTAAGTTACGTTTAAATACGCTACAATACTTAATTCAATTTTGCTGCATAAGTGAAGTATTAATATTTGCATACGTTGCTTAATCAGTTTGTGATCAAGAATCAACCAATAGATTTTGTAACATCCTTTAAGTCATTTGGTAAAAAGTTTTTATTGGAAAAAATGATTAAGACGACAACCAAAATATGGTGCAGCAAAAACAAGAAATGTTCGGAATGATGGTCTGCATTTAAAAGATAATTCTGACCTCAGTTTTCTCAATCATGACTGCAGAATTTTCATAAAACAAGCTAATCACCAACTTCAAGGTGAATTTTTTGTTTCATAAGGAGTTGAAATTGTATGAATAAGAAACATTTCAAAGAAATACAATTATCAGAAATGTTTTTTTTTTTTTTTTTTCAATTCCCTGCGAGCAACAATTGATGCCCTCCAAAGTTTTGTTTTTTTTGTCTGTAAATTTCATCCTTTTTCAATCAATGATAAGTTTAAAAACCAATGAACATAATTATTCAACCTTTAACTAAAATTTTTCCATCATGTATACATTCCTTGACCATGAAATCATCGTCGGCAAATGACACGTTTAAACTCATTATATATTCCTAAATCGGAGTGGGCGTGAATACATACAGAAGAATAGGAAGGACTTTTCAGAGTTTGGGGATTGACTGTCATGACGTTTTCAATTTATAATTTATACATCTTCAGAGTCCTTATAATGGATAGTTTTTATTGGTATAAATGTTTCCGTAACTCTTAATTGTAGCAATTGTTACTTCAGGTTGTAAAATGTAGGTGCTTTGTAGTTAAAATTTGTCATCCATGTTTGCTGGCATGAACAAATGGCATTCATTTTATGACTTCTGAGAAAGACCACTGAATTCTGTCATTTTAACAAAAACTTACTGTAGAGCACACGGCTCAAAATCTTTCTTATTCTTAAAACACCCCTCTGCACAGTCACAACCGCAGGAAAGACATTATTTGCATCCGCCTCGGCCACTCCTCTCTTACCCACTCCCATCTCTTATCTGGCTCCCCTACCCCTCTCTGCCCCACTTGTAGCACCAATCTCTCCATCAAGCATATCTTCGTAGCCTGTCCCCTATACCAGAACTCCAGATCTCTTCTCTCCTCAATCTCTGACCTTTTCGAAAACAATTCATCTTCAAACATCATCAGCTTCCTCTGCAACAACCTCTTCCACCACAATTAACTCCCCCTCCCCTCCCTTTCTCCACCTAACCTTACATACCCCTTTCTTTTCACCAAAAGTTTTTTTTTCTTCTGCTTTCCCCCTTATCTCCCTTACAAATCTTTCATCTCCTCACTATCCTAACTTTTACACCATAATTTTTTAACACCCTCTTGGCACATTTGACTCTGACTATCGCGGTGCCGTTAAACATCAACAAACCAAACCTTTAAATTTCTGTCTCGAGTTGTTGTTTAAAACATCTTTTCTGATTGGACGTTTCTTTGAGATATAGTTAAGATGAAAAATCTTGGTCAGGACTGGCTACCTTGCAGAAACGAAATAGGGCATTTATACCAAGTCAAAAGAGATTACAACTTTGTATATGTAGACATAAGACTGATATAACGGGTCAATTTGAGTTTGATATTTTTATCATTTTCATAGTTTTGTTATAGATCTGAAAAAAGCTTAATTGAGCAAATGTACTTTCTTCCTGTTCTTAGCATCTTGTGAACTTGTCAACAAGTGATGTTGTCCTCATATGTACAAATATATGTTTATTACTAAATTATATATGTATGATATTTATTAATAAATGTGAATGATTAATTGTGTAACAAATAATCTGACTTCTTTTTTTTTTCTTTACCAAGTTTATCCATTGTAGTAGTGGAAGGGAAAAATAAGAGCAATGAAATGCATCAGTTATTTTCTCTATTATCTTTATCAAATGGTATATACAATACATTTTCAAGTTTTTTCCAAAATAATCTTCATATTAACATACAATACACAGCAGGCAAGATAACATGTCAGGTTTAATATTGTTTTAACTATGATATAGGGCTCTCTGTAATTATTATACAAAAGCTGCAGCTATGTTAATATGTTATATATAAAACGTTTGTAAAAGATTATAAGATCAGCTCGCAAGTTGCACTGCCCAATCCAAGTGACAATCTATTCTATAGGGTATATTAAATATCTTGGCACAATTCTTTTTCTCACCAAAATGAAATGCAAAAAAATGTAGGTATGCTTGTTTAATGGTTTCCGTTTAGTTATAAATAATCAGTAAACATGCACACTTAATTTTAATTTAATACCTCAGTTTGTACCTCATTGGTGTGGTGGAGGGGGGGGAACTCCCATCAACCAAGAGATGGAAATGGCAGTTAGAAACTGAAAGATGTACGGAGGCAGGTAGCTCAGTCAGCTGAGTGTACAACTAAGATGCTGGAGGTCCCAACAGCGATTGTTCCACAGATGTTCAGAACTATACGCTGACATCAACCACAGAGGTTTGTCTTCTGCATCACACCTTCCTCCCCCACCAGACCTTTGAGAAACGTGGCCAATGGTTGGGTGATACTCACAGTCCTTAACAAACAAACAAACCTTCAGAAGGGACGCAAAGCCATCGGTCCTGATAGTAGGAAATTCACCCCCTGCCTTCTCAAAAAGAGTAAGGTGTTAACTGGGTGTTCATTCATTTCACGTCCTGGCAAATTCCTTGGGTCCACACTGTAAACAAGTCAAAGGTGACTTATGTGTGCCTTCCCTGGCATGTGCCTAAAAGTGTCAACTAAACATTTAAATTTGGAAGGATGTTGCAAGCTGTACTTCCAGAATTGCTGTACCCATTTCAGGGACCCATAGTTACACTTCCTTAATAAATTTAAGTAGTAAATTGCAATTCCCCACCAATCACACTAGCCCCCTGGTGCTTTAGATTTCCCCACAACAAAATACCTTTTAAAAAGTCAATACAGTGTTTCCTTTTGAAGACATTTTTCATTGACCAAAAAATCCCCTCTTAAAAAAAAACACATTACTATCTTGAAACAAAGAGGGGGACCTTCAATGTGTTTGGCATGCAATCTGGGGCAACTTATCCTTGTAGATCTCTTTACATTCACCACCCCTACATTACCTACTCCATTTCTAACACTCTCTTTACCCACCTTCACTTAAACAACCCCCACTTCAACAACCCTCACTTCAACAACCCTCACCTCAACAACCCTCACTCCAACAACCCTCACTTCAACAACTCAGACTTCAACAACCCTCACTTCGACAACCCCACTTCAACCACCCCACTTTCAACAATCCCACTTCAACCGCCCCCACTTCAACCACCCCTACATTAACACCTACTTCAACACCCCACTTTGACAACCCCACTTCGACAACCCCACTTCGGCAATCCCACTTCGACATCCCCACTTCGATAACCCCACTTCGACATCCCCACTTCGACAACCCCACTTCAACCACCCCCACTTCAACCACCCCCATTTCAACAACCCCAACTCACTCTCATTAGAGTACTCTTACTGAAACAATAATAGAGGATTAGTCCAGGGGTCAAGCAAGTCCATCTTATATAAAGAGGACTTCAAGAAACGAAATGGTGAAGAAACCATACAAAAATCTTACTCTGTTACAGAAATATTTGAGTTTAAATTTTGGTATCATTTCTGTAGAAATGACTGAAATCAGACTAGATGTGACATCACAGCATCAGATTCCTCAAAGTCTGTATGTATTCAATCATATTTTGTCCTGCAATTTTGTGGCTTAAATGCTATTTGATATGTCAGGAAAGTAGTAAAACATAATTTAATAAAGGTAATTATAATATACCATCTGAAGAAAGTTGAGGGAAAATAATTCAAATAGTTAAAAAGTGAAATAAATTTCAAATACATTAACAATTGTTAAGAATGTGAGGATAGGGGCACCAACCTTCCATAGTAGACTTGTACTACACCCAGTTATTTCTACACTGATAAGACAGAGCTTTAAACTTGAATATCTTCTTAACAAATTAAGATTTTTTAATGCTTTCTTCATTACTTTGTTTCTTTTGAAGTCCTCTTTCATATACAATAAAACTTGCTTGACCCCTGAACTAATCCTTCAAGTTCCCAATCAATCATTTTTCTTGAAGAACATCCCTACTTCCTGAGAATTTGTTTAAATTACAATCTCACAAAATTAATTAACTATTTAACCAATTGTTCAGTCTTTGTTTTAGGGTCTTTGTTTTAGGGTAAATCTTTCTACCAAGATTTATCCAAACACCTCTCCTTTTTCAACAATTTCCCTTTATCTTACAGACAGACAAAGGAACAGACAGACATAAGTATACATAACCATTTATCACCATTATGTCAACATTGTTGGTTATAGCTGGTTAAATGGAGAAAAAAAAATGAAATCCAAGATTAATACAATAAAATGGTCAAAATGCTTTGCTCCAGCTTGAGGTTGGGTGGGTTGTGGTGAAGATCAAATCCTCATCATTCCGAGTTTATCTTCTTTTTTTCAAAGAGAAATGGCAGAGGATTAAAAACAATGGATTTACATAAGAAAATAGAGACTATGTCCATTCTTACATCACAAGAGTAACATACAAATTTACACAAAAATCTTCAAAAAGTTGTAAAATGGTCAATTTTGATGTTTTTTCATATTTTTCTATGGATTTATAAATCAATTTAGCTAATGTTGCCTATACCTTCCTGTCCATATGCCTTAAAAATTTTAAAGACTTACAATACAAAAGAAAATGGAGAGGGATACCCATTCATATATCACTCACAAAATTGTATAAACACTTGCATGTTCAAAAAGCTGTCATGCTGAAAAGTTTCCCTTTAAGCCTATCCACACCCGACACCTGAGTTAATTCTGAAAACTCAGGTATGACAATTATCAACCCGATTTCCTGTTCAGTGTATTGTGTTTCCACTCCAAACAATGATTGTTTTTTTGCCAACCATGCACACCACAGCCAATTAGCCCAAGGCTATTTTATGTTTATAAGATTACACAAAGCCAGAGCTGAATAATCAAGGCACTTTTGTGAGCTTGAATAATCCAGTCTGGCACTTTTGTGAAAATGACTGAACCCAGAACTAACACCAAAGCTGGTTCTAGGGCTTTTTCAGCTGCAGCACCCCATGTTTGGAATCACACATTCGCCATGCCAGTTAGACAGTGTCTCAAGACTTTTCTTTTTAATCATGTATTACTTACTGAACTTTGGGGAAGTTTGTTTTCAAACTGGGAGAAGTTTGTTTTTTCAAATGGCAAAAATAGCTATGTATCATAATGCCTGAGGTAGTAATGTGCATTAACTGTAAATGATTGACAGACCATTTCTCCTAAGGAAAGATATTGCTTCATGGTAAAAATGTCAAACTTTTGTGGTGTTAATGAATTTCAAAGTAATTCCTCTAATATTGCATCAATATCGGCAATTCTTACTAGGTGGCCTGCAGGCCAAATCTGGCCCGCCAGACAATCCAATCTGGCCCGCAAACAATAATCATTATATAATGCAATACAGTGAGTGCATTGTATGTTAGATCAATCCAAATGAGATCAGTACAAATTGCAATACTGGTTTATTTTGGTTTTTTCCGTGGCAGATCAGCTCACTAAAACATCGCCTCATATCAAATAAAATGTTATCTTTAGTTCCGCTATAAATTGGGCTCGCAGCTTGTCAAAGAAAGGTGGATAAGAGAACCACCGACATCTGGCGTGCAATCTTCTAATCGCGCATGCACTCAACTTGTTTGTATTCAAGGATGGTTTTGACAGGTTTTGTTTGTCACATGATGCTGGTTTTGCCACGCGATTGGCCCACGGCCTAAAGCTGTTGTGAAATAATGGCTCTTTGCAAAATTTAATGAAGAAGCCTTGATCTGGATCTTTAAAGATCAGGCATTAACAACTTGAACTTAATTGGAAGAAAATAAGCTATAAACCATGGAAAAGCAAAGCAATTCATCAAAATCGATTAACTATTTTACAGCATCTTAAATTTGAAGGCCTTAAACTAATAAATAACACAAATTGTATTGAATTTTTCTGACATGGACATTGGAAACCCAATTAATTTCCTATTTGAGATTGAGTATGACTTAGAGGTTTTGAATCTTCACGAAACCCCAATAAATAATTATCATGAGAAAACAGTCTGATGATTTTTAGTGACAGAAATGTAGGACAGAAATTTAACGAATTATAACATATCATACATAACAAATTCTTCAAGCTTTTGATTAAACTCAGAAACTGCAGTTGCTTTTGGCATAATCTTTAAAATATTTGGTTCAGAATTTACAGCTCATCTTGAGGAATATAAACTCTTTACCTGTCTATATACATTTAACATATCATAAGCGTGAGAAGAGTATAAAATAATTATGTACAAAAATAAAAATCTGGTGATAGTATAGAAAAACTTATTACTAAACACTTTGAGCATATTCAGTAAATTTTAAAACATTAAATGTGGAAAAGATATCAAAGACTTCCTGATGTTTGTTTGTTTGTTTGATAAAGGTTTAACAGCACCTGTGATGACAGCAAGAGTCAAATTGTGCCTGAGAAATTAGATCATTCCAGAGGTACAGTAGGAAGAAAAAAATAGGATGAGTCCGAGAGAAAAGTACGGAAGAAATACTTCCTGAATAAAGAAAGATATCCTAAAAGTTTCATCACAAGTATTGTTTCTCATAATGTCCTTGTGTCATAAAAGTTGGTTTACTTCACACTTTATGAATACATTGATTCAAAATTGAATTCCAATCCAAACTTTCAAACTTTCTTACAAAGGAATGAACTTCCTAGCATCTTAACATCAATGCAATTCATAGGCAGCAATCCCATGTGTACCAAATGTAATCCCCTCCCCTCAACAACCCAATAATTTTGTTTGGGGATGACTAAACTTTCCTGGCTAACGATCAGGTGTGCATGTTATTATGTTCACAACCAAAGAAAATATTAAATCAAACTGAGAATTGGCAAATTTAAACATCAAGAAATTATTTCAGATTTATAATCATGATGTTGACTGAATATTTACTTTCTGTTCCCCCTCCTGCAGCCAAGAAAATATCTACTGTTTTACATTAGCAATAGTTCCAGGCACTGCATGCATTGTGGCCTTGAGCAAGACACTCCACTCTGCTGCAAAATGAGTACCGGCACTGACAGTGTTGAGTTAATATGTGATGGACTGGCATCCTGTCCAGGGGGCATAGGCTCTCATCCACTTGTACCATTGAAACTGGGGTTAAGCACTGCCACTAGTGGGCCCAATGACTCAATGGATTTATTTATTTTGAAAAAAGGTGGTCATTTTTTTTGGATTGGGAGGCATAATTAAAGCTTTTTAGTTCTTGTCGTCACTCAAGCAATTCTATTTGTAGAAGTGAGGCTTCAAAACTTTAATAGAAAATTAATGATATTTCTTTTTCTTTAAGAGCTAAAAATTTTTTTCAATGAAAATTGTTGGAGCCATATTCATATTTAGTCTCTTCCAACAAAATATGCACCCTCTGGTACCTCCTCCTATGATTGTGACACTTACATAAGAATAATTGTATGCCAATATGATCTATCTGGGTAAATTTTCCTAAAATATTCCAAGATCTAAATATGATGAATATTCAGAGTTGGCTCTCATGAATATTCATATATATTTTCATCAGCTGTAGACCAAAAACATTTACAAGAAAAATGAGATGTATTTATAAATAAGAAACAACTAGTCATCTCTGAGAAGTGCATCCCAACTTAATGAGGATCCATTGCAAATTAACAATGTTTGGGTCACTTATGCATATTTGAGGGTACTACTGAAGCTTACCAACTCATGATTGGTTAATAATCGCTCATGAATAAGAATTACTGCTCACGAATAGGAGTAACTGCCCATGAATAGGAATTACTGATCATGGTTAGGAATTACTTCTCATGAATAGGAATTACTGCACATGAATAGAAATAATAATAAATAGTTGTAACCATGTCCTACCAATTCAAAAAATTTTCCTGCAAATTCAAAAAAATCTATCTCACAATGTTTTCCATCAATCTTCCAGGCATTCTTGAATGTGAGCTGATGTTGATTGGTTTCAGCGTATAGACCAGCATACATTCCACCCAATCCTGTGCCTCCTCGTGTGTTGCTGCCCTCAATTTATACACCCTTTCCTCTGTTTGAATTATTATTGTGCGGTCATCCTCTAATGCAATTGGACATCCCCTCAGGTAAATAGATTCCACGTTCTTGTCATGCTTACGTTTGCAATAATGCAGATATCCTTTGTCGTAAGTTCAAAGAAGCGGCGATTCCATTGCGATGACAGGGGCTCTTCGTATTGCTCAATTTTTCTAAGATGCCCTCTTTCGTTGGATTTTCTGGCAGTTTTCTACTCTGAGCGAGTCTTTTACTCATATTCTGAGTCGTAAAATAAAAAAGAAATAATTTTGAATCAGGTATGAAGTTTTTCTACAAAGAAACAAGTTTCTGTTACATGTTTTCCATATTTACCCGAATAAGCAACATAACTTAATCATCATCCATGATGAAATAACCATCCTTAGGAGGAATGGTCCATCAATCATTCATGGGTTTTGCACAAAATCCTCACAAGCAAATAATGTATATTTAAATTTAGGTTCCGCCAAAGACTAATCTGATTCGCATCACTAAACAGCACTTATGTGGCTTGAGCCCAAGATGAATGACCTGGATGAGTGTACAGTGCAACAGTAGCTGGTTGCTAACAAGTAAAACTGTGAATAGACTATGAAGATGCTGTCAGTTAAGAAGGTATAAATTAACCCCGTGTTGTTTATAATGTAACAATAGCTAGATGCTAGTCAATGAATTGTGAAGAGTCTCTCAGGTTGAATGGTGTGGATTACCCCTGATTTTGAGAAAATCGGGGGTGTCGGGTTGGAGGGGTCTAAAGGCCAAAAATTCTTAATGTGTTACTAAATGGAAACTTGTATAAAGCAACATCTTATCTTCAAATGCCAATCAACATTTAAGTTTTAAAAGATAATTCTTCAAAAACAATATACTGCCTGAAACATAAACTGTGGTGGGATGAGTCATTTTTAGATATGACCCCCACCCATCCCAATGGCCTCATTTCTCCCAATATGTGCTTTATACCCTTCTGCCACCGATTCCCCCTCTTAAACAATTTTGATGAGACGTGTTGGCACATTGCCAGCAACACTTAATTAGTGCTAGAGAGGCTCAAGCAGAGTTGGAATTAAAGATCAAATTTTTCATGCTTCTGAAAAAAAGTGTTGAAAACCTTTCCACGAATAATCGTGACAGAAATAATATTAATATTAACGTAGTGAATGAATCTCAAATAATTCCCTCTTTCGCAAATAATGTACTTTTCATCGCACAATTACATGAGGGACGTTTTTAAAGCACATATTTACCACATATACTGTTGTTTACTCAAGAAATGAAATAAAAAAATTCTTCCTTTAAATTCCTGATTTTTCTGCGGTAATAACCGCTGGAACCATTGTTTTTTTCCAGCTCCGGGTTAGTTATAGCAATGTAACAAAGTATATATTCCAAGCAAAGGTTTAGTAATAATAGGTACAGCATGTTGCAGGAGACATAATTAGGGTTAGTCATGGAACATAATCATCATATGCTGGCTTGGGGCAAGATAAAAGGACTATACCCATTTAACCACCCTAATGCCAACCATCTGATTTTCCTTTATTTTTTGGCTATATGCACCTTCTGTGGCAAGACTGGTTACACTATATGCTAATTATTATTCTAATGTACCAATATCTGATGAAAACATCTGAATGATCTGTAGAAACATAATGTTGATTTGGCACAAATTTACAGAAAGTTGAATACATGAATGATATGAAAAATCAATCTTTATTGGAAGTCCCCTTGCAGGGTATGTGAGGGTTTTGATTCATTTTTGTTCACATTTTTTCCCTTCCACCCAACATGGGGCATTTCATATGATAATACAACCACAACTTAGACATGGATGGTGCAGCACAATGGAGGGGTAGGGGTGGAGCTGTAGTCTCCCACTAGTAAAACCCCTTTTGTTTAAGCTCACTAGATATTAGCTCTTACCCTTGCATCACCACCTAGTCTTCTGCTTCCTGCTCTTAACGACCGGTGCTCCGAGAATCTTTCAGAAAACATCTTCATCCGAGGTGAAATGTCAGCCTGTTCTGACCCATCTCCAGCGGCTTCTGTATCGCTCCCCATGGAGTCACTTTGATCTAAGCTGGTGTACGACTCAACAGCTGAATCTCTTGCAGAACTCTTACAGGAGAGCTGTCGTGATACAACCTTTTTGGACTTCCTCCTGTGGAGTGGAGAGGCAAATGCTGTCATGATGTGGACATAAGCTATAAAGATCCTTACAGGTGTATGGACAACTACACTTGCTAACGATTTAAAATAACAATGTACTTTAAAGAAAGTTCATTAAACTTTTTTGGTATTTAAATTATTTTCCTTGATCTTCTTAAGGTGGTAAATAGTAAGTACCCTTACTAGATTCTGTTTTACTATTTTCCTGACATATCAAACGTTTTTTAAACCACAAAATTGCAGTACAAAATATGATAAAATACATAAAGACTTTGAGGAATCTGGGATGTGACATCACAACTAGTCTAATTTCAGTCGTTTCTCCACAAATAATACAGAACTTTAAACCTAAATACCATTAACGGAATAAGATTTTAGAATGCTTTTTCCACCATTCTCTTTCTTTAGTAGTCCTCTTTCATATAAGACAAACTTGCATGACAACTAAACTAATCCTTTAAAGTTTGAAAATTACATATTTAGTTTTGAATTATGGCTGATTGAATTTTAAAGACTTTTGACATATGTTAATCTTGTTATGTGCTGTACTGGACTGTTGCAATCTAAATACACTTTTCCAAGGTCAAATGTGTGATAACCATTGTTGAACATTGGTGCATTGTCAAAAATCAGGCATATCATTTCAAGTTACTTCCTTGGAAACATACACCAATTCATTTCCATCCTTCTGTGGTTTCCATGAGATGTCATCAAGCTTTCACAGCATCCGCAATCTGCAGACTTGTGTCGACATAGTACTGAAAACATTTTTTATATTGAATGGTAGCATGCGATAAAAGACTTGCGTACCTTTGGAAACCACGAGCCGTTACCATTATGAGATCAACTTCCCTCTTAAATGCATTCACAAACTCACTGATACAAAGGAATATTTCGCTTGACTCTGTGCTGGAGGGTTCACCAAATCGCACCTACAAAAATAAAAGAAGTCAAGCATTCAAGATCCTCCTTCAGTGGATATGCCTTTTAAATTATGTTCAGTGAATAGTTATTTATCTCTTTGAGCCATCTCATCTACATGACTGCCACTTCAGTCAATTTTACTTCAACCAACATTAAGTGTGCAAGCTCTTTCCTTTCAGTATGCTATAATAGGAGCATTAATAATATGCCCAACGTGCATCAGATAGAGGCATCATATTACAATCGCTCGTGTTGGCAATGTAATTAGATCGTAGCTGTGCCAGGCCAAGCAAATAATGATATCATATTAGGTTGCCCTTGCTCTTTGCCTTTGCTCTGGCGAGGCGTGTGATGTGCAACCGTCGATTTTGGCCAAAATCGGCGGTATGTAGCGCAGTGCATACTAAATGAAAAGCGGAGGTACATCTCATGAAAAGGGGTGTCTAGCTTTTCTGGGACTTAAGCCCCATAAAAACTCTTACTACTTTCACCTCCCTATTTTGGCCCTACATAGAAAATTGTAGATATTGGTTCAAACTTTAAGATTTTTACCCAAAATTGTAAATCATTTTTCCATCATTAAGGATTAGTAGTCCACAACTGAAAGATTTTTGGTTCAATATTGAACATTTCTTTGTTCAAAGATTAAAACATTTGGTCCAAAATTAAAGATCTTCGTCCAAAATTGAAGATATTTGTTTGTTTGTTTGATAAGGGCTTTACTGGCACCACGACAGCAAGGGTCAAATTGTGCCTGAGAGGTTAGATCATTCCAGAGGTAGGAAGAAAAGATATTTGGTGCAAACTTGATAAGCTTCGGTCCAAAATGAAAGACAATTCAGTCAACAACAATGTCAACATCTCTGTTTTTTTACTATTATTCATTTCAGTTAATTATATTTATGACTTTGACAATATTTTGGGGAATATGGCAATTTTTAGGATGGAGAGGGGGGGAGGGGGGAGGCAGGCCCCTAAAAGACAATGCTACTACTTCAACCCACTGTAATATAACACTAAAACCCAAAGCAAAATCTGATTATGATTACTATTTGTCATTTTCTAATAAGTACAGCTTGGCTGAGATCAAGCTTAGGTCAATGAAATCAGCTTTGCAATCTTCGACAAAACAGTTAAGTTTTCCTCACATTGTTTATGTAATTATTAAACTGTCTACAACATATTTACACCGATTAGTTATTTGAATATTAGCTCCACATTCCTTGTTAATATTTCCTTTTCACCAAAGAGACACTTGTTTTTTTCCCCCAAAATAATAGAAAGCGTACACAATAAGGTACAGTAAATAGGTCCAGGAAATATAATAAAAGGTCCAGATTTCCAGGTGTTGAAACATTTAAGGCCATCAGCAATGATCTTCATAGTTTCAGCTTTCCAAAGTGCACTTTATAATAACTTTAACCGAAACTACATGATTGTCTGTGTGCAAATCAGTATGAATGATTTCATGATGCATGTACTAGATAGAGAGTCAGCTTCCATAGTGCTGTATCTGTCGTTTGCAAACAGAGCATGCCATGCACAATGGCGTTTACATCTTGAAATATATCATCATGATAAAAGCTTGATGATATTCTTCTAAAAAATATCCTGTGTGAAGAGATTATTTTTTGAACACGAGTCTGCAATCGCCTTTGACACATTTATTTTAATTTTTTTAAAGCTTTACGAAACATGCTGAAAAGTTTCTCTATAGGCCTACCCGCACCCGACACCTGAGTTTTTCTAAAAACTCAGGTATATTAATTACCCACCCAACTTCCAGTTCAGGGTATTGTGTTTCCACTCCAAAAAATGATTGTTTATCTGTCATTCCCATGCACACCATAGCCAAGTAGCCCAAGGCTATTTGTGTATATAAGATTACACATAGCCAGTGCTGAGTAATCAGGGCACTTTTGTGATTGAAATCACTCATCCGTGTTAGGTGTGTTAGTGAAAGAAATTTGTTTTCAAACTGGTGACGGACCATTTCTCCTAAGGAAAGTTCTTCAAGCAATTACGAAAGAATACTGCTCATGTAACTTCCCTCAATTGGAGATTATAATAAACTAAATAATATCATTACCTTTTTTAAAGATATAATACCATCTTAAACATTCAGAAATGTGAGTGATGATTTATAAAAGTAGCTGAAATTGATCAATTTTCTCATCGAAATAGCTAAGTATTGTCAATTATGCAGAAAATAGGTAAAATTAGCTTGGAAAATAGCTGCAATTAGCTTAAATAGCTGAAGTCCTACATGATGAAATTGATCAATTTTCTCATCAAAATAGCTAAGTTTTGTCAATTATGCAGCAAATAGGTGAAATTAGCTTGGAAATGAGCTGAATAGCTGAAGTCTCACATGCTGAAATTGATCAATTTTTTCATCAAAATAGCTTAATATTGTCAATTATGCAGAAAATAGGTGAAATTAGCTTGGAAAATAGCTGAAATCAGCTTAATAGCTTAACATGCCTGAACCTTATTCAAACGATTATATAGTGCTTGCAGGGCCTCACAGGATTCCTAAAATAACTTACGTCAAAAGCCATACAAATTTCTCAATAACAGTTCAACTTCAAAACTAATGTTGAATATCTAATAAAATCCTTACAAGATGAGGTCATTAGGAGCACTTGCAAAACATTCATAAATACTTCAAAAACTGCATGAGCTTTAGAAACAAAAGGTGCATCATCTATGAGACGAGAACCTAGTTACGTTCATCCAGCAACGCATAATTATATTTCTGATTCTTCAACAGCAGCAGATCTTCCTTTGGCAGATATTATCCTGTTAAAAACAGACCTCCATGGTGTAGTGCTTAGTCCTAACACCTGCACATCCCGGGTTCGTATTTTGTGGAATGATGTGGTTAATTTCTTGCTTGAAAATTGCAGGCCAAATTTTTAAGCAGTGCATTTACTAATGAATTTGATCGAGCATAATTACATGTAACTGGTCTAGGGTATTGCAATGTTTTCAGAAAAAGCTTTGGTGAGGGGAGAGGATTCTGTTGGTCTCAAGGAACCTGTTTAGTCTCTGATTAATGATCCTTTCCATAATTTTACAGAGACAGCAGGTGAGGGCGATCAGGGGGTAGCTGGAGGGGTCGGTACTGTGTTTCCCTGGTTTAAGGACGTGGGTGACAATAGCTGTCCTCCAGATAGAGGGAAAGGAGTGTGAGGACCAAATGTGGTTGAGGATGGTGAGTAGGGTAGTGGTGGCCTTGTTGGGGAGGTGTTTCAGGAACTGGTAGGGGAGGTGTTTCAGGAACTGGTAGGGGATGTTATCTGGGCCCTTGGAGTTGCAGCCAGCATCGTAGATGGCTTGGTTTAATTCAGAAAGGGTGAGAGGGGAAGCAATACCCAGACAGCAGATTGGGGAAATAAGTACTAGGACAGCTGATTTGGAGAGAAGTGCCAGGACAGCAGATAAGGTAATTAAGAGAAGGCCAAATGGTTTAATAAAAACAGCATAGAAGATGAGGAGCATAATGAGGGAAATATAGGAGACAAGATGGGAGAGCCAAACAGAGAGGTGAAAGAAGAACAGAGCAGCATATGGGGAAAGGGGATCAGAATTGGGAAAAGGGAAAGGAGCAGAATTAGGTAGCAGTATAAGAAAAGAGTGGAGGAGGGGTAAATGAAGAGGAGAATCAGAAAAGTGTCAAAGATGAACAGACTTAGGAAAGGAGAAGGAGGAGCAGAAAGTGGAAGGAGTAGAAGAGCATATGGTGAAGAAGGGGTAAATGAAGAACAAAATAGAAAAAGTGTGAAACCGGAATAGAATTGGAAAAGGGGAAAGGAGGTGCAAAATGGGGCAGGAGTAGAAGACAAAAGTGCAGGAGGTCTAAATGAAGAACAGAAAAGGAAAAGTGCAAAACAGGAACAGAATTGGGAAAGAGGAAAGGAGCACAACAGGGCAGGAGTAGGAGACAAAGACTGGGGAGAGGGGTAAATAAAGAGGAGAGAAAAAGTATTAAAGAGTTGCAGAATTGGGAAAGGGGAAAGGAGGAGCAGAATGAAGATAAACGGAAGAAGATCAAAGTAGGGATGAAACCGAAAAAAAAGCAGAGCAAGGAAGGAGTGGAAGGAAAGAGCAGCGGCAAGACAAAAGAGGACCAGAAAGATAAATGGGAGGAGAGAATTTGAAAAGGAAAGGAGCAAACTAAAGAAAAAGTGGAAGGAACACAGAATACGCGAATGGATGGATAGAGCAGAGGAAAGACACCATAAGAACAGAATAGAATATGAGTGAAGATGAAACAAAATAATGTATGGCAGAGGCATAGGTGGGATTTTTTGGAAACAAAGGGTACCCCCCCCCCCTCTTCCCACACACACACATTTTTTTTCAATTGATGTGATTTTTCCCCTACTTTTGACTTTGCCCCTGCTATTGGTGGAAGATTATGCCCATGGGAATTGGGAGGGGAGGGGGCTCTAGTAGTGGTGGTTGAGTGCCAGGGCTAGTTACTTATGGTCACAGTGAGGTCTGATGTGGTTGTACTAGTTGATGTGCTGTACTGATGTCTTAGACATTCCGTAACCATAGCAACCAATAAGACTCTGTCTGTGTATGGTTTCTTCCAGACTAATTATAGCAACATTCTGTTCATTCTGACAGATTAACAGAAGGTGAACGCATCTCACCAAAATGTTATCATAGAGGGTCTTGATTTCATCGGTCTCCTCCTGCAGTAGCGACAACTTGGTCTCAAATTGCTCAATAAATGACTGTGGAAAAAAAAAAAAAAAAAAAAAAAAAAAAAAAAACTGGTCATCTTTTGAAAAATTTGCTGGTTAGGGAGAGGGCACAATTTGTACAAAAGTGATCAAATAAGATCACTGGAATAGCCAGTGTCCTAATTTGCATTGTTCATTATCCCATTACAAACAGATATCGTGAACATGAATTCATCACAGAAGGTTACTTTACTTTTTTTAGGAGAATTTACTTATCTCACTTGATTTAGGTGGTTTGTTCTGTTTTATGATTTTCTAATTCTTAAAGAAAATATTGCATTGTTATAACTCCTTTGTTTTGGGCATAACAAGTGTGCATGAACAGGATTTATGAACTTATATCTATCCCTTGCATCTGTGAAAGGAACCTAAGTGCCCATGGCAAAGGGACCAGACCTTTTCAAACTGATTATAGGCAAACGCGATTACATCAACCAATCAACTGCTGGAGGAATTTTTCCTCTCTTACCCAGCAAATCAACTGCAGCTGCTGGCAGGGGCGTAGCCAAGATAAAATGTCAGGGGGCCAAGTCAAACCAAAACATGCATGTGCACGATAACGTGTTTTATGAGCAATTTTGGCATGATTAACATATTGGGTCAAGTGTGCATAATCGGGGAGCAAAGAGAAAGGTACTCCCTAAAAATTTTCTTTCGATTGAGAAAATTGAAGAAAAATTTGGTAAATTTATTAGAAATTTGGATAAATTTTGGCAAAATTTCCTGATAATTGATGTATTTTTTCTTCTTCAAAAATCAAAGAAAAATTGCCCCCAAAATGATTTTTTTTCTCCAAAATCTGAAAGAGATATATCACAAACATTGAAGGAAATTTCTGAAAAATTGAAGAAAATTTACCCAAATTCAAAGAAAATTTACCCAAAATTAAAGGAAAATTAAGAAAATTGCATGAGAATTAAGGAAATTGTCCAAAATTGAAAGCCAAAATTGCTCCAGAATGAAGGAAATTTACCAAAAAACTGAAATTAATTTACCAAAAATCAAATGAAAATTGCCACAAAATGAAGGAAATTTTCCTACAATTAAAGAAAATTGTTCCAAAATGAAGTAAATTGCCCAAAATTGAAAGACAGTCCCCAAACATTCAAAAAAATTCACTGAAAATTTAACAAAAATTCGATTGAAAATACCCTTAAATGAAGGAAATTTACTGAACATCAAAGAACAAAAATTAGACAAGAAATGCCCCAAATCGAAGAAAATTTAGCAAAAATTTAAGAAAATTGACCAAAAATCAAAGAAAAATAACACGAGAATAAAGAAAATTTCACAAAAATTGGAAGGGATTTCCCAAAAATTGATTGAAATGTCCTGAAAATTTACAAGCTCCCCTTCTGGCTCTGCCCTGGTTGTTAGAGGAAAAATTGTTAACAAAAGTGCACACACATATTACTTTCAAGTTATACAGTAAGTATAAGTTTTAAATCCTTTTTTCATACGATTGGTCTCATATTGTGTATGAATTGTGCAGACAGACAACATTCTCCCAGTACTTGTGATTGGTCAATAAGATTCCCCCAGTGATATGATTGGTCCATTATATGAACACGTGAAATTCGGCCATATGACATTATTTAAATACACTTTTCCAAAAATTGCGGATTCAGATTTGAAAGGTCTATCTATAAGGAAACCTGTGTTGTCGATGCACCTTTTTTTTTTCTATTCACCATCTTTCTATTCACTATCTTTCTATTCACTATCTTTCTATTCACTACCTTTACCTCAACATCCTCACAAAAGGCGACATCCCTCTCTGGGGGGTTTTCCATGTTGATCAGCTGTAAAGCATTCTGCTTCACCTTCGTCAAGTCTTTCTTCATAACTAGCAAGAACAGAAATTAAAGTCTAATCAACCTGTCAACATGAAACTTCAATTCAGCGTAACAAAGACCCTAAATATTTAGTATTGTGATTCTTGTTATTTCCCCACTCCCTTCCCCCTTTCTAATAATGTATTTTTGTTTGTTTTAGTTTGATTTGAGGAAGAAACTAACATTAACAATGGTCAGCATTGAATGGGGTGAGGGAGGAGTTAAGATGTTAATGTAGGGTAGGGGACACTGGAAATGCCAAGGAAATCGTGTAAATGAGTCCCAAGAAACTTAAAAAAATTGAAATGAAAAAGAATAGAAATAATAGAATACGGAGCAAAGAACCACTAAGAAAAGCTGCCATATTTATGGTGCATTTCTCCCTCTCTTAAGTAACGTAAGATCAAAGCGTTAATGGTTTTTCAATGAGTTTTAAGTAAAAACCTAATTATGGTTTAAATTTTAAGATTTAATTTTTTATAGTTTTGTGCCAGATTGGGTCCTTGTGGGGACTAAACCATCTTAGCTTGTTATGCTGCGCCACAATCAGTGCTATTTCCATGAGCGATGCCTTTTCAAAGGTCATTCCGAAAATAATTCAGCAAAAAATTATTCCACATTAATCATATTTCCAAGAATTAAAAAAAATGGTTTTAAAATGATACAACTTACCTTCAACCTCTGCCTGTAGAGCCTTCACTGATGCTATAAAAAACAGAATAAACCAAAAACAAATTAAATTCAGGAATATATACTAGTAAGTGGGGTGTTTCATGTTTCTTACTGCAGTATCTAATATGCAATCATGTTTAATTCTTATGGCTCATAGCTCTCTCATTACATTTTTAAATAATGAAATGTTTTGGAATTTTGGAAGTAAACATCCACTGGGTTTTTAAGCATGGGAAGGATTTGCTTGAAAAAAGTGGAGGAGGGGGAGGAGGAAGGGGAGGGCAAAGTTGAAAAATAAAATTGAAAGTGGAGGGGGTAAAATCTCATAATCATGCTGAGATACAAAATATCATCATACAAAAAGGACAAGCTTGAATAAAGTGAAGGTATATGCCCCCTTTATCCCCCCCTCATTTGGAACATTTGTATCAAAGGTTTTCAGTACCAGCACAAAAAGTGTGTTTGAATTAATATTTTAGAGACTCAAGATTAATGCAGCCTCACATTTCGATTAAGTGCTTCTTTAAGATATCTTTTCAAATCACATTTACACTGAAAAGTTTCTCTTCAAGCCTACCTGCATCCGACACCTGAGTTAATCCTAAAAACTCAGGTATGACAATAACTAACCCGACTTCCTGTTTAGTGAATTGTGTTTCCACTCCAAACAATGATTGTTTGTCTGCCATTCCCATGCACACCACAGCCACATAGCCCAAGGTTATTTGTGTGCATAAGATTACAGAAAGCCAGTGCTGAATAATCAGGGCACTTTTGTGATTGAAATCACTCATCTGTGTTAGGTGTCTTAGTGGAAGAAATTTGTTGCTAACTGGTGATAAAAATAACTGTGTATCATATGCCTGAGGTGATGTGTGCATTAGCTGTGAATGATTGGCAGACCATTTCTCCTAAGAAAAGATATTGCTCTATCTTACCTTCTGGAACCCTGGTGAGAGGCAGTAGCTCATCAATGAATCCAAGAAGCTCAGGCTCATGCTTGTGTATTTGTTGCACTAAGTATTTCAAGAGGTTCAACTTTTTGTCTTTGGCTTTACAATCGGAAAGCTGAAATGACGAGAAAGAACAGCTTCTATTTTCAAAATTTATTTCTATTGTCAAAATGGACTGGAATGAAGCCTTTACATTGCCATTACACTCCTTTTTTGGTACTTAATAAACTCTGTACCAGAACAAACAACAATTTTGCTAGCTATTCTGGTACAGAGTTTATTAAGTACCGAAAAGTATAATTGTAATGTGAATGCTTTATTCCAGTACACTTTGACAACAAAAATCCATTTTGAAAATAGAAGCTGTTTAGATGCTTAATGGTATAATGAAAACTTGTTTTAAAGCAATGCAAGTTTATAAAGGCAATCCATAATAAGAACACTCTACAACCATTTTGAACAATCTTCAGAGAAAACACATTTTTCATTAAAGGTTTAGTTTAGTTCAGGATTAGTTTATTTTATATGACAGAGGTTAGGGAATGCAGTTGCTCACTGGCTAGGAGTCTGGGTTCCATTACTAGCAGCTGTTGTTGTGTCCTGGCCAAGGCACTTGACCATGCTTGCCTTATTTCCACTCAGGCTGTGGAAATGAGTACCAGCATTGCTGAGGAGTACCCTTTGAGTCCCAGAGGGTCCATGACGTGACTAAAGTTTTTCAAAAAAAATATCTTCAAATCTTTATTATCACAACTTTCCTTTCATATCACTAAAAGTTTGGTTCATATGAATGCTAAGACAATGAACTTTTCAACAACAACAAAATCAAAATAAAGAAAATATCAACATAAATATGCAAATTTGTCAATTTTAGGCAAAATTAGGCTAATTTTTTTGAGCTTGTATTTTTTCTTGTGAATAATGAAAATGGAGGATTCTTTTTACACATATTGCTTGTGAAATTTCCTTTCCAGTGAGTGATACCAGTCAGAATTTTTTTCTCAAAGCAAAACCTGTGAAAACAATGAAAATAAACTTTAAAATAATCATCGCTGTAATTACGCGCAAAAAAACAAAGCCACACACCTAGTGTGGTATTCGAAACCGGGGCGCCCACACAGTAATCCCACACTTAACCGCTAGTTTACAATGCGTATGTCCTAGTATAAGGATTTGTTTTCATACCTAAATATTAGCATGAATAAAGAGGGGGTAGTTGCCCTTTTTGATTTCAATTGAAAGCATGTGAATTGGCATTTTGTAAGGTATATTTCGCATAGGTAAGTTGTATCGCAATTGGAAGTTTCAACTTTTTCCAAATTTTGATCCAAAAAGGCTACAAATCATGATATTTTTCTCAACTTTTGCCAAAAAATGATATTGATGATAGGGGCAGTCAAAATTCGATCAGAAATGGATGCATTGAGGTCTTTGTAAGTTCCTCATGGGTTTTCAGGCAACACAAGGTCTGGAAGTATGGCAAGTAAGTCTTTAAAGAAGAAACATCGTTTTTCGTTAAATTTTGTGCATTTTTTTAATTTCCTTTATTTCACCCTTTTTCAAAAATCTTCAACAAAACCTCCATCACAAAGTCACGTTTTCTGAAAGAAGTATTCGAGCTCTTTCAAATGGTACCAGAATCACTGCTGTGGGCCTATTTGAGGAAGTAAAATAAGTTTTTACAATGTGCATATCAAATCGGTCATGTCACGACCGCGTGGGAATTGAAGAGTTAAACTACAATTAACTGGTGTCATGTCCAGGGAAGTCATATGCTCTCATCCACTTGCATTATGGAAACCAGGGATAAGCACTGGCCCTATGAACCTAATAGCTTGGTTGGATTTAACTATAACAGAGTTTACAACTTTTCATTATTCTTCTAACAGGGCTTATGAACTTTTAGCCCTCACATTGCATAGTTGACATGAATTCCGAATTGTATCTACACCTATAAAATACATATTCTTTTGCGATCTATGATGACGTAACTGACCACTCACCTTAGGCAAGGAGGACAGTCTAAATCCAACAGCCGTCCCTTTGCTGCTTCCACTGTTTATGAAATTACCAACTGCGAGTACGTATTCCAAGATAGCAAGAAATTTATCGCTGTCACAGAGAACTCGACAACCAAAGAGGACATTTTTGATTGTCTGAAGAGAAAAAACAAAGCATCAGTGATGTAGTAGCTCAACCAATGTCATATCCCACACCATCTCATATTATATTGCAATAATCAAGAAAACAAACAATTTAAAAAAAAAACTTAGGTGCATTGCCCTTTGAGACTTGTTTAGTTTGTCAAGCTTGCCATTAGCTTGTATGAATTTGTTGTAAGCTTAATTGTGGCAAGCTCAGAGGCGTGTCTAACAGGGGCTATTGGGCCCCACCTCCCACCCCCAAAAAGGCTGTAGCTCCCTAAATTTTGTCAAAAACATAATTAACTAAAATATCAAATGAATCATAGAAAACATACTGATGGCATTTTTCATTTGTATCAACTGAATTATTGTTAATTTTGAACCGAAACTCTTCCAGTTTGCACCAAAAATCTTCAATTATGGACTAAGCACCCTCAATTTTACATCAAACACTAGACAAGCCCCTGGAGAAGCTCATTCAAGTCTAAAACAAATTCATTTTTTTTGTTTTGCAAGCTTGTAAAGGTTGCAAATGCTACGTCGTTTTAAAATTATCTAAAATTTCTGTATTTTCCTATTTACAAAATTTGGGGTAAAATTACATACGACCAAAACTATTTAGGAAATTCTATAACTTTTGCTCTTAATCATAATTTCTGGTTAAATTTAGAATGGTGTTGTGGTCAAATTTTCAATTTGTTTTTTTTTAAATACATCCGCAAAGTTAGGTAAAAGTGACTTTTCTTCAGAAACTGTAAAATTGGAGGGACAGCTGCTTAGCTGACAGCTTCACAAGATTGCAAAATGTCTTGAACAATTAAGTCTGGACCATGCCTGCCCCTCTCCTCAAAATCTGCTTCTGGCTCACCTCCACTATTTTCCAAAAAACCTAATTGACAAAGTACTAAAATGTTGTCGAGATAAAAAACATTTTGTATGAAAGTATCTTAGATTGTCCCAACTCCCCCTTTAAATGTGCTTGTGGTTTCAGAGGGTGAATATTATGGAATCATGGGCCGGTTAACGCAGAATTGCGTCACATAGCCAATTTACTAGCATCATGTCATCAATCTATTGACAACACAACACAACTTTAGGACTTAACGAGCAGATTTGCCACACGTTATTTACGATGTGACAGTAAACTTGGTGCATAACATTACAAAACAATTTATGTATCGTGTTGTAAAAAGAATTACGACGTGTAGCCAATAAATTGGGCACACAATGCAATTCTGCGTTTATGACCGACTCATGCATCCATAGAATATGGTCCAGTACTTAATCATCATACTCACAGGGGCTAGATCTTCAAACTGAACGGGAAATTCGTTCGTGATGAAAAGAATATCAAGTCTGGTTCTAAGGTGTGGAATCTCACAAAGCTGCATCATGAATTGGTCGGTCGTTTCAAGTTCGTGAGGGCAGTCTTTAAATTGTTTGTAGGTCTCTGTGTCTTCTGCGCTCGGGTGGTACCTGGTCGAAATCAGCAAAATTGGATGAAAAAAATGTGAATCTTCTTCTTTGGAGGGAACATATATCATGGGTGTAGTTAGTGAAGGTCAAATGGGTCAGATTTTGAGGCAATGACCTTCATGTCTTTTGCTCTTCAGTAAAGTTCAAGCCTCCTAACAGTTTTAAGACTGCTATTTTTAAATAATGGAAACAAATTTATGCTATCAGCACTATTTTTGTTCAAAGTTCCCCCCTCCCCTTCTTCCAATCCAAAAGGGTGGCTACACCCCTAAATAGTTCACATAGTAGAGGAAGAGGTTAAGACATGGTGGCAGAACAGGAGTAGAAAAATACAAAAATGACATTTGTGGTGTAGTGAGGGGAAAGGATTTGCTCACAAAGAGTAAGGAAAGAAAATCTCAATAGGGAGGGACAAGAGAAAGAAGTCCCCACAGGCACTCTCAAAATTTTCTTAGGCATTTAATGATGAAATTTATGTTGCTTATAATTTATTTTGATGGCTACAATGGTAGTCCCTTTGTGTTTCAGGTAATAAATAGGATTAACCCTCAAATGACTTACTTCCTCCCCCGCCTTTGTGTTACTTTGCCCCCATAATCTAGTTAGTGTTGAAAGTCTGAAATGGAAATATCTTCTACTGGTAGGGAGAGATCTTTCTTTTCAGATCAATCTCCTAAAAGTCCAAAAACATTGGGCTAGGACTTCTTGCATGACAGAAAGGTACAGCTTAGCTAATTCCATTAAGCCATCAGGTTCATAGAGCCTTCCACGATGAATAATTCTGGCTATAAATTTTCAGTCAAATGCATCCAAACACACCAGAGTTTATAACTCACTGATAAAAACATCCTTTTAATAGTCAAATAATTTCTCAGTCCCACATTACATGCATGACTTGGCCCTGCAGTAACCAACTCTACAATACCAGGCTCTTCACAATAAGTTCCATTGTGTGCATATAGATGATTGGGAGTGTATTTACTGATGTGTAAAATCATTGAACTATCTGTGGTGGGTTCCTAAATTACTTCTAGCAGAGTCTAAAAGTCATACCAGCCAAAATGGAGGTTCTTGCAGGTGAAAAGACTGAAAATTTGTAGCGAGGATTGCGCCTAATGCAGATGAGAATACACAATTCTTCCTAAACGCCAGTCCATCACAGATTCACTCCCCAGCAGTGCTGGTACTCAATTTTCACAGCTGAGTGGACTGAAGCAAGTAGAATAAAGTGTCTTGCCAAGGACACAATGCAGGGCTCATGACAGGAATTGAAAATACAGTAGCAAACAATTTTTTAAAGTAAAAATATTTTGTGAGCCCATTAAACTTGATAAGATACCTCTGGGAAAACATCTCAGCTAAAGGATTGGTTCAGTGGTCAAGAAACTTCTTGTGTAAAAGAGGACTTTAAAGAAACAAAATGGTTTCATATGTGTAGAAAAGACTCAAATCAGCAGACAAAAGTGTAAAATCGAATGTCTCCTTAACAGAATAAGATATTGACATAGTTCCTTCACCAATGTATTTTCTAAAGGATTAGTTCAGTGGTCAAGCATGTTTATCTTATATGAAAGAGGACCTCAAAAGAAGCAAAATGGTGAAGAAAGCATTCAAAAATATTATAGTACATTTAAGTTTAATGTTTGGTATCATTTGTGTCGAAACGGCTGAAATCAGACAAATGGTGATGTCATAGCCTCAAATTCCTTAAAGTCTTTATGTATTCTATCATTTTATGTCATACAATTTTGTGGGATATGTCAAAAAAGTAGTAAAAGTGAATCTAGGAGGGGTATTTATAATATACCACCTGAAGAAAGTTTAAGGGAAAATAATTGAAATAGTGAAAAAATTAAATAAACTTTCTTTAAAATACATAAAGATTTTGAGGAATCTGAGGCTGTGACATCACAACTAGTCTGATTTCAATCGTTTCTACACAAATGATACCAAATTTTAAATTTGAATATCTCCTTAATGGAATAAGATTTTGCAATGCTTTTTCACCATTTTGTTTCCTTTGAAGTCTTTTTTCATATAAGATGGGCATGCTTGACCACTGAACTAATTCATTTAAGTCCATATCATATTTGCCACACTTGCTTGACCGATGAAATATTCCTATCAAAAAGAAAAAATATGATGCATCATATTTCAAAGTATAGCTGAAAAAGAAGTATAAGGTAGGAATAAAAATGATTTACTAATACAAGATTTTATCATCTTATCAATTAGCACTGTTTCAATAATTTTATGAAAATCACAAATGTTTTCACACCTTCTCAATACATTCACATGCTCCTGATTAAGACCACCTTCGGATTCCTGTAAAATTGTGAGACGATACTTCAGCTCCTCAACGTCCATCTTAAACCCAGCCAGAAAGATTCCAAGGTTCTGGGCGACCTTTGGATCAAGGATACTCTTCAATTTATTTTTGGTAACCTCTGCAAAATTGAAATTATATCGAATTAATTTAAATCAGCAGAAAAGATTCAGCTTAATGTAGGGGCAACATTAGATAAATCACTTAAAGATTCAGCTTAATGTAATGGCAACATTAGATAAATTACCCAAAAATTCAGCTTAATGTAGTGGCAACATTAGATAAATAACTTAAAGATTCAGCTTAATGTAGGGGCAACATTAGATAAATTACTTAAAGATTCAGCTTAATGTAATGTAGTTAGATAAACTTTCAGCTTAAGATGGCAAATTACTTAAAGATTCAGCTTAATGTAGTGGCAACATTAGATAAATTACTTAAAGATTCAGCTTAATGTAGTGGCAACATTAGATAAATTACTTAAAGATTCAGCTTAATGAAGTGGCAACATTAGATAAATTACTTAAAGATTCAGCTTGATGTGGGGCAACATTAGATAAATTACTTAAAGATTCAGCTTAATGTAGTGGCAACATTAGATAAATTACTTAAAGATTCAGCTTAATGTAGTGGCAACATTAGATAAATTACTTAAAGATTCAGCTTAATGTAGTGGCAACATTAGATAAATTACTTAAAGATTCAGCTTATAGGCAACATTAGATAAATTACTTAAAAATCTACTAAAAACATGAAGTAGCAAAAAATGCCATCAAAATCAACATTTGACCATTTTACAGCGCTTTTAAATCTTCAGGCATCAATATTTTTATGCAAATGTGTGATGCAGTACAAAGAGACCTTGGTATTTTCTTTTGTAAATTCTTGGGATTTTTAATGTTTTATTAAAATCATTTTTAAGAGGTGCAGCATATTCTGGCAGGAATGACAGACTTTATTCTCATAATCATTTCCTAAGAATTAGGTTAGGAAAGCAATTTAAATAATTTTAATTTTGAGTCATTGAAAAATTAAGCAATCATTAGAAAATTATTTCAGTTGATTTGAACATAATTCTTATAAAGTTTTTAAGTGACATCACGTTCAAGAAAAGTGAATTGAAATATTCCAGAGACCCCAGAAAAATAAGCCATCACACAGTGTTCCTTTAATATTCACAGTGCTACGATTTCTAGTTCTAGCTGGTTCTGGCTAGACAACATTTTCACCCATAATGTAAACGTGACTGCATTAACCTACTGAATAGTGGCCTATAGTGACAAATAAGTCTCTACAACACTGAAAATGTTTTTAAACATCAGGCAATAGATGGATTTGGATTAAAAATAAAAACAATGCAAAAAGCTAAAATATGCCTAAGGTCACCCACAAGTGATAAGTTCATACACAACATTTTGATGGTAAGTTGTCAATTTCTGTATCAAACAGAATCCAGCAAAATTATGTACAAATAAGAAGATGATTGGTCACTCTTACTCCATAACTAATGTTGCAATTACATTTTGTTTGTTTGTTTGATGAGAGTATAACAGCACCACAACAGCAAAGGTCAAATTGTGCCTGAGAGGTTAGATCATTCTGGAGGTAGGAAGGAGAGTAAACAGGGGAAGATTGAGAGAAACACGAGAACTAAAAGCCAGAAAGCTGGGATTGAGAGAGGTGTATGGGTAAAAAATTGCATTTTAGACCTACAAATTTATGTAGGCCAAGACAGTGGTGGCACTAAGGGGGCATTTGCCCCACCCATAAGATCATTTTTCCCCCTCCACTTGCCACCCCCTCCACTTGCTGCCCCCTCCACTTGCTGTCCCTCCCAGAAAAGTGGCATATTTTGTCCGATTTAGAGGCTTTCCCCTCCCAGTAGACAAAATTGCCTCTCTCTTCCCCCCCCCCCCCCTCTGCCCCCATTACCAAAATCCTGGTGCCGCCACTGAGCCTAGATCACATATACTGAAACATTTAAAACATTTGGTACGTATCACTGTCAGGATATCACTAATTGACTATTGACAACCTTTTTAAAGTACCTGGTTCAAATGTTTCTTTGACATTGTCTGCATACATGAGCTCCAGCATCTCTGTATCGATCTTCTCAGTCAAGTCTCTCGCATCTTTCCATATTGACTGGTTAAACTGTGCAAAGAAATCAAAAAGCAATGATTGGCAGGTAGGCATGGGTGTATTTGACATGATCCCTTTCTCAACAAAGCTATGGTTTATATAAAGGGATTTCATCACATGATTCTTAACTCAACTGGACTCCATTTTGCAGGGCAGCAGTGTCGTTGTTTCACGTGTCTTCACACGGTCCAGTCACACCACACGTACAACAAACATACAGCATGCTAACTTACCAGTACCAGTTCAGCAAATTTTATTACTTACAATTTTTTTTCTTTTTTGCTTTCAATTGGATCAAGTTCATATTTTTTAAGCTTTATATACTCACCTGGTATACAAAGAGTAACTTTAACGTTAATGCCAGCTGATTGTTCATTATACTCAGACAAAGCCTACATAAAGTGCTCGCTGCAATCATATGAACCATAGGTTGAAAGCCGTCGCATCGTTACGTCGTACAGCAGAAACACACTTCGAACAAAATCAGATGGAAATTGAGAAAATGTCTTCTTATTCCCCTGCACACATATATTAGTGCAACCAACGACTTAGCAATGTTCCGGCATAATTATCTTACAAAATAATAATCTTATTTAATAACATGCAAACGTATGCAAGTATTTAAGTTTGATTAAGTGTACAGCTTAAAATTACAAAATGGCGATGTAAGCAATGTCATGCGACCTCACGACGTCAGCTGAAACACCCTAATAGAGATGTCAACGGCCATTTCATAAACCAGTAGTCAATACAGAAATTGCTACATGTCCAGAGACCTTTCACAGAGCCTCAATATGCAGCAGCTTGGTATCTAAAAATCTTTCCTAAAAACATGGAATCAAATCAATCATTTTTTTTTTTAACACCACATTGAATATGAAATCTAACCAGAATGCAAATCTGACTTCAGGTGCGGATACCCCAAAATAGATCAACGTACAGAATAGTCTTCAACTTCTATTTTACAGAGGAACAATGAGACCATTGTATCTATAATACTAACGGGTATCCAAGGAAGCAGGACACAAAATATACCATTTAAAATCAATTATTTGACCTCTAACCTTCAAGTGACATGTCGTATTTTGGATGGGACACAACCCTATATCAACTTCCACCAACCCACCAAGTATCAACCCCGGGCCAATATCACTTATGCTTTTCCCATGAAGCGTGACACAAAATGTACTATCTTTAATCAATTATTTGACCTGACCTTTGCCCTTTACAGTACATGATCCACCTTGTGCCCGACATAAGTTCACATCACCCTTCAGCATCCCACCCAATTTCAACTTAAGAGCTTTTACGGTTTTTCTTTGGAGATGCAACACAAATAAATTGATCCAAAATCTTGAGTAACATTGAATATGAAATCTAAAAATAACAATTACATACCATCCTATTCGGGATTTTATTCCAGTGGAAAGCCTTCATCTTCACCTTCGATTTCACTTTACAGTTCTTCGCAGGGGCTGGTGCCAAGAAAGGCGGTGGGGGTGGGGGTGGTGGTGGAGGTACAAATACAGCTATAAACAAAATACAGTCAAATACTTAAGAAAGCAATATATTAATCATGTTAATAAAAATGATGTGATATTCATAAAAGATTATCAATAATGAATGATACGGAACAAAAATTGTACTCTTGTCTCGTCAGCTTCACATTGCGAACTGTGTAAAACAATTTATTCAATACAACAAAAAAATCAACAAATTTCACAATTTAGCCTCATAAGAAGTGTGCATAACTTTAAAAAAGTTTGTCAAGTGAAGAAAAATCTATGTTTTGGATTCTAAGACAGTAATTGCACAATTCCAATTGCTTTGTCACAGGTTATGACACGCTTTATACACTTTGTTAAGGCTATCTACATTCATTTCAAGGTTTTGTAAGATAACATTTTTACAGGTGTTCACAAGTGAAAAGGCATTTTTTCATTTCCAATATAGAAACAGAGAGCACCCTTAAAGCTCACAGCAAGCTCACTTTCTCATCACCAGCTTGCAATTGACCCCTCCAAGTAAGGAAATATGCCACACCCACCATAGCAACAAGGTAACTAGGTGGGGCAAACAAACCTCACATGATAATATAACTCTGGAGGAATGGTCAATCAAACATTCATAAGCATTGCACAAATTCCTCCTGGCATATAATGCATATTTACTTTTAGAGTCAGCAAAGGACTAATCTGAATCCACTTCACTGCAAAGCAGGCTTGTGGCTTCAGTTGCAGATGAATGACCTGTTGTGTATGGTGTAACTGTAGCTGAATGCTAGCAAGTGAACTGTGGAGTGACTCTCGGGTTGGAAGGTGTGGATTACCCCCGTTTTTGATATTTATGGCACTTCTTCGGATCTTTTAGCAAAATAAATAAATAAAATCCTGTTTCCTAACCGTTCTGGGTACTGGAAATCGGATTTACAAAGCCCGTAGCAGGCCCGCATGTGCAAATTTCTTTCACCATCTTGTCGTCACTCAGTCAGTGTGTGCAGAAATTTGTCTTGTGCAACATATTGCATTGACTGTATAAGTGCATGCCACTAGTTAGCTATACTGTTCCCATTATCGCATATAATTTTCCCCTCTTAGCTATGCAGATTTTGTTGCTTGGCAAATTTGTGTGGTGATTGGTTGAAAAAGCTGTCAATCAACTAACTCAGAGAGGTCAATTGGAGCCATTACAAGGTCGCAGAAAACATGAGCTGGTTGCAAGCATCCAGGTTTAAAGTTCACTGGACTCTGCAAGCTTGTATGAGTTAATCTATGTGTTAATGTGAAAAAGTGTCAACCTTCCACTCTCGAACATTTATGCAATAAAAAATCATAACAATTTATGAGTCTCAGTTGAGTCTCATACAAAGTGTAGATACCTTTGAAAAAGTGTATCAATGGAAGAAATGAGAGTAAACCTCTTTTGGTTCAAAGAAAGTGCTTTCTTCATGAAGCACATTTCCAAATTTGTTGTCACAGCTTGTGATACACTTGGGGAATAACAGCAAGCTTAAGGAAATAACGGCAAGCTTGAGGAGATAACGTTAAGCTTAAGGAGATAACGTTAAGCTTGAAATAACAGCAAGTTTCTTCAAGCTTTAATTAAGCTCAGATGTTTTAAGGGTTTTCAGGTGTTTCAATGCCAAAACAGATTTTTACTTACACTTATATAAGGTAACAATAATTTAACTAAATAATAAGATGGTAGTTAGGTTGGGTACTTAACATCCCTTTCTCAACTGCTAAGGTTATACACAGAGATGTCCTCAGCCATTTGATAAACCAGTCTTAAAGCACTGGTGGATGAAGACTGGGAATTTAACCTCTATAACATCAGCTGCATGTTAATGACCAGTAGACCACAGAGGTCTCGAACAAAAATGTTCAAAATAAAAACTAATACTCCCCCTTTCATATGAAAATTTACTAACTTTTCCATCTTAAAAAGAGAGGAAGGATATCAAATACACATTTCAGAAAGTTACTTTAAAATAATCCAAATTAAAACAACAAAATAGCCAGGATATATATACATGTAGTATATTTTATGTGTATGCATGATTCACACATGCAATTGCAAATGCTTCAAGTTAGTTCCCGATACGAGAGGATTCAGCAAGCAGAACATGAAAAAAAAAGAGCAAAATAATTATTGAAATGACAAGCACAACTCAAACACATGTAAAAAAAAGTACACATAGACCTGGTAAAAATCTAGTTCCGGCGATTATAATCACGGGAAAAACAGGAATTCGCGGGAAGAAATTTGTAGAAAGATTTCTTGAGTGAGTAAGCAAGAGTATATATGGTGAATAGCTGCTCTAAAACTCTAAAAAGTATTATTTCTGTCACAATTTTTCGTGGGAAGATTTTTGATACCTTTATTCAGAACTGTGGGAATTTTTTTAATTCCAACTCTGTGTACACATACATTAAATTCTTGTAAAGCATGTTGCAAAGTCGAGTAATCAATCAAGATTGAAAAGCAATATCAAGATTGAAAAAGTAAAATTATTCAAAGTTCCGCCCCCTCCCCCTTCTTCTCCCATTTTCAAAAAACGAATCAAAATCAAATCATATCTTTGTTCTCCAAGCAAATGAAAAAAATCCTTTTCCATTTTCTGACTTTTTTGTTGTTTTCAAATGAGTTTATGGCATGGAGTACTTTACATTTACATGCAAATGTATTAAGATTAAGGTCAAAATACATATTTGACCTGTAATAGTAATTTGACCTTAATCTTCTCCCATTTCCAAAAACAAATCAAAATTAAATCAAATCTTTGTTCTCCAAGCAAATGAGAAAAAATAATAATTTTCCATTTTCTAACTTCTTTTTTTTCGTCTTTAAATGAGGTTATGACATGGTGTACTTTACATTTACATGCTAAGATCAAGGTCAAAATACATATTTGACCTGTAATAGCAATTTATTTCAGATAACAAAAAATCCTGAAAATTTGATAGAAGTCTTAATTTACCAGTGTGATTTTTTCCCCACTTATAACTGGGGACTTTTGTGGGTTCTTGTCCCTTTATAAAAAAACCAAAGAAAATAAATTTATGATGAATTTTATCAGTACGTATGCCATCCTGTAATCATAACTGTACACCAGTATGAAATTTTTTCGGAATGAGAGAGGAGGGGGAAGGAAGCGGAACTTTAAGTCATTTTAAAATCATCTTATATTGCTTTTCTTAAGTAGGTTTGCCTAAAAAACAAATTGGACTGGACTTCTATAAACAAAACAAGTGATTCATTGGTCCCCAGCATCTATCATCATTAGAAGGATAAGGTCTGAAAAAAATTGTTTGTCTGCCCTAAAATGGGCAGGAGGGGCGAGCGGAAAAAAGTTATTTATTTTTCCAACTCATTCTTTTCTAATCTCGACCTTTGCATGCCAATTTCCGCCCTTACACCTGACGACACTTTACTTGGAAAACATTGAAGCGCCCTCTTTTAAGAAAAGTAAGGTTACTGGTGTTGATTGCAAAATCACTCGGCCGGACGGCAAAGTTCTAACGTTAATTAGCCTCGATATTACAAACAGGATGTTGGGCCTCGTCAGCTAACAACAAAAGCAAACATCCGGTGACATTCCACGCATTCTGAGATGTTCGATTTTCTAACATGTGGATTTTCCGAACATCACTGATGTAAGGGCGCATTTTGACATGGTAAGGATACAGTGTTCATCAACAAGCAAATGAAGAAGTTAATAGCAATCACTCCATGCAGGATTGCCACTTTTTTGGTCTATAAAGACCGTTGTCACACTGATGACCTACATATCTTCTCTTCCATTGAAATCCGAAGCACATGGAACAGGAGGGGACAAAACAATCTCTTGATCTAACAAATTGTATCATATGGCTCGTGTTTACCAAAACAGTTTTCCACACATAGGGTATTAATATGTGAAATGGCAATGCAAAAGTAACTGCCACACCATTTTTACACAAGCGTCAATTTTTTTCCATTTTTCTGCGAGTTTGGGGCAGCAGCGAAGGGCAAACAAACAATTTTTTAGGCCTCATAAAACAGATATCACTAAAGAATACATGCAGGGTCACATGCACAATATGCAAATGATATCTACATACATAACACTTCATGAAGGTGAAAAAGCTTTCAACATGCATTAAGATGTCTTCTACGGTCGTAACTGCCCCCCCTTGACACCCACACTATTAACTAAAACTTTCAAAGTAATGTACATTTATTTGGATAAAAAATATTTAAACATTTTCTTTGCCTTTCAATGCTTGTACTTAAGATGGGCTTCTTGGTAAAAAATTGAGCTTCATTGAAAGAAGGAGGGGGGGGGGGGTTGCTCTACCTGACACACCTTCTCCACCAATCCCCTTACTTTGCAAAAGAAAAGTACAGCACTGTCACCCACATATAAATAATTTTACATTCAAACATGATGATTAATAGATAGCAAGGCAGATAATCTGTAGCACTTTTTGTCTAAATATCAGTATAAGTTGGTCACTCTTTATGACTTGATTTTTATTTGTCGGTCTTGAGAATCAAGTCAAAATTATGAAATATAACACTATGGCATATTTAGATACCCTTTTTCAGATTCCCTTTACTTTTGCATCAACATAACTTGTCTAAGGGTACAACATCCAAGTCTGTGTGTGGGTGGGGGTATCTGTGGGGGTGTTAAAGGTCTAAACCCCACCTGACATAAGTTTTCACACAGTTAACAGTTCGGGAGCAACCCCAAAAATGGGTACTTTAAAATACCCAAACAATTTGGTACTTTATGTATTACGTCATCGCATGAGCCTACACATTTGATAGCCCACACTAAACATATGAGGTTTCTCATCTTCCGCTCCGGATTGTCTAAAATTTTAATGGATAACTTGAAATTTGGAGACGGATAGTAAATAGATATTCAAAACTTTTTGCTGCTGCTTTTTGATATTCATGGTCGCTTTTTTGAGAAAATCAATAAAACAGATTAAGTGCAGTATGTTTTGTTTATTTTCTCAGAAAGACGACGATGAATTTCAAAAAGCAGCGGCAAAAAGTTTTAATATATATTTACTATCCAGCTCCATAATTTCAGGATATCCAGTAAAATTTTGGACAATCCGGAGCGGTAAATGAGAAACCCTATATGTTTAGTGTGGGCTAGTCAAATGTGTAGGCTCATGCGATGACGTAATACATAAAAGTACCCAATTTTTGGGTTGCTCCCGGAATGGTAAATACAAGAAAAAGTCAAGGAAAATCATTCCATTAAAATATCATATTTCCAAGAGGGATTACCCCTTCCCCAGTCTCATGATGCACATGCAGACTTACCAACCCCACCTGGGGGAGGGGAGTGATCAGGAGAGGGTGGTTGTTCTGAACTCTGCTCTTCCGGTTCCTCTTCGGTTTCCAATTCAGGTAACTGAACTGTTGCCAAGGAGTTGGGTGGGAGAGAGGGTGGTGATACCTGGCGAGGTGGCAAGGGGGGTGGTCTCTCATCACTTTGTGTTTCTGGGGGCAAAGGGGGAGTTGATTTGGGTAAATTAGTTCCCTTAGACTTAAAGGCCCGCCAAAGAAACTTTTTCCCACCAGCAGGCACTGCATTCTTGTTTTTAATTGGTACAGTAGACTTAATCTTCTTCTTCAATTGGGAAGGGCTTGAACTGAATGACGTTTTTCTAGGTGGGACAGGGGGTGGAGGCTCAAATTGAGTATTGAAGTAAGTGCAACGATTCGTTTCAAGAGGAAGGTCCGCTTGGATGCCAATCTCTGCCTTTCTAACAGGAAGAGGAGGGGGAGACTTGAAAATGAAATTGCCCATTGCTGCGGTGGAATTAAAAATTCTGTTTCTCAGGTAAGGGGATAGGAGGGGTGAGTTATATAAAGCCTCGAGCTCCTTCTGTTTGTCCGAACTGGGGAAGTTAATATTTGTTGGTTTGTATTTAAAGCTTGACGTGACAGGATCACTTGTCTGACTCCCTCCAGAAGAATTGGATGGTGGGGGTGGGGGAGGGGTGCGTGAAGGCAACCTTTCCCGGAACTGAGGGTCTGTTAAAGCAAAGCATGAAACAAAAAATTAGAATATAAAGAAATAAAAAATTGAGGCACCTTTAAAATTCATGCAAATTAAATGCTGCAGCTTAAATTTCCAAATTTGCGCTGATGAAGCGATATGCGAGATTGCAGAGAATTAAATCTATAATATTTTCAGATGCCTGTGAATAAAAGAAAAGCACCAGGTAACAAACAAAACAACACAAAATATCATAAACGATTTCCATTTGTGAGCAAATAATCATCAGAAATGGATCTAAAGAGGTGTTCTATGGTCAATAAATAAAACATAATATTCTTAAAAATAATGAAAAACATGTTGCCTAATTTAAGTTAAGTTAAGTTAAGTTTATTACACTTATATGGCGCATTATCTAAATAACTTATTCTAATGCGCCTTACAAAATATGCATACAAAGAAAATAAACACAAATGTGTAAATAAGACAAGCATGAAAATAAAGAAAACAATGAACAAAAAAATAATAATGACTAGAAAACACAACTAAATAAGTGAGTCTTAAGCAAGGTGTGGGACCGTTTGAGGGGCAGAGCAGACCTGACCGAAAGAGGTAAGTTATTCAAAGTTTTGGGCCAAATATTTGCAGAGAGCGATCGCCATATGTAAGTTCAACCCCTGAAACACAAAAACTTCAAGCTTTCCCAAGTGTAGAAATATTGTACAATCTATACCATAAGGATTAATCACAATACATAGTATGTGTTGTAATGGAAAAGATTGCTTAAACAATACTGGATGGACCAAAATACACAAAGACTTTTGATGGGGAAAAGTCTAAGGTTAATGAAAATTATTGGAGGACATTTTCTCTTACCCCCAACATCCACCACTGATGATGACCAAAAGCAATTAAAACACAGCAACTTAAGTTGGCCATGAAATTATCATTATTATATTTGTTTGTCAAATGCCAGTTGCAATTCAGTCAAGAAACTGTAGCTTTCTTCCCAGATGTATTATGTTTGAATCAAGCTGTGATTCTGCAATGAGGCTAGGGGTGTTGATTTGCATATTTTCAAGAATTACTTTTGATTTCATCAAATTATGATGTGGTCTTCCTTGCTTAAAAAAAAAAAAAAATCATATTAATCTAGTTTGTTCGTACCAAAGTTTGTCATGTTTTTTTCATGAACGTTGAATAATTCCAATGTATAATGTGCTACAACCTTCAGATGATGTCACCAGGATTTTAAGGTCTGACCTTGTGACCTCCTAGGCAGGTGAAAGGTTATATATCACTTCATACAAAAACTGGGCTATTACCCTCAAATATTACATCATCTATAATTTTAAACTTACACACAAATAGATATTTCAAATATATCATGCTCAACCATGTACAATACAGAAATTTGAAAGCATTTTCTCGCCAATCTGACAAACTGAAAAAAGATGAGAGAAAAAAATGTTCTCGTACCATCTGGGGGTGGAGGAGGTGGACCCTCAGGCATTTCATCGTCCAGATCTGCATTCTTCCCACAGTCTCCATTCCCCTTCTTTACTTCTGTCTCATCGGTGGAAGACGTCACCGAACCCTCGTTTTATGTTCAATCACTGTCTCTAAATTTGAATCTTGAGCGTTATTTTTCCCCAAAGCAGAGAGCATGGAATTGACATCTCCTACAATGCGTTTGCTCAGGTGTTCGGTGGTCAGTTTACTGACCTGGTCAGTGTTGCAGTCTTTATTTAAATTGTTGACCAGCGTTAAAGTGAGTGCGCTGCTGTCCAATGATTTATTTGGCGACGTCGGGTCGGTCAAGCTGCTGATGTCACTAATGGAGGTATCCATGTTTGACATTATACTCTGGCCACTCTTCCTTCAAGGTAATAGAAAGACACACAGGCAATAGAATTGAACATTGCTCATAGGGGTACACGTTATAAAGTACTTCTTAGCTACTGCAGTTAAAGAATCAAGTGGCTTATATTCAAGGTCTAGGACATATAACAATTTCTATGTTGTTGGAAAGAGTATCAAAATCGGAGTGCATAGATTTTCTGTTGGAAAAAAGCACTTTTAGTTTTGGCATTATGGCTGATCAAATTTTGATGAGTTTTTAATTTATGCAAAATTTTATGATGTATGGGCAGAGGGATCAGCTCAAAAGCTTTATGTATTTCTCTTAATTTCTATCCTAAATCTTAGTCACAGAAAATAATAGGAAAGTGTATTTCTGTTAGAATTTAATGGAGAAAAGGCAAAGACTAAAAAAAAACAATTTTTGCATAAAATATCCCAATTGATGCCTGACATTTCTGCGAACACACCCATTCCATCCCTTCCCTACAGACCTGAGATAGCATACCTTGAATCGTCTGCCTGTTTCTCCATCACAAATCCCTCCAATCCCTTAATAATCTGCCTCAGGCGAAGCAATGTCTTAACTGCATCATCTCTCATCTCATTGATTCCAAGCATGGCATGAAGGGATTCAATCTCCTACAAACAAACCATGAAATGTCATGAGTGGTACAGCCAGAAAGGAGGAAGGGGGTGGAGGGGGGAAGGAAGAAACGCACTTCAGGTAAGGAGCCTTGTCCTTTCAACTCCCACCTGCAAATCTAAGAAAATGTTGAAACCGTTTGTTGCAAGATGAGATTTTTCCCATTCAGGAAGACCATGTGGCCTACCAAAAATGTGTGATGTTGGCCAGGAACAGAATTTGGGTTAAAATTCCATGGATCGAGGTGGCACCTGAACAAGGGAGGAGGGGGGAGGGAGAGTCTAAGCCTCTGGTGGGCTGCTCCAGCAGTTTTTCCACTTTGTGAGGCAAATTAGACACTATTTTAAAGCAAGTTGCCACCCAGGGGTGAAACCAGGGTGGGGGCACATCGGTCATTGACCGATGAATCAACTGGCCAGTCCGCCACTGATGTTAGCTACGTCATTGTTTCTACATTTCCATTCTGTTCTTGTTTGCAAAAGGCTGATATCAAACACTCCCTTAGCAAAGTCTTAAAAAAATGATCCACTTTACAGGTTGGTAAATGCTACGGCATGCATGCACGGCATAACAAAACCATTATATTGAAAGCACAGAGGAAAATGAGCATTGCCTAAAATTTTAGAAAACTTAAAGAACATTTAATTTGAGGGAACTCCCTGTGTTCTGTTGGCTGAGGTCAGAATGCATACAAGGACAAAAAAATTCTCACCTTGTAAAATGACTTGAGAGATTGCTGTACATTCTCTGAGTAAGCACTCCTAACTGGACTGAGTGGCACTTCTGTTGATAAGGACAACGAGTCATCGCCATTGTTACTGACAGCTTGTGATTCTCTTCTCTCTCCACATGCATGTCGAATTGCCTATAAGAGTAAAATAAGCCTTCTTTACACACTATTCCTAAAATTAGATTTAGACTAAAATCTAACATATGTAAATAGAAAGGTGTACTTTATAGGAGATTTTAAGTGATTTAAGCCTTGTAACCCACCTTCACCCCCCCTCCCTCACCCCCACTTTCCCTACCCAATACTGAAGAAATAAAAGGAAATTAAGGTACCAGTTCAAAAAAAGAAATTTGAAAGGAGGATAGGAAACAAACAAAAATACTTGTTAAGCATTTGTTAGCAAAATCTAATGCACCCTGTTACCATAACACTCCAGATAAGATTCGGAATTGTATATTTATCCTTGCCATTTTCTGGTAATAAGGTTGAATACTTTGTGCAAAAAAGTTTATACAAAGGTTGTTAATACAGAATTCAAAAGTACATTGCCACTCTTAATTCTTTAAAAAGCAAGTTTGATGACTGGAGGGTATCAAAATTTATTTTCAATTAATTTTGTAAACTAATATCATAAAATGATTCATGATAGGAGTATACAATTTTAATAAACTGCTGTATCATATTTGCAATGTTGTGCATGATCCTATAACAATTTGTAGATTATTGTGAAAAATTTAAATCTATTTATACATATGAAAGAGACCAACAAATTAAAAAAAAAAAAACGCTCAATGTGTTGAGGGATGAGAAGAGAATTTTGAACAAGACAAAAACACATTTTTACCTTGAACCATTCATCTCGCTGGGATTCGATCTCTGTTATGCCTATTCCTCCTGTTATGACCCGAAATCTAATGCAAAAAAAGAAAAAGAAAAACAATGTCCCAATGATAAACAGCCCTGCGAGAGTGATATCTAGAAATATACAAATGAGTAAATAAAATGAAAAAATATTATAATAATGCACCACACAAAAAATATTCAAGATAGATTAAATAATATCCCCACATGAATGAATGAACAAATAATTTAAGCCATATTGTTCGGAAACTTTTATTCCCTTGTGGCTGTTATTTGACCTTCCAAGAAAAGGTCATGAGAGATGAAAACAATCAACCCAATAAACAATAGAAATATGAATATTCAAAACATGTTTTTTTAATGATTATAACCAAACAATTCTGCTTGTATTAGAAAACGTCAGTAATGAAAGAATTTCCAAAACTAACGCAAGAAAACTCCTCAAAAGAATTCCTTCAATCATGGTCGTATTTCCACATACAGCAAACAAATTTATGTAACACATGTAAACTGATACTTCAATAATTACATGCATTAGTGCATATGTGTTATCAACACGTAAAAAAAATCCTCTGATGTAAGTATCCATAATTAATACTACAGGACATATTATCTAATTAATTAAATGACTGTATTTCCTGCGCCTCTTTGCCAATGCTTTTTGATGACCTAGATGCAAACGTCAACTTGAGGAATTCTCGTCAGATGGTCCGTAGTGACCGAGTGACCACCCTATATATTCTCCATAGGTTTGCTAGAGGATAGGTTTAGTAGGAAAGTGGGTTTACCCTTAAAGGGCTATAACAGGAATGAAGTGGGTTATCAAAAACCTATACCATTCAGAATATATTCAAGATTACAGATCTTCGTAGAAATGACTTAATCCTGTAATGCGTCATTAGTTCCATCCCCACTCCCTGTTCAATATATGGACTTTCATTACAATGGTGTGATGTTATAACTTCTTGTCTATTACCACATGTCGAAAAGTTTCGTTTTATGCCTACCCGCATCCAACACCTGACTTAATCCTGAAAACTCCGGTATGGCAATAACCAACCAGACTTCCTGTTCAGCAGTCCAGTAGCATTCCCATTAATGGGAACATTAGGAATTGGTTCTGGGCATGCGCCAAAGGTGTATCTCTCTAGGTGAGTCATCCTCTGATCAGTCGTTCTCTTCAACACACTGCACGCAATTAATGAGCGCATTGTTTTGATCTCGGTAATGCTGCAGCGTACACACAATACAACCTGCGGTTTGTAATGGTTTATTATGACTATGGACAACAAGGTTGACTAACTTCGTTATTTGTATACCTTTCACGAAGGGTACAAAGAGATATATCGTCACGAAATTATAGTGAAGTATCAAATATACATCGCGGATTTCCCAGGCTAAGCACCTAGTTAAAATACTAACTTTTATTCATACGTTTGGTGACAGATCGTGTGAGTGTGAGCGTTACTGACATTTTCAAACTTTCTGAAGGTAAACATCTATGCTAAGGCCCAGTGGGAGAGCTTCGCTTTTGGCATTTTTCTCTGCGAATAACTAGACCCATAGAATTCCACGAGGCTTAGAACTTAGTTTTATCGACCACCTCCAGCTCCCGAGACACAGTTTGGGGGTGCTGCTGGAAAATTCCGCTTATCTTGGCGGCCCCCATTGTCGCAAAATAGATCAATAAACAAAATTGATAAAGCAGATGGAAAAATGTATTTCCTCTCCCTGTGATTATATCCGATGCTGCATGATATTTTGATAGTGCTATGTGTACACATTTACATACAGCACAAAACTGTGATGTGAGGTCAAATTTATCCCTCAACAAAAAACCTTGAACCCTCTCCCCTCCTCGCCCATTAAAAAGGTTGTATAATGAAATTCCATCCCTTAATTTAAGAAGATAACAAAGTTGATTGAATTAACAACATTTTTTTGAACACATTGAATTCAATTATAATGTATTTAAGAATGTCAGAGTCAGCGGCGAAGCCAGAGGCGGGGGTGTGGCCCCCCCCCCCACCCTTTTTCCCTTCTGCCCCCTAACTTGTTCGAGGAAATTTTCAAAAATTGGGATGATTTTTGTTTTTTATGTTTTACTTTCAAAATTTAAAATTTGAACATTTTGCCTTAGGAGGGGGGGGGGGAGGGTTTAAAAGCTCGGACCCCTCCCTTTTTTAAGCTGACTACGCCACTGGTCAGAGTATTGCTTATTAAAGTGTGCTTATTTACATTAAATATCAGTACTATTTAATTTTGAATTTGTGTAATGAAAGTATGATCGCAAAAGCCCTTCTTGAACTATATATCTTGAACTGAGCATCAAACTTCTGAGTGTCTCAACTAGCCCATCACAATGTATATTAACTTTGTGCTGGTTAAGTGCATACGATGACATTCATTAACCTACCTCACTTCCCAAGCATTTTAGAGCATTATCATCAACACTACCTTTGTGCTGGTTAAGTGCATACAATGACATTCATTAACCTATCTCACTTCCCAAGCATTTAAGAGCATTATCATCAACACTACCTTTTGTCTTCTCACCACACATAGCAACGGATAAACTTTGTTAAGAAAAGCTTTCGATCTTCACACCTTGCAACAATCTATTGTTTATTCGCCATAGCCAGACGTTAAGTGTATTTATTTGACATTAACATTTGGCCTACATTTTCAAAAAGTTAAAGGCTGTAAGATGTTTTAAAGAAATGGCAGAATGGAGAGGTAGCTTTTAAGATTTTCTGAAAATGATAAAAGAAAATTGTCACTTTTAAAGTTAACAGGTTCATCACACTGCCAATATTTTTAGATTTAGTTCCAAAATGAATAATTGACATGACTGCACATATGTCAAAACACAATGAATTTTTCAAAACAATTATTATTTTTTTGATATTTAATCTTTTATTTACCCATGCATGTACTGAAAAGAGCTCCTCTCAACTTTTTATTAAGCACATGAAAATTTGAAATGGCTAGTTTTTTTTCTTTTTGTCGCTAACATTGAGTCGAGAATAGCAAAATATTTTTAAACAGTACAAAATTTAATTGAAAACACATGTCCAGACACTTTTTAATTCAAACTTTCATTTAGGCCCTTAGGCCTACTGATTCATAAGAATAACATTTGAGTCCGATTCCAATGATCTAAAATGTTTAACACAAATATAAAAACAGGCCTAAGTTCTATACGGTCACACAGTGTCACTGTATTAAATCATAAGGAAATGAGTCACAGCGTTAGTACAAACTGGACAACTGCCCACAAAACTTCAATTTAACTCGCGTAGGAAAAACAGTTTTTTAATTAAACACTCAAATTATTATAGAAAATGTATGTATACACAATTCCCAAAGATGAATCCTTTGAAACAAACAAGCAAACGGATAGAAATTTAAGCACTATTTCAACTGTTCAATGTAAAAACAACGCGAAGAACGATGGCGACAAGATATAGGCCAGGGCAGCTGCTGTCGTGTTTGTTATGTGGTTATATGTTATGTGTTTTACGCATATATTCTTATCAGCCTGAAACACGTCTACAACATAGGGGTCAAGTACGGGTCACGTTATACTTCTTGCAATAGCTCAAAAACGGCGTGGTGAACCTATGTTATTGGAGTGGAAAAAGCATAGGTATTAGTACTACGCTTAATGTATTGTGCATCCAAAATTTCCCAGATGGCTAGGAATTTTCTTCCAGCCGTTTGAAGTTCCGCACGTATGTTATAGGTATGGAGGCTGAAAAATGTGTCTGTGTTAATGGCGCTGACCATTGGTCAAATGTTCCCATTAATGGGAACAAATTTGTTCCCTTTAATAGGCATGCTACTGGACTGTTCAGTGTATTGTTTCCACTCCAACATTGTTTATCTGCCAGTCTCATGCACACCACAGTCAAGTAGCCCAAGGTTATTTGTGTGTTTATATAAGATTACAGAAAGCGAGTGCTGAGTTAATCAGGGCACTTTTGTGATTGAAATTACTCATCCGTGTTAAGTGTCTTAGTGGGAGAAAATTGTTTGCAAACTGGTGATAAAATAGCTGTGTATCATATGCCTGAGGTGATGTTTGCATTAATTGTGAATGACTGATAAACCATTTCTCCTATTAAAAGAAAGATATTGCTTCATGTCAGTGGTCAAGCAAGTTTATCTTTTATTAAAGAGAACTTTGAAAGAAACAAAATGGTGAAGAAACTGTCTTATCTGTGTAGTAATGACTGGTGTAGTAGTATTTTGCTATGAAAGGTTGGTGCCCTCATCCTCACATTCCTAACAATCAATAATGTATTTTATAGAAAATTGATTTTTTTTTTTTTTAGTATTTCAATTATTTTCCTCAAACTTTCTTCAGGTGGTAAATTTAAGTTTTTAAGCCACAAAATACAATAGAATACATAAAGACTTTGAGAAATCTGAGTAAGTGACGTCACAACTAGTCGGTTTTTAGTCAATTTACATGAATGATACCAAACTTTAAACTTTAATATCTCCTCAACAAAATTATATTTTTGAATGCTTTCTACCCCCTTTGTTTCTTTTGAAGTTCCTTTTATATAAGATAGCATAGCATAGCATAGCATAGCATAGTATAGCAAGGTTTAACGTCCCAAAAGCATCCAGTGCTGGATATTATATCAAGCCAGCCATGGCCTTTCATAACCAGTTGTGAACTCAATGGTTGCAGACCCACTGGGATTCAAACCCGGGATGTGCAGGTGAGAGGACAAAGCATCAACCACTACACCACGGAGGTCTGTTGATAGACTTGCTTGAACCCTGAACTAATCATTTAATATTACTTAAGAAGACAGGGAATATTAGTTAAGTGGTATGGAAATATTTACAATTATGGAACAACTTAAGGATTAATCTGTCAGCTCAAAAATAATTGTTAAGAATGTGAGGACAAAGAAGCAAACTTTCCATGGTAGACTTAATAATTACCACACCAGTCATTTCTACACAGATTAGAAATTTAAAGTTGAATATCTTTCTAACGGAATAAGATTTTTGAACGCTTTCTTCAAGACTTTATTTCTTTTGAGGTCCTCTTGAACCCTGAACTAATACTTTAATATTACGAAGACACAGGGAATTTCACTTAAATGGTACAGAAATATCATAATGATGGAACAACTTAAAGATTAATCCGCCAGCTCAAAATAAGTTTCTCAGAGGAATATTTAACCCTCTTAATAAATGTATGTTGTTGCATGGGCAAAGTACTAAACACAGCTGAATAGTAAAGATGTGCAAGGTGTAACTTCGTGGGTTGAGGGTTGGGTAAAAAAGGAGGGGTGGGTGGGAGTGGGCAGGGGGTTGGTACAGATTAGTTTTGGTATGCAATAGCTGAGCATGTGGAAGCAAGATGTTGTTGCTATAGTTAATGTGCCTAAGGATAGAGATGAATTTTGGGAGTGGGTTGTTGTGGAAGAGGTCCATGATGGTATTAAAGGGGATGAAAAGGGAGTGTGCAGAGAGGGGGAGGTCTATAAAGAGCCACTTTATAAGGTAGGAGTGTGAGATGGGTGTGTGGCCAATTCTGTGGTGATGGTGACCTCAGCTTTGTGGGAGAATTTGATAGGTATATGAAACAAAACACCTTACTTACTGATAAACCTTCTTCCTAGTAGCTATGCTGAACCCATTTGTGCCCATCTTTTTGATGATATTGACCTCCCGTGAAAGCTGCAGGATATTCAGTGCTTGTTGGTTTTCATCATCAGGCTTGTAATAGGATAACTCCCCTTGCCGAATACGAACCCATCGTCTGCAGGAAATTGTAAAAAAAAAATTAAGTGCTTCATGAATATTCATGTCTATAATTCACTTATTCAGTCATATAGCAAGAAGCAATGACTTTTTTCAAAAGGGGTGGGAGGAACATAGACACTTCAAGAGCGAGTGTGGACAAATTCTCCATATAACCCTTTAATTCCTCAGAATCTTGCAAGGGGCGGAACCCCTCCCCCTGTTCCAGACAGGTTCAAGTCTCACGAGATTCAACTGGGTGATTTTTCCAGCCTTGCAGACATATACGCCTGACATCGTGGGCAGAAGTAGGTCATCTGCATCACCTAGATATATACGTCTGACATCGTGGGCTGGAGTCTGTCGTCTGCCCGTCATCTGCTCCTCATCCAGCCTGTGGGAGAAGTGGACATTGGTTGGATGGCGCTCACCGTCCCTCGGATGAGGATGTCAAATGGGGGTCCCAACGGCAGGAAAGTCACCCCTGCCTGGTTCTCAGAATAATATATTTCAAAAGAGAAGTGTGAAAACATGGTGTTCATGCACTTCCCATACCCTCCCAGTCAATTTCATGGCACTGATCTCGAGCTGCTGCTGCGGAATTTGACTGTTCATTGTAAAGTGCTTTGACATTTGAGTTATTATCATTATTATTATTGTTATTATTTTTCATCTTCTTATTATTAAAAATAATAAATTGACTAAATTTAATTACAAATTTCAAAGCAGACCCGTAGCCGGATTTTTTTTTCAATAGGGGCAGGAGGTACAGACACTTCACAGGCACTTGGGAAAATTCTCCAAATAATCCATAATTTGCTATCTTTTTGTTTAATTTTACTTAAAGGGGTAACACAACATTTTGCAAGGGGTGGGCACCCCTCCTCTTGTGAGTATAATTCAAAAGTTGTCACCATCTTGAACTTTTCTTAATTCAACATTTTTGGCTTGCTTAAGCCTCTACCAGCCCTTGCTACTCTTTCTAACTCATAATAAGCATATGCCTGCATGCCAAAAGATTGTTTGAACCTTGAATGGGCTTAGTTTTATTATTCACGCTCACACTAACATCCTACAAGCTTTATTCTTTTGGTTTATATTTTGAGCTTGTTGCAAGCTCATGCAGACATACAGCAAGTTCCCCATGGGAACCCAGGAATATTTCCTTTAACAGTTATGAATGGGCTTAGTTTTGTTCTGCAAGCTCACCTGACTTAAAGCCCATTGGAAGCTCATGCATGCATAAAGAAAGTTCCTCATGGAAACCAAGGAATATTTCCTTAAACAGATATGAATGGGCTTAGCTTTGTTCTGCAAGCTCACCTGACTTTGAGCACATTGGAAGCTCATGCATGCATAAAGCAAGTTCCCCATGGCAACTAAGCTATGTCACCTTGAACAGATTGTGTGCTCAAGAAGCCCCCTTGACAAAAGAATGAATGTGGTATGGAGGCAAAGCCTTAGAGATTCATGTCGTTACAAAAGGTGGAATATATATAACTAGCAGAGACCCGTAAAGCTCCATGCAACTATTAGAATTCTGCAACCAACCCTATAACAAATTAGATAGAGATAAGCTCACAATAAATAGAATAGCGTTTTCACAACTCACTCAAAAATCATACATGGCTAGCATTTGCCCACCAAAAGAATGGGTTAAGAAAAAAAAATTGCCTACCAAAAGTTTGGGGGAGGGGGGAGAAGCAGAGGTGAGGGAGAATCATAAAATCACACTAAAATACAAATATCAGCATAAAAAGATACAAATATGGAAGAAATGGGAGGGGTAGCGAATTCCCCCTTGCACCCCGTTATCCCTGCTATGATATCTCATACCATGACAACGACCTTTCCTGTTAAAATACATTCCTTGATTTCTGTTTTTGTTATGTGTATACTTTTCCTACAGCATAGCGGCAAGTAAACATAAAAAGCAACATCAATCAATCATACAGGAAATGCCACATTAGATTAAGACAGCCAGCCAATCTGTAAAAATCTGACGTGAAAAGGATGGATTATATTTTTAGCAATAATCTGTGAATACAGAGAAGTACTGTATTCTTAAAGGTATATGGATGTGTAGAGGCAATGTTAGCTGAATTGCTTTAATATATATCAAAAACTATGAAAGCAGCAACAAATTACATTAAAAATGGTTTTGAAATCCCAAGCATAAATATGCAAATTCCTGATGTGGTACCAGGTGACCTTGGTATTTTCTTTTGGGCAAAAATCCCTATGAAGGAAGTTCAAGATTGTTGAGATCCAAAGGGAATGTTAAGATTCAAAGGGACTTCCTTGGAAAAAAATTGTTCCTGCAAATTCATAAAGTTTCCTGCACTTATAACCGCTAGAGCTGTAGATTTTTTCCAGCTCCGTAGAGATTTTATATTTACCAGAAAAAGCTTTAAATTTGTTCTCAAGAGAATTTAGTCTTTAAATTACATCAAATGCCAATCAAAGTTTGAAATATTTTCTTTTTCTGCCGACTTTTGATTGAGGATACGACGGAGATTAAGATCTCAAGTATAATAACACTACTGATTTTGGTGAAACTTTTTGCTTGTTTCATACTGTATAACATATCTTCCTACAATTAGCTCAAGTTGATGCTACATGTTCATAGGACATCTTTGGAAGACAAGCATCAAGCATGTCCATTATCAATGCATAGTAAACTACTTCACTTTCCTTGGCTCCAGGATTTGTAAATTTGCTGATGACAATAAGCTGTACAGAATTGTTTATGATGCTAGTGATTCTTCACTTTGCAAACTGATCTGGATAAGTTACTTGGTCCGAAACCTGTCAGATGTCATTTAATGTTGATAAATGCAAAAGTTATTCATTTTGGTCAGAGCAATTTGGCTTTTAATAACTGCATGGTTCAAATCTTGGTTGTGTTGATCAAGAAAGGGATGTAGGTGTTGTCATTACTAGCAATCTGAAGCATGCTAAACATTGTGATTTAGCAGCTGCAAGGGCAAATAGGATGCTTGGTTTAATTAGAAGAAATTTTTGTTTTCTTGGTAAAGAGGTTGTTCTTAATTTGTATGACCAGTTAGTCAGGCCTCACCTTGAGTATGCTTTTCAGGCTTGGAGTCCCTTTTATGAGATGGATAACTTCATTTTGGAGCAGGTTCAGCGAAGAGCCACTAGACTTATTCCCATAGTAAGGAATCTCTCTTATGAATCTAGATTGATAATTGAGTTGAGAAGAGTATGTGGCGATATGATTCCGGTTTTTAAATTCCTATCTGGTAATGATGCTTTTGACTTCCTGTTATTTCTTCCATGTTTCAGCTAATACTCATGTGACACGCATAACACTTTGAAGTTGACCAAAGAGTTCTCACGATAGATATTTGACATTTTAGCTTTTCGCAAAGAGTTGTTAATGAGTGGTTTGCATAAGTGGGTAGTTAGCTCCAATTCTGTTCACAATTTCAAAGTCAACATTGACAAGTTCTTTACTAACTCTGGGCGTCTTTGATTTTTTGTTTTTGTGGTAGTGGTGGTATTAATTTGGGCTTTTTATGGAGTGAATAACCCTTCTTATCTTGTTATGTATGTTATGTTAAACTAAACAAAATGCAGAACAAAGTGTTATTTCTCCATAAACCATGAAAAATAGTTTGGCAACAGAAGAATTGCCAAATAGGGAGTGCATGGGCAACAAGTTTTGGACCTGTGTAGGCTTATGCGAAAAGCAACGTGGAAAACAACATTTTCATAATATTCCCACTCCTTGGACGGTTGCCTGAAAAAATTACCTAGGGAGGTTATATGGATCCATGTAAAAATGTCCACCTCAGCCAGAAAATATTGAAAGGTAGGAAACAAATTATTATAAACAAATTGAAGAATTTTTTTAATTTCTTAAAGCGGCTTGGAATTTTGGGCCCCTTATTTTCAGAGATGCATGCTCTAAACCCTTGAGACCCCTCCAAAACAACCCTAAACAACTGATAAATTAAGATTATTTTCACCTTGCCCAAGTAGTATACAAACTGTGGTTCTTCTTCTCCAGGAACCCTTCTCTGATAACTTTTTGGCACTGAGAGAGCGATGATCTCAGTTCCCTTCTGACCTGTGGTCTGGCTCTCCCGTATAATTTGCTTTGCTCCACGATCAGCTGCAATAACCTACATATCTGTTGAAGTAAATGGTTAAACAAAAAAAAAATTACAGGGTTTGTGTCACACTGTTACCTATCATTCTATACAGGGTTAAAGGCAGATTGGCATTCTAAGGGACGTATTTATCAATTTCCCAAAAGTGAAAAGATCCTATCAACTCTCATAGTGGAAAAATCCTGTCAACATTCAAGAGAACAAAAATATTAAACCCTGTGAACTTTCAAGACAAAGAAAAATCACTGCCAACTTTCAAGACTAAAAAACCCCTGTAAACTTTGACCCCATAAAAAAGATGAAAAACCCTCTCAAATTTTAAGAGGTGAAATGTCCCCTTGTATTATTCAGAGGTGAAAAAACCTTCTGTTAACTTTCAAGTGGAGAATTATTCCCTGTTAACATTCAAGAGGTGGAAAGACCCCTGTAAACTTTTAAGAGATGGAAATACCACCTGTCAATTTTAAAGAAGAGAAATATCTCCCTGTCAACTTTCAAGAGGTAGAAAGACCCCTTGTCAACTATCAAGAGGTGGAAAGACCACCCTTATCAACTTTCAAGAGGTGGAAAGACCCACTGTTAACTTTTAAGGAGAAATAACCCTGTCAACTTTCAAGAGTTGAAATGTCCCCCTATTAATATACAGAGGTGAAAAACCTCCTGTCAACTTTCAAGTGGAGAATTATCCCCCTGTTTACATTCAAGAGGTAGAAAGACCCCTGTAAACTTTCAAGAGATGGAAATACCACCTGTCAACTTTCAAGAAGAGAAATATCTCCCTGTTAACTACTAAGAGGTGGAAAGATCTGCCAATTTTCAAAAGATGGAAAGACCCACTGCCAACTTTCAGGAGGTGGAACCCTGTCCACTGTCAATAGGAGAAATACCACCTGTCAACTTTGAAGAGGTGGTAAGATCTCTGCCAACTTTCAAAAGGTGGAAAGATTCCTGCCAACTTTCAAGAGGTGGAAGACCCACTGTCAACTTTCAAGAGTTGGAAAGATCCCTGTCCACTTTCAATAGAAGAAATACCACCTGCTAACTTTCAAAAGGTGAAAAGACCCATCTCCCATAAATGCAAAGGCCTTGATGGTGGATTATCCTTGCTTAATTTCAAAGAAGGTATTTGATAAATTGTGGATTCAGTACTTTCATCATGATTTTAAAAAGTATACCTTTATGCACATATTGAGAAAAGAATATGCCTTTTTATTTGCATGAGAAAATACTCTTCAACCAGCAAGAAGAAAAACAATGAATTACTTCTATTAATATTGCCAATGTGCTATCATTTGTAAAGCAACTTGTCAAGCAAGTTACCAAGCACATGAAAAATGTCGCAGGAAGCGCAAATACAGTAGTCCATGCATAGGCGTTATTTGGGGTGCACTATTTTCCTTATTAATTGATGTATTATAATTAGGTGATTTTATTTTGTATTTTAGGGTGTTTTCATGATTTTTCCCCCAACTCCCACTTTCAGTGGACAAGTCTCGCTTCACACCATTTGTTGAAATTTGAAACAAGTTAGAAGCAGTTGGAAGCAGGTGCATAGGGAAAGGCAAGAGCCCCAAAATGTTCCCAAATACAAGCATAAAAATTGCACTGATAAATTAAGTTGCCATGAAATTTTGCTGCTGATCTGAAATTTCCTTCAATATTTGGGAAATTTCCTTCAACATTTGGGAAATTTCCTCTAACATTTGAAAAATTTGTTTCACGTTTTAGAATTTTTAGGAAATGTTGCCAAATTTGAGAAAATGTTGCCAAATTTCACACAAAACTTCCAATAATTTTATAAGAATTTTTGTCAAATTTTGCAAAGTTTCTTCAATTGCATTTTAATATTTTCCTAATTTTACCTCCCAACTGGGCAGAAAGCATGTAAACGGGAAGGTGAAATCCTCTTAGAGGGGAAATTCCTCCATGCCCCCGCTTCCTACACCTCTGCATGAATGGCAGTTACAATTTTCATCAGTTTCTTCTCAAACATTCACTGCTTGGATCTCCACCTATTTATTCTGAGGAGCTTATGCAATGTTCAGTTTCACCTCTGAAGTGCCCTTTCCATTTCTGTGTGCAAAGATATCTGACTGAAACTTGGAAGCAGTCCAAACATGATTTCAAGATAACAATAAACTTTCCTCCCAGACAGGGGTTAATACCCTATTGGACTAATTTCATCCATTAATGACAGACCGAAAAGTTCACTTGCCCTCTTAAGAGTGGAGCAAACTCGACTCATCAATCGGCACACTTTAAAATGTCAAAGTACTAAACAGTTTCTACACCTTGATAACGAAATAATTTCATGATCTTTAGTAGCCTATCCTTTATTTTAACTTGTAATTCTACTATTCTCACTTTCTTTGTGATCTGGTTTATGTACTGTACTTGTGTTACTCAATTTGTGTTTATCTTAGTATCTGTACACATTTCATGATGTATGTATATCAGTGTAACTGCAAAGGATGGCTAAATGATAAATGTTCTGGATAATAAATTGAATTGAATTTGATTTAATCAATGAGAAAGTGGCAAACAGTTGTACCTTGACCTGTTCGGGTCAAAACTGGTTTCTTAATTTTAATTAAATTAAAACAGTTCCTTCAGTCTGAATAGAATTATACTTTGTTAGAGAGATTAAGGAATTTGACTTATTCCTTGCATAATCCTTACGATTGCTCTTGCGTATTCCTTGCAAATTTCTTACACATTTCCTTACATGTTTCTTGCACGATCCTAAGATAATCCTTACACTAAGTTGCTATGGGGAGAGAGGAGGAGAGTAGGCTTGAATGTGAGGCTTCCTGAACCTGAAGGATACAGAGGGCAGACTTTAAACTTGAATGTATAAAAACATTGTAAAGTGTGAAATAAAAGGCAGCTCAAACCCTGTAATGTTACTTCAGTGGCAGTAATTGATTGGCTTTTATTTGTAATTGTGTAAATCTTTTGACCAATCAGAAACACTGTTTACTACTGCAGTGTAATTTTATCTCCACGTTAACACGATATCTGGCCCAACAATTTAGATGGAATTAAAAATTGTCAAGAAACACTGCTTCTAATCATTTGTAAACAAACTTGTTCCATCTTAAACAGTTAATATCTTCTGAATATAATACAAATATTTTTATTGTAAAATATGAAACTATTGGAAGAAAAAAGAGGGATGTTCACATATATGAATTGATTTGTCTGCTAATTAAAGAAAAGCCAAGATTTCTTTCCTTGGAATGAATAAACTATGCATTTAAATGCAAAATAACAAACTTGCTTTAATGTTTTTGTTTTGTTTTTTGCAAGTAGAATATTCAAAATCAGGTATTGATATTTCAAAATCCTTAAAAGTTTCTATCATACATTTTGTTTTCATGGTAGGAATGATGCCTAGAATGATTTAGAATTCATTTGATCCCCATACCCAATATAATCTACATCAAAATCCTAGGCCCACCAAGATTTATCCCTAAGTTTTGATCTGTAATGATCATTTGCATTCTGAACACTTGAAGATTATCTTCTGACTGGATTTCTTAGAAGGCCATACCATTGTTTTCAGTTCTATTCAAGTGAAGCATCATTGTTTGAGCTATATTCAACCAGGAATCACATTCAATCATTTTCCATTCATAGCAGAAACCAATTGCTTCATTTTCATTGATTCCAGAGGACGCTTGATGTTAAGTCTCTTTAGGTCCAGAAATTGATTGTTTGGATCTTTATTCAGAGCGCCAAAGTCATTGTTCTGCACGTTCCATTGGAAAATTTCAACTTAGTCTTGACAACTTACTCTTGACAACTTAGTCTTGACAACTTAGTCTTGACAACTTAGTCTTGACAGATCTCATCCTTAAATGTCACCACCCCTGATTTTATGCCTTTCCCCTGTTCCAATTTTAATCACTTCTTTATGAAACAGTAACAAAACCACACACCAAATTTTATCAAAATCCAATCATCAGATCTGGAGATATCTTGATGACAGACAAACAAACAGAGGCAAAAACATGTCTCCACCACCTCTCCCACCTCCACTTGCACCCTTCCCCTTTTTTTTTAAATGTATCAAATTTAAATCACTTTTGTTAGCAGTAACAAAACCACACACCAAATTTGATCTAAATCCAGACATCAGTTCTTGAGATATCTTGATGACAAACAAACAGACAAACAAACAAATTTACAGAAGCGAAAACATAACCTCCGTCCAACTTCGTTGGTGGAGGAAATGGCATGTTTCATTCTGCCAAATACGTACATTTGTGCAGGACAGTAATTCAAACCACAAACAGGTGGGGCACTGGTGGTGAAGGGAGTTAATTAAGTACAGTGCACCCCACCTCCCTACCAAATGAATTTCAATGTTTTTAACAAGGTGGACATCCGTAGATCTAAACCTATGCATTTTAAGAAAAAAATCCATCTTAATTTTTAAATCCCAACCAAAAAAATTGGGGGAATATAGAATAGAGAACCAGGCAGTGGGTGTCTCTCCTGCCATCAGGACAGCCATTTAACATCCTCATAAAAATAAGTCATGTTAGTTAAAACCATCTGAGCCATTAGGCCCACATAAGAGGGTCAGTGCTTATCCCCAGTTTCCATGGCACAAGCATCACAGTTTAACTCCCATGCAGCAGTGTTGGTACACATTTTACAGCTGAGTGGACTAGAGCAAATCGAGTATAGTATCTTGCTGAAGGACACAATGCAGAGCATGTGACTGGAATCAAACCCGGTTCTTTTCGCATATGAGCATATGACCCATTCATGAAGCAATATCTTTTCTTAGGAGAAATGGTCCATCACAGTTAATGCATACATCACCTCAGGTATATAATATACAACTATTTTTATCACCAATTTGCAAACAAATTTCTCCCACTAAGACACTTAATACAGATGAGTGATTTCGACCATAAAAGTGCCCTGATTACTCAGCACTGGCTTCTGTAATATTATACAAACAAATAACCTTGGGCTACTTGGCTGTGATGTGCATGGGAATGGCAGATGAACAATCATTGTTTGGAGTGGAAACACAATACACTGAACATGAAGTCAGGTTGGTAATTGTCATACCTGAGTTTTCAGGATTAACTCAGGTGTCGAGTGCAGGTAAGATTGAAGAGAAACATTTTGGTATGTTAACCACTAAACCATTGCACCTCTAAAAGGAATATTCCCATGGTTTTTTGTAAAAATGTATTTGAAAGAGCATACTTTTGGAGCCAATTTGGTACAAAAATCAGGTTGATATCATATTCCATTCAGGATATGTGGATTTTTCAAAGATTTCCCAATTGCATTTGAAAGTATTTGTACAGTATGATGTATTGGTGTTTGTTGATGTCATAGAGCCGATTCCTTGCAAATGTTTATATATTTCTTTGAATGTTAATTGGTTGTTTCTGTATGATTAAAAACAATTTTCCAAAAGTTATTGAAGTAGGGTATATTTGGCAATATATTCAAATACCTAACTTTTACCAATTCCTTTTCTAGCAGGTTTTACTAATACAAAAGAATGATAGATCTTAATGAAATACATAAACTTCGGGGAGAATGTGTTGCTGTGATGTCAAACCGAGCTTTTTCTTATTTGTTTATTGGCCTTTTTTGTGAATATTAAAATTTGAATATCTCCTGGTAGGGATAACATATCAACATGATTTTTGTACTAAATTGTTTCTAAAAATTTGGCAATGATAAAATATGGTAATATTCCTTTAAAGTTTTGTACCAAAACGTTTCTAACATTCCCCATCACAAATCGTGTCCCTCTTAATTTTTTTAAGAATTTGTTTAAAATAGATTTCTGTGCCAAAAGGGAAGTGGCTCATATTGAATCACGCTGAATTTCACATTGATTTAATCCGCATTCTATAGAGTATCTAGGTTATGGTGCTAAAGATTACTATAATGTGTCAGAAATTACTGGGCACCCACTTCCTTCACAGTATGTCATGTTTTATATTGAATTAGCAGAAGCTTTAGGGGTTACACACAAAGTCTAAATGGTTGGTGTGGGTTCAAGGATCCCCTAAGGGCACCTAGTGGGGTTCAAGGATCTCCTAAGGGCACCTGGTGCGGTTTAAGGACCCCCCTAAGGGCACCTGGTGGGGTTCAAGGATCTCCTAAGGGCACCTGGTGCACTTTAAGGACCCCCCTAAGGGCACCAGGTGGGGTTCAAGGACCCCCCTAAGGGCACTTGGTGGGGGTTCAAGGATCCCCTAAGGGCACCTGATGCGCTTCAAGGACCCCCCTAAGGGCACCTGGTGGGGTTCAAGGGTAAAGCTCCGGGTTAATCTTTAAAAATTAAAAAAAGAAATATTTCAATACCTAAAGTACTATAGCAAGATGCAATATTTTGGCGGAAAGTTATTATATATTGGTTGGGGGTCGTCAGGGGCTTGGGTTATCGGGGCCCGTAAAAATTCAGAAAAAGGATGCACATTCAAAAAAAATCCTTACCAGTCTGTGTAGCCAGCTTTGGCTCATCAAAGGGGCCCATAAATTCAAAATATCCCCAGGCCGGCATTGGCTCTTGGACTTGGTGACCTACTGTGAGTTCACAATACATGAGCTTATGGGTATATTCCTGTGATTTTCATTTTCATACATCTTACCACCGAATAAGATATCAACATCATTTTCTTACAATTTTTTTTCTTTAATAGTCCTCTACCGTATATTAAATAAAAATTCACAGAAATATTTCTTTGAAAGTATGCTCAAATTTTGAAAAGTGTAGGGGGAGGGGGGGGATAGAGGTCGTGGAAATAATCAGTTATTGGTGCACTCAGTGCCAATGCAAGCACGAGTGTGAGCTTTGTGGTCAAGAGGGGGAAACCCTGGTAGGGGTCCAGGGGATGAAGCCTGGACGCTGTATGATTTGAGCATTTTCCAAGCTTTTCATGATGAAATTTAAGCGGCAAATGACATAATTTTTGAAATCTTCAAGTGGCCCCTTAGTATTACTTGATGAATGAAAAATCTCAGCCTTTTCTTTTCTAATTCTTATTCAAACATGCTGTTTGAGTTCTTTTCCCTACCTAGTATCATTTTGTTTTCCTGAAATGAGCTTAGTAAGCTCTTCCAGAGTTTTAAAATTTGCCAAAAAAATCAAAAAATGAACGCAAGATTGACATAAATCAGAAAAATCAGGATCAAATTTTTTTGTAAAAAAAGGATAACGTTAATCTGTACAGTTTTTCGATTTGCGTTTCTATTCAAATTTCCGAACGATTTTTTTTATGATCATGTGCCAGCATTTTTTTAATTATTGGAGACTGGTGACGCGCCATTTTTCGGAAGGAATGTGCCCTTTTAAACATTGAAAACCTTTCTGCTTTAGATTATGTATCTAATCTTATCATTGAAGAAAGTAACACAAATATCGAACTAACAGAAACTAAAATTGTGAAATTTAACGCGCATTGCACACATATTATCTACTTCTAATTTTCCTTAAGACAATTTTTGAGTCAAACAGCCCTACATTGAACATTTTTCTGCTGAAAAAGCAATCAAATATGCTGACTTTTTATTTCCCCCACTTTTAATTTGGGAGAATACTTCCAAAAAGAATCTTTGAACTGGGTTACAGGGCAAAACTTACAATAAGGACCCAGGTCCTTGTCATAGAATGACGTGCCTTCCTCCACCTTCTTTGCAAAGTTCAAAAAGTTTCCCTTTATACAGAGATAAAACCTGGGTGTTCTAATATCAAAGACCATCCCTTTATTATAACTGATATTTTTACTGACAGATTGAAGAAAGTAACACAAACATTTGCTATGTGAAATTTAAAATTACTATGCTTTTGGAATATTTCTAGGGCAAAAAGTGTTGATGGTAATTGTATATACCACCACCCTCAAAAACATGAGGGAGATATATACCCCTCTCCCCCTCCCCCCCCCCCCCACCTTCCATCTACACTTATGGAAAGAGGTGAGTGGCACTTACCTTTTCTTTTTCTTCCAAAGTGTCCGCCTCCAGTTCATACTCATGATGTTCCTTGAAGTAAATGAATATTCGCAGACCCTCCTAGAAAACAAAAAACAAAGAGGCAACAAAGGTCAGAAATGTCATAAAGGTTAAAGGTCAATAGACATGTAGCAATTTCTTTATTGTTCGAAAGAGTATTTTGATCTGAGCAAATCAGCTTTTTGAATTTGAAAAATTTGAATTAAAGTTTAATCAGATTTTAATTCATGCGAAAAGTGTGATGTATGACTCGGCACACAGCTCAAAATCTTTAATGAATTCTTTTTTTAAAAATCCTACATCTTAGCACTTAAACTAATGGTTAAGTCTATTTCTGTTATAATTGTTTTGAGGGCATGGCAACATTTTCATAAAATATGCAAATTAGGTTTTTAATAAATTTTAAATCAAATGAGAATATGTTGCCACTACACCTCAATAATATTATTTTAAATGACATCAAAGTAACTTGAAAAATCTATTAGTGTATTTAAAAAGAAGGTAAGTTAAGAGGTGTAAAATCATAAATAAATAAAAAGTAGGTATTGGTTGGGTGAGTAATCAGTGACCTAAAACTATTAAAAACCTTACCCAATACAAAAACCACAACAACCTTGCAAACATTGACAAGATTTTTCCTTTTTCAATTTTCATTTTGGCTTCTTATAAAAAAAAAAAATCTGCAAACTTGAACAAATGTTTCAAACCAAATTTTGGAATTTGCTTATCAAGACATGTGCATGAATTGTGCCAAGATATATCTACTTCAAATCGTTACCATACCCTGAATAAGTATTTTGTAGTGAATATGATAAAGAATAACACAAACCCCAAGATGTTGTCCTTGAACAAAGCCTAAGGTGGTCCTTGAACAAACCTTTAAGTGGTCCTTGAACAAACTTTAAGATGGTCTTTGAACAAACCTTAAGGTGGTCTTGAACATACCCTAAAGTGGTCCTTCAACAAACCTTGAGGCGGTCCTTGAACAAACCTTAAGGTGGTCCTTGAACATACCCTAAAGGTAGTCTTTGAACAAACCTGAAGGTGGCCCTTGAACAAACCCTCAGGTGGTCCTTGAACAAACTTAAGATGGTCCTTGAACAAACCCTAAAGTGATCCATGAACAAACCTTAAGGCGGTTTTTGAACAACCCCTATGGTGGTCATTAAACAAACCCTGAGTTGGTCCTTGAACAAACCTCAAGGTGGTCCATGAACAAACCTTTAGGTGGTTCTTGAACAAACCCCAAAGTGGTCCTTATACAAACCATAAGGTGGTCCTTGAACAAACCTTAAGGTGGTCCTTGAACAAACCTTAAGGTGGTCCTTGAACAAACTTAAGATGGTCCTTGAACAAACCCTAAGGTAGTCCTTGAACAAACCTTAAGGTGGTCCTTGAACAAACCCCAATGTGGTCCTTGAACAAACCTTATGGTGGTCATTGAACAAACCCTAAGATGGTCCTTAAACAAACCTTCAGGTGGTCCTTGAACAAACCTTAAGGTGGTTCTTGAACAAACCTTAAGATGGTCCTTGAATAAGCCCTACAGTATACTTGAACAAACCTTAAGATGGTCCTTAAACAAACCTTAAGATGGTCTTTGAACAAGCCCTACGATGGTCCTTGAACAAACCCTAAGGTGATCCTTGAACAAGCCCTAAGATGATCCTTATACAAACCTTCAGGCGGTCCTTGAAGAAACCTTAAGTTGGTCCTTGAACAAACCTTAAGGCAGTACTTCAACAAAACTTAAGATAGTCATTGAACAAAACTTAAAGTGGTCTTTGAACAAACCCTACGATGGTCCTTGAACAAACCCTAAGGTGGTCCTTGAACAAGCCCTAAGATGATCCTTAAACAAACCTTTAGGCGGTCCTTGAACAAACCTTAAGTTGGTCCTTGAAGAAACCTGAAGGCAGTACTTCAACAAAACTTAAGATAGTCCTCAAACAAGCCCTTAAATGGTCCTTGAACAAACCTTAAGGTGGTTCTTAAACAAACCCTAAGGTGGTCCTTGAACAAACCTTCAGGTGGTCCTTAAACAAACCCTAAGATGATCCTTGAGCAAACCTTAAAGCAGTCCTTGAAGAACCCCTAAGGTGGTCGTTGAACAAACCCTAATTTGGTTCTTGAACAAACCTTAAGGTGTCCTTGAATAAACCTTAAGGTGGTCCTTGAACAAACAAGAAGGTGGTCCTTGAACAAACCTTAAGATGGTCCTTGAATAAGCCCTACAGTATACTTGAACAAACCTTAAGATGGACCTTAAACAAACCTTTAGATGGTCCTTGAACTCACCTTAAGATGATCCTTTATCAAACCCTAAAGTAGTCCTTGAACAAACCGTAAGGTGGTACTTTAACAAATCTTTTGATGGTCTTTGTAATAAACTAACCATAAGTTGGATCTTGAACAACCCTAAGATGGTCCTTTAACTCCCACTACAAATACTCCAGCATGTACAAACTAATTAACAAGTCCTTGAACAAACCTTAAGGTGGTCCTTGAACAAACCTGAAGGCGGTCCTTGAACAAACCTTAAGATGGTCCTTAAACAAACCTTAAGATGGTCCTTAAACAAACCTTAAGATGGTCTTTGAACAAACCCTACGATGGTCCTTAAACAAACCCTAAGGTGATCCTTGAACAAGCCCTGAGATGATCCTTATACAAACCTTCAGGCGGTCCTTGAAGAAATCTTAAGTTGGTCCTTGAACAAACCTTAAGGCAGTACTTCAATCAAACTTAAGATAGTCATTGAACAAACCTTAAAGTGGTCTTTGAACAAACCCTACGATGGCCCTTAAACAAACCCCAAGGTGGTCCTTGAACAAGCCCTAAGATGATCCTTAAACAAACCTTCAGGCGGTCCTTAAACAAAACTTAAGGTGGTCCTTGAATAAATCTTAAGGTGGTCCTTGAACAAACATGAAGGTGGTCCTTGAACAAACCTTAAGATAGTCCTTGAATAAGCCCTACAGTATACTTGAACAAACCTTAAGATGGTCCTTAAACAAACCTTAAGATGGTCCTTGAACTCACCTTAAAATGATCCTTGATCAAAACCCTAAAGTAGTCCTTGAACAAACCGTAAGGTGGTACTTTAACAAATCTTTTGATGGTCCTTGTAATAAACAAACCATAAGTTGGAGCTTGAACAACCCTAAGATGGTCCTTAAACTCCCACTACAAATACTCCAGCATGTACAAACTAATTAACAAGTCCTTGAACAAACCTTAAGGCAGTACTTCAATCAAACTTAAGATAGTCATTGAACAAACCTTAAAGTGGTTTTTGAACCAATGCTACGATGGCCCTTGAACAAACCCCAAGGTGGTCCTTGAACAAGCCCTAAGATGGTCCTTGAACAAACCTTAAGGCGGTCCTTGAACAAACCTTAAGGTGGTACTTGAACAAACCTGAAGGTGATCCTTGAACAAACCCTAAGGTGGTCTTTAAATAAACCTTAAGGTGGTCCTTGAATAAACCCTAAGTTGTTATTTGAAAAAACCCTAAAGTGGTCCTTGAAAAAATATCAAGGTGGTCCTTGAACAAGCCTTAAGATGGTCCTTGGACAAACCTTAAGGTGGTCCTTTAACAAACCCTAAGGTGTCCCTTGAACAAACCTTACGGTGGTCCTTGAACAAACCTTAAGGTCCTTGAACAAATCTTCAGGTGGTCCTTGAATAAACCCTAAAGTGATCCTTGAACAAACCTTAAGGTGGTCCTTGAACACACCTTAAGGTGGTCCTTAAACAAATCTTAAAATGGTCCTTGAACAAGCCTTAAGGTGGTCCTTGAACAAACCTTAAGGTGGTCCTTGAACAAACCTTTAGGTGTTCCTTGAATAAACCATAAGGCGGTCCTTGAACAAGCCCTAAGATAGTTCTTGAACAAACCATAAGGTGGTCCTTGAACAAACCCTAGGGTGATCCATGAACAAACCTTAAGGCGGTCCTTGAACAACCCCTAAGGTGGTCCTTGAAGAAATCCTAAGTTGGTCCTTGAACAAACCTTAAGGTGGACCTTGAACAAACCCTAGGGTGGTCCTTGAACAAACCTTAAGGTGGTCCTTGAACAAACCTTAAGGAGGTCCTTGAACAAACCTTAAGGTGGTCCTTGTATAAATCCTAAGGTGGTCCTTGAACAAACCTTAAGGTAGTCCTTAAACACACCTTATAGTGGTCCTTGAACAAATTTTAAGGTGGTCCTTGAACAAACCTTAAGGTGGTCCTTGAACAAACCTTAAGGTGGTCCTTGAACAAACCCGAAGGTAATCTTTGAACAAACCTTAAGGTGGTCCTTGAACAAACCTTAAGGTGGTCCTTGAACTAACCTTAAGGTGGTCCTTGAACAAACCTTAAGGTGGTCCTCGAACAAACCTAAAGGTGGTCCTCGAACAAACCTGAAGGTAGTCCTTGAACAAACCCTAAGGTGGTCCTTGAACAAACCATAAGGTGGTCTTTCAACTCCCACTACAAATACTTAAGTATGTACAAGATAATTAACAAGTCTTCATCAGTCAAACCTCATGAGCTGCTGTACTAAAGGTTTTGGGGTTTTCTTTTTCTTCAGACTAATAAGCCTTCAACTCTTTTAAATAAACAGAAACTCCTCCTCTGTAACTGTACAATCAAAAGCCCAAGGTATCTCTTTCAATTTGACACAGAGGAAATTTGGATACTTCCTGTAGAATCATTGAGGGGCTCCAAATAGATGAAAAGGACAAACTCCCGCGAGATGATGATGTTAGTCACTGTCAAGTATAGACAACTTTATTTACATACAGTAGCACGTTAATTCACTTATATTTGTTGAGGGATGGATAAGTGAGTTTAAAGGAATTCTACAGAGTTAGAAGACAGGTGAAATTCAAGGTGTTTTGGCAAAGGGGATGTTACAGATTTCTGTTCCATATGATATTGTATTATATAACCTTTTCAAAGGTCTATCGACATTATTACTTTGGTCACAAGAAAATTAAAATCTTGAGCAGATATACTTTTGAATATTCGGAAAATAGTATATTTAGTTTTGGGCTTATCTCTGATCAATATTTGATCAATGTTGATTTATTTTCATTTTGTTACATATGACTTGGCAGTAAGCTTAAAATCTTTACAAATCATATTAGATATAATAAGAATTAAAGTGTAATAAAATAGATACTCTTTGAATGTCTTTAATGATGTCATTTTTTTTTGGGGGGGGAGGGAGGGGGGGTGGTACACTAGGCTGAATTCCTATAAATGCTGGGAGTAACCAAAACCAAAAGGCTCTGTGGTTCCGATGCTTTTTTTCATAATTTGATTGATTTCCAAAATTTGTATTACCTGTCATGTCATTGCATGTCATTAAACATTTGTTCCAAGATATTTATTCATAAGCCACACCCACCATGTAGATCAATAATTTGCACAATAATCAACAACATTATGATAGCAAGTATGATACAAAAACGGTTGCTCATTTATCCTTTTTCAAGAATTTGTCAGTAAGCCCCGCCTACTCATTAATATTTATGACATCACTACCACAACATTAGAACATATGTACAGACCATGACCCATCTGTGTACGACATATGGCATAAATTCGATATACCGCTCATGAGATACAGTATGGTGTTTACATCTTTTCGCACTTTCACATTAAGCCACGCCTACTATGCATATTAATGACATCTGTCGATAACATAAGCATACATAACCAACAATATCATCATGCCCAATATAACACAAACATACACTTGCTCATTTATCCCTTTTTCATAATTTTCACTTAAGCCCCACCCACATATTAATATGCATGAAATCACCACCAAAAACATTAGGACACATCTGCACATGATGTTAATCCAGTGCATACTTTTTGAGATATTGTGTTTACAAGCTGTTTGTTTACAAAATCATATTAAGCCCCACCCACTATGCACATTTATGAAAGTAAACGTTTTTATACAATGAACACATACACACCAGCTAACATCATGGTTGTACCAAATATGAAACAAAACAGACATGCGGTTGGTAAAATATAAAATTTTCAAGATTTTTACATGCCCCGCCTACTCATTAATATATGCATGATATCACCACTGAAAGCAATAGGGCACATCTACAGACCATGGGCTATCTGTGTACCAAACATGACGTGAATACAGTTTATCGTTCTTGAGTTACCGTGTTTACAAGCTCTTTTCAGCAAAATCATATTAAGCCCCGCCCACTATGCAAATTCTATTAAATCACTTGTCCACGCATTTTGGTATAAAAGATTATGCTCTTGATTGGATATAATCATACCTAGAAAACAGATCTCAACGAATCACTGTGAATGGCATCCACTCAAGACCCTATTCAACTTGATACAGGCGCACCTCTAGGATCTGTGTTAGATCCTCTTCTATTTATCCTGTATACTGTACCCTCTATACTACACCTTACACCTCTGGCCGATATCATCAGACAATATTGTGTTGGATACCATTTCTATGCAGATGATACTCAATTGTATAGATTTTTTGATAATTCGGACTCTCATGATAAGATACTTTCTCTTCTTTTAAGAGATGTAATGACAGTAGTTAAGGAGTCATACTCATATTTAAAAGGTACTAGCTTCAATTCCCACCGTGAGCGATGCATTGTGTCCTTGAGCAAGACACTTTATTCTACTTGCTTCAGTCCACTTAGCTGTAAATTGAGTACCAGCGCTGCTGAGGGTTAACCTGCAATGGACTAGCGTCTAGGGGGAGTCATGTACTCTCATCCGCTTGCGCCATGGAAACTGGGGATAAGCACCAGCCCTATGAGCCTAATGGCTCGGATGGATTTAAGTAAGACAATAAACTTTTCAATAAAAGATTTAAAATAATAAAAATATCAACATAAATATAAAAATTTGTAAATTTACGAAAAATTAGGTCAAAATTGCTCAATTTCTTTGAGCTTGTATTATTTCTTGTGAATAATGAAAATAGTTGATTTGTGAAATTTCCTTCCCATTAATAGCAGTCTTCTTTTTTTTTCTCCAAACAAAACAATGAAAATAATCACTGCTGTAATTATTCACGAAAAACAGAGCTGTGCATCCAGGTCGGTTCTCGAACCCGGGTCACTTACGTGCACGCTTACCACTACAACACTATCCTATCACTGCCTATCAGTAGAATGTGGTTTTGTTATAAACTTATACTTCGGTCAAAAATCAAAAATGTGTAAAATTACAATTCTAATGATATTTTTTTGCATAGGGCGGTTGTATTGCGATCAGGAACTACAATTTTTGTCAAAAAAATGGTCTCAAAAATGCTACAAATCATGAATTTGGACATATTTACCATTCAATTTTGTGCACTTTTTTAATTTTTTATATTTCAACCAATTTTTTCACAAAAATCTTCAACATAACCCGCCATCAAAATGTTACATTTTCTGAAAAACCTATTCAAGCTCTTTCAAATGATACCAGAATTACTGCTGGTGATGAAGCAAAAAATTATGTGAAAAGTGCATGTCCAAGCGATCATGTCACGGCCATGTGGGATTCAAAGTGTTAAATAAGATGTTATCTATATGAAGGTGCTTAACAACTCGCAGCTAAAGAATTTACTATCCATAGCATTCCTAAAATAACTCAAACTAATCAAAATGGCTTAAAAGTTAATCCCACCAATTTCCTAACATATCTGACACAGTTAGGAAGGTGATTTTATGACCTTTTTGAGATTGTTTGCCTTGGGATATAAAAATAGTGTACAATGCACCGAGACTGATATTAGAATGCAGAAACTTTTACAGTCAAAAAAGTCAAGATTCTTGGCTGGTCATTTAGGAGTGATAGATCAACTCAACTGTGGGAGAGTGTTTTTTTGGTGAATTTGTCAACACTAGTAAGAAGTAATAACTCCATTCCTATTTTCATGGCCTGCAGCGTTTTAATCCACAGAATGAAGGATTAGGTGACACACTGACTAGCCTTCCTAAAGTTTTGCCTTTTTTATCTTGATGGGAGTTTTGATAACATGTTACATAATACACACGCTACCTTTGGACAGGAATGACTGACCTTGGATGATGTCAGTGGAGGCGTCAGGCACCGTGAACTGAGGAGGCACATGGGGGTGACTGAGCTTGGATGATGCCAGTGGTGGCATCAGGCACCATGAACTGGGAGGCACGTTGGGGGATGACTGACCTTGGATGATGCCAGTGTGGCGTCAGGCACCATGAAGTGGGAGGTAGTTGGGGGATATTACCCCAACCTCTCTACTTTTTCTCCTCCGATTTGGACATGTTGGAAAATCATGGAATCTTGGAGAGCAGTGGAGGACGAGTCCCTTTCTTCTCCCCATGGAGTCCGTGGTGTTGCCGTTGGGAAACCCTACACCAACCACTCCCCTCCACATTTTCTCCTCAATTTTGGACAAATTGGAGCATTGATGGGGACGATGGATGATGCTCTACCTACCAGTGGCATACAGAGCAAGCCCATTAACTAACGGGTGGATCTTGAAATGTCCCACATAATAAAATACTGGACTCGTTATATTAATAAGCACACATGGGCGTAATTTTACTCTCACCAAACCATAGGCACCAGAAGCGGGAAGAGGGGAAGGGGGGGGCAAGGGGCAGGGGGCCATGGCCCTCCAACTTTTCAAAACTGGGTGCCCCCTTAATAAATTTTGAACTTACAAATGTATCATTTAGACACCTAATATTTTTCTTTGAATAAGAAAATCAAGTTACTGGAACAAATTAATTAATTTTCATTCAGATGACCATAAACCTACAAACACATGACACATATCAAAAGAAGTTTTGCAGGGGGCCATGGCCCCTCCAACATTTCAGAACTGGGTGTTCCCCCCCTGTCAAAAACTTACAAATGTATTATTTAGACACGTAATGTTTTTCTTTGAATAAGAAATCAAGTCACTGGAACAAATAAATTAATTTTCATTCAGATGACCATGGACCTACAAGCACATGACACAAATCAAAAGAGGTTTTGCAGGGGGCCATACCCCCTCCAATGTTTCAGAATTGGGTCTCCCCCCTCCCCTTCCCTGTCCAAATTTTGAACTTACAAATGTATCACTTAGACACCTAATATTTTTCTTTGAACAAGAAAATCAAGTTACTGGAACAAATTAATTAATTTTCATTCAAATGACCATGGACCTACAAGCACATGACACAAACCAAAAGAGGTTCTGCAGGGGGCCATGGCCCCTCCAACTTTTCAGAACTGGGTCTTTGTCCCCCTCAAAGAAAATGTTTGAACATACGAATGTATCATTTAGACACCTAATATTTTTCTTTGAATAACAAAATCAAGTTACTGGAACAAATTAATTACTTCTCATTCAGATGACCATGGACCAACAAACATATGAGACAAATCAAAAGAGGTTTTGTAAGAAAACAATCATCCTATTGACTGATAGTGATGCTGAAATCACTTCAAATTCATTCTCTGTCGAAGAATCAGGCAGGATACTTCCATGCTTTGGATCTACTTCTTGCTGAGTTGGACCGACGCTTCAACCAAAGAGACCTTATAATAATCTTGAAGTTGAAGATGGCAGGTACCATCGATTATTACAGCAGCCAATGGAGCCTCTCAGTGCTGTAACTTACCATCCCACCACAACTCATGTGAAGTACAGCAACCAAATTAAAGATGGGTATAGGAAGGTCTCCTCTCAGGGAGGGGACAAAAAAATAACCATTCCCGTTACAAATGAAGTTGCTGCTAATCAGGACTAAAATATTCGCAAAATACCCTTCAATTTCCTAAAAAATTCCTTCATTTCCAGGCAATTCTCTTCGATATTCGAAACATTTTCTCAACTTTTCGGAAAATTATCTTCCTTTCCAGGTAGTTTTGTTTTCAATTTTCAGAAAATTTCCTTTAATTATTGGGAAATTTGAGTATTTCTCATTTTCTGGAAATTTAGTCACTGTTTGTGAAATTTTCTTCAACTTTTTAGAAATGTTGCCAAATTTATACCCAAATTCTTAACAATTTTACCAAATTTTCCTTAAAATTGTTCAATTTGATTTTTAAAATTTCTCAATTTTACCTCCCAACTGGGCATGAAGCATGTGGTGGAATCCTCTGAGCTGCTCAGGGCATTTTGGCCCTGTTGGATTGGCATCTTCAAATTTTAATCGAATTTGTGAGAGTTGCAATATACAAAACAGAGTTAAATTTAAGCCTATTTTTCAGCCCAAAAGCACTAAAACCACAGGGCTTCACGAGGCATTTCCCCATGGTACCCCACCAAGGCTTCACCCCTGAGCCCCACCGTGGACCCCACGCCGATATATCTTAGCCCCCCAAAAGAAAAACTTCAAAAACTTTCCGGAGCTGTTGCACCAAACTTTGATGTTAGCCAGAGATGGAGAGAGATAATATCAATTAAACAAATCCATCGAAAGTACAAAGAGTTTAATCTAATTCAGAGATATTTAAATGAATCTAGGTAGTGGTGAAGGAGTTATTAGTTGTAAAAGAAAAAAGAAAGTTTACTAGTGCTTATTCATGTGGCATCTTATCTTCTGTATATAGTACTGTCAAGAAGGGGGAGGGGAGGGGTGGGTACGGGAGCGGGGTCCGAGCGGTCATAAGGGCCCACAAAAATCAAGAACAAGAATGTGTGTTCAAACAGCGGAACCCAAAACTTGGCAAAAACCCATGCATGCTTGACAATGGCAAACACCGTTTAAAATTTGATCAGAAATAGGTGATGGCTTTTTTTTATTTTATTGCTACTCAAAATTTTCGAATATGGTGGCCAGGATTTTCAGTTTACTCCCCAGGCCCCGCAATCCTCTCGGAGGCCCTGTCTGTGTAACTTATTTAACAATAATTATGAAATGTTTAAGAATTTAGGGAACATCCATTAAATTCCCAAAAGGAATGAACTTTAACCCTTGCATTCATTTACAGGAAGTAATATATTTTTCTAAGTAATACAAACAAGCATGTCTGTCGATACAATAACTTCCTTGTGGTCACAGATGACAGTTTGCGAGTGTAATACATGCACTGATTTAAGTTCAAATTCTATTGGAATGGAGTTATGGCGTCTTAAGCCAGGAAGCGCAAGAATCTTTGTACATCTGACAGTATGCTTAGAAATAACAATCAAAACAAGAGCAAAAATCCTCAAAATCCTTTGTGATATAAAATGTAAAAGGCCATTCTTTGTACATCGTACATTCATTTTTTTATTTTTGTTAATAGAAACAATAGGTCTGCAGACACATCACACATCAAATTTTTCAAAACTTCAAACAGCATTTGGGTATCCTACTAGAAAAATAGTTGTGATTTTTTTTCACTTTCTATTCTTAAAATTTACAGATAGTCAAATAGTCACACAATATTAGTTTAATTAATTAAATGAAACTGTAATATAAGAACAATATAGAAAAACTCCAATCAAAATCAGTTAAAAATTGATTTCTATCTCTAATACAAATTTGTTGTGTTAAGATGCAAATTTGTTGTGTTAGAAAGCAAATTTGTGATGTACAAATAGGATACATTACCTCTTTATTTTCTTCTCTTGGTTACTTAAAGGATTAGTTCAGGGGTCAAGCAAGTTCATCGTATATGAAAGAGGACTTCGAAAGAAACAAAATGGTAACGACAGCATTCAAAAAACCGTATTCCATCAAGGAGATATTGAGGTTTAAAGTTTGGAATTATTTGTGTAGAAACGACTGAAATCAGACTAGTTGTGATGTCACTGCCTCAGATTCCTCCAAATCTTTATGTATTCTATCATATTTTGTCCTTTAATTTTGTGGCTTAAAAACCATTGGACATGTCAGGCAAGTAGTAAAACAGAATCTTGTAAGGATAATGAAAATCTACCACCTGAAGAAAGTGTGGGGGAAAATAATTGAAATAGGAAAAAAGTTAAATATATTTCTTTTAAATACATTCACAATTGTTAAGAATGTGAGGATAAGGGTGCAAACCTTTAATGGTAGACTTACTACACCAGTTATTTCTACGAAGATAAGACAGAGCTTTAAACTTGAATATCTCCTTAACAGAATAAGAAATTTGAACATTTTGTTTTAAAGTCCTCTTTTATATCTGATAAACTTGCTTCACCACTGAACTAATCCTTTAATCATTACAAATGCTTTAAGGCAGTGGCATATTCATATTTCGTTGCCAGGCAGAGAGGGGGAAGGGAGGGGGGGAGGGAAGGTAATTATTCTTATGCAAATTTCCCGGGGAAAAGTCTTCACTAAATTGGGGTGATATTTAAAAAAAGTCATCACCAAATTTTTCACAGTTTATTTCCTGAATATAAGCATATTGTAAACTGCTGCTACTCACATTTTACTTTCGAAATTTTGCCACTGCTTGAAGGAGAGTAACTTTATTTAACAACAAATAATTTTGGGATTTTAACCACATCCACTATTCAAATAAATCCTTGCCACAGGGGCAAGGGTTTTACTTGCCTCCCAAAGATTTGCTAATAATTGTTGTGGTATTGAAACATGTATAATTAAAAAGATGTTCATTTCTTGCATCCCCCAAGTAAAATCTCTTACAGCTGCCTGTGCGAATAAATGTGAGGAAGTTATTTTCAGATGCTTAACCAGTTCGGAAAGTACCACAGATCGGGGGGGACTCAATAAGTTCCCCGATCGGGAGACTCAAGTATGTTCACTGAGCTTACAGTGATATATGGAAGCTGCCATTTTTATTGTGAAGTTTCAGTCATAGATGCTTATCAGTCGTTTCATTGGAGGCTTGATACAAAGTTTGCTTTGTTCATGTTCAATTTTGCGAACTGTAACACATGATAAGATTTCATCACTTTTCTTCTAATTTCTTGAAAACCGTACGGTGAATTTTAAAAACACAGAGTGAAAAGATAATAATTGATATACCATTATTTCAAATCGTGAAGAAAAATTGGAACCCTTCGTAGTGGTTGAGTTCCCTGTGCTTGAAATGTGTCTGATCGATTTGTTATGTTATTGCAGAGTTGTGTGTCATGGGAATCAGTTATTTGGTATCATTGCAACTAAAAGGCATAAGTAAGCATTGTGTAAGCAAGCATCGTGTTGGAAAGGTGTAAAGCAGCTGGAAAGACGCAATGGATCACAATAATATCCTGTATGGAAATGGACACTTGCTTACACAATGCTTTCAGAGCATATCAATTTGTCCACTGCATGAATTTTGTAAGCATGATCCAGCTTGATTTGTTGTTATTTATATGCCAGTTTTTATACTTCTTGCTTCCACATTGCTTACAAAATGCTTGCGCATGTTTACAAAATGCCTGTTTTTGCTCACATAATACTTGTATATTGCTTATGCAATGCTTACATTTCAATTTGCTATTGGTATTTATATTGTATCAACCTACTAGATCAGTCCTAGCATATTTTACAGGAAACATGTATTTAGCAATCTGACAATGTGATAACCAGGGTGTAATGTGAGTTACTTGACTGTCATTTGCTTAAAAGAGTGGGTGACAGTGATGGCACTAGGAGATTTATTTATTTTTATTATTATTATCATTTATTACTATCATTATTATTATTCATTCATTTTTATTCATTCATTCATTAATTCATTCAATCAAACAATTATTATTAGTAGTAGTAGGTAGCAGCAGCAGCAGCAGCAGCAGCAGCAGCAGCAGCAGCAGCAGCAGCAGCAGCAGCAGCAGTAGCAGTATTACAAGCTTATGTATCTCAGTTTCATTCAAGCAATTCATTATGATGGTTTTAGTTTATTGACATGATTAAGCTTCTAATCTTTAATATGTTGTCGTTCAAGTAATTCCCAAAGTTCTTTTTTTATTCTGTAATAATTAAGTAAATAAATGTATGAACTGGAAAATCGGCAATGCCTATACAAAAAATAAGTAATACACACAACGCAGCATGATACGGGGGTGGGGGTGCACCAGCAATGTAACAATATGCAGCGGGAAGGGTAGTATTAAATCCCACAGGCCATAACAAAATTTGATATTGAGGGAGAGGGAGAGGGGGATGGGCCAAAAATTGTACTGTACAATATGTTTACAATGATGTCTGAGTGTCAAACTCCCACGACCCCAGCACTCTAGTTATGTCAGTGGGTGGCACCAGGGGGACATAGCGCCGGACCTACCGACAACATTGTAATTCCCCAACAATATTTTAGATAAAAAATGCCAAAAAAGATTAAGTCGTGTGTGAGGAGGGGAGGGGAAGGAGGGGGGGGGGGGTTAGGGTAGGATTCAGGGCAAAGACGATCACCAGGTAATTCACTTACTTTCACGATGTTTCTAGAGAGCAAGAAACTGATCATGTTTCCAACCTTTTCTGCATATATGTTTATATGCAGCATTAATTAGGATATACCCCTCACACCCACACACACAACCCTCCCACTTCATAGCCATAATTTGCGTACCAAAAAAGAATGAAAGTAAAACGTGGGGTGGGGGAAAAATCTCAAAATCACGCTAAAATACAAAAGAAATAAGCATGCAAGAGATATCAAATTTCGTTCAAAAAAGAGGGCGGAAAAGTGCCCCTAGCTCCCCAAATGTTGCCTATGCTCTACTTCTTTCTTTATAAAATAGACTTGGCCACTCTCTTTTGAGAGTATCATAAATTTTTTAATTACGCCTTCCTTAAAATAGATCAAAGTGATGATGTATTACCGTATTATTTTATCCAAAATGAGACACCCCCCGGAGAAAGGGCTTTGAATTATTTTCTGTAAACAACTAATGTATGGTATATGGAATCAAACACGTACAGATTATTGCAAGTTTCCATAAAGGATAGATTCATTTTCAAAATGTACGTATCAAAGAGATCAAATTCACTAAAAGAAATATTTTTTGGGACTAAATTAGCTTGAAATGATAGATTATCTGTGACTCATGTTCCATGCGTTCACACTGTATGCAAAAATATATGTGAGTGTTTGGATTGGGTGTTCACACGCTCGATACCGTAACATGCATATATGCGCTTACAGCAATATCAGGCCCAGTCACTAACCATCATTCAATACATCACAACATTGGGGGGGGGGGTAGGAGTGCATCATATATAAAAAACATTGTGGCAGATTTTCCGCCATGAAATTGATAAATTAATTATTCCAAATATATACTAGGGTTATATTGCAGTATATTTTATGAGGGTGGGGTGGGGAAGGTGAGATCGGATGATTATATGAGTATCTGACGGAATAAAGTTGGCCTTCAAACATTTTTATGAAAAAATTCATAGGGTAGGGTAGAGCATACTATAGTTTGATAATTTGCTTTAAGCTTCACCATAGCCTAATAAGTCACGTGAAAGGGTGCAAATTGTACAAAACCACCCCTTAAACCTAACAAAACCCAGCTATTTAAAGTAAATTACTGCCTTCTTTGTACAAAATATATTTTCTCCACAGAAAAATAGCAACGGACATACTGACAATATTTTATTTCACCAATATTTTTGAATAAAAAATGCCAAAAGAGACTGGGGTATTTTCTGCAGATATGTTTATATGTGATGTACTAGATACCTCCCTCCCACAAACAGCCCCCACTTCATAGGTGTGATTTGCGGGGGGAAGGCGGCCAGGGGAAAAATCTTAAAATCACGCTCAAATACAAAAGAAATAACCATGCGAAAGATTATAAATTTTGGTCAAATATGAGAGGGCGGGGAAAGTGCCCCCTGCTCCCCTCGTAGCGCCCCACTGGTTGGTAAAAGATTAAAAATCATTAAGTTAACATAAAAAAGTTCAAAAGTTTTCTCTTTGCAGTGTCATAAAATTTACAAACACTTTGCATAATTCATTCTAGTTAAAGGCTTTAAAATTTAAATTGCTGTAAAATGGTCAATCTGGTTACCCAATTTTGATGAAAAGTTTGTTATTAATTATAAGCATACTTTATTCCAATTGAGCTCCATTTGTTGCTAAATGTATTTGTACCTATAATTATCCAACTGCTTCCATTTAAATATCTTTATGGTGAAAAATGTAAATTAATGAGTGAGTTAAAATGAGAAAATTCATAAGTTTTTTCTTTGTGATGTCACAAAATTTACATACACTTTTGCCAATTAGCATATTTTCTTCCAATTAAGCTCCACTTGTTGCATAGTTAAACATCAATTTAAATTCTTCCTTATTAAAAACAACGAAACTTCATCTGATACATTTGGCCAACATTCATTTTTCTACACATTAACATCTGAGCGTATGTTGACTTTTGCAGTCCAAACTTACAGATAACCCAATATTTTAAAATGATTTTCTTTGCCTTTAACTTATTTCTTAAAATATTCTTTTCACATTCTTGATCGAATTTCTTTAACACGTCTCTAATACAGGATATGTCCTATCCATCAACATCCTTATTTCATCCAGTTTTATATTTCAGGGAGATAACTGGAACTATGCCTTTCAGTAAGTAGGATAACAAGGAAATGGACGTTAACGACCTCTTCCTGCGATACAAATATTTCGGCTAAAACCCTAAACAATAAGAATGACAAATTCCTTTCAAACTCTTCTGCTGAAATATAGCAAGTGAGGAATCTTAAGAAAAATTTTCTCTCACAATCTACAAGTGTCACTTGAACTACAGTACGTGAAACCTACAGATGAAATAGAGTAGATTGTTAAGAAAATCAGTTTAAATCCTAAAATGAATTAACATTTTGTTTTGCTGTATAAATCATTGAAGTTGGTAACAAATCATTCTTATTTAACTTAAATATCAATGGACAGGTAGCAATATCAAATTAAGGTTAATTGGATGCAAAAAAAAGTTTCATCAAAATCACTTAAAAATTGAGCAATTTACAGCATATTGAATTTCAAGGCAATAATTCATGTAATTTTCATTATTGAGATAAAATCAGGTGGATTGTTTAAAAATCTTTAAGATCTATTAAAAATAGCACAATGATCTCATTGGTTGAAATTGGTGCATCTTACAACTTGTCCATTTTTCAGGCCATTATCACCGGATCAACATTACTTCTGTGTCTTCTCCAGTCTACTGGCATATGATGCAGCTTTCAGTTAATTGCTCCATGGTATAATGGTCATTGTCAGGGGTGCTCCCAGGAAAATTTATTGGGGGGAGGCAGGTGCAGCAAAAATTTTCCGACAAAATAGCTGGCATCATAGATGGCATGGCCCCTGGAAAAAAAGTGCGCTAAGCAAAGCGTGCGTGTACCGGTGTAGGGTCCAGGGGTCCGCTTAGCTACACGAATTTAGACATTTTAGAGGCCTTGGTATAAATATAATTATCATTAAAAAAAAATATTCAAATTTACAGATCAAATACAATTTTGTGTCAATATTAGAGCCTCCTAGATCTGTCCCTGATGAACAGGTGTTATATTTGGTGTTAATGTTGGTCTTACCAAAATAAGCTAGCTAGCTACTGGTGTACTTTCCACCACATGGTCATGTTGTCAACTTTTCAAAATTGGAATCAAAGGTGAAACTTACTTCAATCTTTTATCTAGCTACATAATTGGTTTTTGCTGGAAGCCTGACACCACAAACTTAATTACTGGGCCAACAAAATCCTTTTAATTGATAAACAAGAGATAACGTAGCCTATAGCCCAATATAACACTGACACCACAATTTCTACTTTCAAGAAATGGATGCATATGGATCAGATATAGCAGAGCCATGTATGGATCATTGACAAATTGACCTGATCTTTTTAATATGACCTTTACCTAACATTAATCAGCTCAGCTGATATATCAAATAGTTCCATAATTAAAGAGGCGATATTGTCATATGTGCACAATATTTAGAATTCCTTTCAAATTTTTGATTGGTTGAAATTTTGCTGCTCGATTCGTTGTCTCGTATTGCAAGGTATATACTTATTTAAAACGCCTTGAAGGTCACAACACGAGATAGCCCAGATGCTTGCGGCGATCGCTAGTAACGGGTTTTTTTTTCCAAATCATGCCGTAAGTTCAAGTCCCGGTAGAATCGTTTATTTTGACTTTTTGCTTTCATCTTCTTCTTTTTTTTCCTCAGTAATTTTTATTTGGTGACTATCATTGTAATACTAAAATTTCACTTTTGCTTTCTGACAAAAAAAGCATTGAAAAAAACAGATAAGTTTCTCGTCACAGTAACGTAATGCGCTGTGTATGTAATTCTGCACACACAACGTACATGCTAGTGTCTGGCTGTACTGTGTGGTACAAACAGACAGAGGATCGGATCTTGCATCCACAACCGGAAGTGACATCAAAATAAAGTATCCCCCATTTTTACCGTATTTTACTGAGATGAGCCTCCCTCTTTAAAAGTTTCCTAAAGCAACCTTGAGCTAGTCACAGCTCTGTCAGTACAATGAATGGAATTGTGGTTTGATTTCAATGATTTGTAATCGATATTGTTAAGGTCAGAGTTGTGTGCTGATAACCTGACTGGTAATAACGTTTTGTCATATTATTGAAACTTTAAACATGTAAAAGGGATTTCTTTACTGATTTAATACATTCATCAAAATCTCATGTAATTCACTAATCAATCTTTTTGATGTGGTGTATACAAACTACTTCTCAAGTTTATAACAAAATCTTAGCTGGGAAGGACACACTAAAATCCTGAGAGGATAATAATTTTCCCAACAGATTGTCAATTTTCCTGACAAAATCTAGAATAGGGATGTGTGACAACCCCTTCCCCCCCTCCCCCTCCTTACCCTCCAGTCAGTATGCCCATGGTCATTGTTTAACTTATTGTGATGGAACTTTTTTTCCCTTTAATGGTTTTTAATCAATTTCAAAGCAATTTATCTAATGTTGCATCTACATGCCCATGTACTTTTAAGTTTTGTAACAAAACTTAGGGCAGCTAATTCTTAATGAGTTTATTATAACTGAACTTGCAGAACATACATGACACAACTATATAATCAACATCTTGAGAATACGTTCGACTTGTTGTGTCATAAATGTTGAACATATTAGAATTGTTTTAACTTTAATCCACAATACCTCAGAAATCAAAAAGCTCTCTAAAAAAATTAAAGATGGTTCTATTAATTCTAGGTATTTCAGGATATTTTAAAACCAATCTAAATGTGTGTTTTTCTGTATAAATTTGATATAAAGTATCGAGGGTAATAAAAAATCATTCTTCATCCAGGTTTGTTGGTTTGTTTGATGAGGGCTTAACAGCACCCTGACAACGAAGGTCAAATTGTGCCTGAAAGGCTTGATCATTCTAGAGGTAGGAAGGAAAGGAAACAGGAATGAGAGAAATTCAAGAACAAAAGGTCAGAAAGCTGTGATTGAGAGGGGAGGTGCATGGTTGAAACAAAAACAAAGTAGAGAGGGTGAAAGAGGAGAATTAAATATGGTTGTAGAGGAAGGCATGATGAAGGAAGGAGATAATTTTATTCGGAGGATTTTTCTGGAAGAACTCAGCAATTGAGTTGTGGGGAGCGAGGAAGCTCTGGGAAGGTTGTACAGGGGGCAAGCAAGGAGAACCTGATGGATTGTGAGGGTGCAATGGCAATTGTTGCAGAGGGGTTGGGGGAGCCTATAAGGAGGTGGGAGTGAGGACAACATGCAACAACTTATTAGAAGAAAATATGATGACAATGAAAATGACAAAAATATTAATCAAAATCGATTACAAGTTGACCATTTACAGCATTTTATTTTTATGGCTTTATTATAACAAGTTACACAGATCTTATTTAACTGAATTTGACCTCCCATCTGGGAAGAAAGCATAGACATACAACCCACATAAATCATTTTACATGGCAGTTTCCCTCAGAATTTTGTCTTTCTCCAATTTTTGGGATGTTGCCAAATTCTGCTAAAATTTAGAATAAATTGTTTTACCAATTTTTTCAATTTCCCTCTTAATAATTTCCCAATTTTACCTCCCAACCTGGAAGCATGCAATGGGAAAGAGGCATTTTTTTTCAAATGGGGTTTTTCTCATCTTATATTCTCCAAACCTGGGGTTTTTCTCATCTTATATTCTCCACTCACCCACCCACCCCCTCCCCCTTCCCCCCTCTCCCCCTCCCCAGTCAAAATAGTCTACTAACACACCTGGTTAACAAACCTCTCCATCTCTTCATGCTATCATTCAATTGCAGTACATTCCTCATACTAAATTCATATACTTTAATATATCTTTATCACATACCTCACTTTCATAGTCGGCTATCTCGGTGAACGGGAACTTCCGGTTTAAATTCCCTTTCTGTATGTTACATATTTGGCAGGATTGGAAATCTATCTGTTTCAATAAAAACAAAAATACTGGCAAATCAGAAAAAAAAAAAATATAAACATATTTTTTAAATATACAAAATATTTGAACAATTTTGATAAGGTCTTGTTATAAGAACAAATTCTAAAAGAAACTGGCAAAATGATTATATGACAAGAAAATAAAGTTGGAGAATCTGACAACTTCTTTTATGCACAAAGAAAACCTCTATCAAGAATAGGAGAAAGTTTTAAAAGCCTGCAACAAAGGCATTTCTGCCTGGAGGTTTAGAATATTTGTAATATATTAATGTCCCATATTAGGATAGAGAAGTAAAATAATAGGAAAGGGGAGGGGGACTTATCCTCCCACACTTTCAGGCAGAATCAAACAAAATTGAAACACTGTCCCCTCACCTGGCATAGCATAACCCCATGTCCCATGTCCCTCCCCCACCTCTCATCAATATGTAATGGAGAATCAGTGTATTATTAGTCATAGTTATGCTGATTTATATTTTATTAAATTAGTAGATGTGTTTAAGGGAGACTGAGTAAGAGGAGGGGGGTAGTAACTATATTACGTAATTATAGTAACTACCGTATGTATGTGGTTGCTTCCTCTATAGCCAAGGGAGTGATTGCCATGTTAAGCTCACTAGAGTTTTTGCTATCACTTCCTCCCAACTTGCATATATCAGTCATTTAATATATTAATTGTCATTGATTAGCATCTTCATTGTAAATATTTCTTTCTTGAGCACTTTAGATACAATTTATTATATTATGTACATATAACAAAATTCTATATTATCAATTATTTTGTAATTTTCCTCTTACTTTCTGTAATCCAATGTCAAGTTGTTGGTGAACAAATAAATGAAATGAAATGAAATAAAATGAAAAATAATGAAGAAATGTGCCACAATCACATTTGTACCAGCACTGCTGGGGAGTTGACCTGCGATGGACAGGCGTCCCGTCCAGGAGTCCAAACTCTCATCCGCTTGCTCCATGGAAACCAGGGATAATCACCAGCCCTATGAGCCTAATGGCTTGAATGGATTTTAGCTTTAGTTTTCCTCATCTACCTTTAAAATTTTGAAGCTGTGAGGAGCTTTGATATATTTGATGCCTTGATTGCGCTGTTTATTACACATTGTTGGTCCCTTCCCAATTCAGATCATAGTCATGTTGTTGTAATGAACTTATCCCTACAAGAGCTAAGGAAATTGTACAATAATCAGAAAATTGTTTCCACAAAAAGGGGCAAAACAGACTTTGTTTTGACCTTTTTCTTCACTTTAACCACAAAAGTGGTTGGAATTCAAAAGATTAATTACTCTTATGACCAACTTCAGTGTCCAATTTACCAAATGATTCTTTGTATTTAATGGCAGGTACGAGGTTTACTAGGAAGTTTTTGTTTTTAAGGAAACGAATGGATTTTGATTGGGTTATTAAGAAAATTTGGAATTTGGAATATGTTTTGAATTTTAATTCACATTTTGCAGTGACATACATGCATGTAGCCAACTATCTTGTCTTTTCTGTACTATAGGGGTTAGGGAGAGGACACATGTAGGTGAAAGTGTAATTTTTATTTTAGGGTTAACCCTAGTCCTAACTTATCATAAGTTTACATATTTGGGCTTTTGGTTTGTTTGATGAGGGCTTAACAGCACCACAAGAGCAAGGGTCAAATTGTGCCTGAGAGGTTAGATCATTCCAGAGGTAGGAAGGAAAGAAAACAGGGGGAGATTGAGAGAAACACAAGAACTAAAAGCCAGAAAGCTGGGATCGAGAGAGAAAGTGTGTGGGTGAATAAAACAAAGTAGAGAGGGGGGTGGGAGAGGAGGACTAAATATGGTTGTAGAGGGAAGCATGATGAAGGAAGGAGATAATTTTAATTATCTAAAATGGAGGGGTTTTCTGGAAGTGCTCGGCTATTGAGTTGTGGGGAGCGAGGGAGCTGTGGGAAGGTTGTATAGGGGGCAAGCAAGGATCACATGATGGACTGTGAGGGTGCAATAGCAATTGTTGCAGAGAGGATGGGGGAGTCAATAAGGGGGTGGGAGTGAGTGAGGTGGGTGTTACCTATTCTAAGACGGGTAATGTGAACATTGTCGACACGGGAGAGGTTGATGTTGGTGGGTTTGATCGGAATGGTGGGCTTGACATGGAGTTTGTTATCAATCTGGGAATCCCATGGGGTTGGCCAGCGGTCACGAACAAGGGAAGCGATAAGCAGTTTGATGTCAGAGAGGGTTGTGGGAAATGGGGTAGGGGGAGGTTGATGGCAAGCTTAGTAGCTACATCAGCCCTGTCATTGCCAGAGATGCCATCATGGCTAGGTCTCCAGAAAAAAAGAAAACTTTTCCTGCAGAGGGTGGGCAAAAGGAGTTTACGGAGGGGGTGGGATGTGGGGTTATCCCATTTAAGATTGAGTAAAGGAGTAAGAACAGCCTTAGAGTCAGAGAAGATGGCAAAGTGGCTGAGCGGGGAGTACTCCATAAAGCTGAGGGCGAGGAGGATAGCCTTGGCCTCGGCCGAGAAGATGGATGAGTAGTAGGGAAGCCTGGTACTAAGGGTGATGTCTTAATTAGATCACAGCAGCAGCAGCTGTCTTGTCGCCTTTCTTGGAGCCATTAGTATAGATGGAGGTGTAGTTTGAGAGTTGGTCTTGATTTGGTTAGTGGAGGTTAATGAAGAAGTTAGGGTGGGTTTGGGTTTTGTGATGAGTGGAGAGGCCAAGGTGGATAGAAGAATGGTGGGCAAGACGTGGAGTTTGCATGATGAAATAACCATCCTTATGAAGAATGGTCCATCCGTCATTCATGGGTTTTGCACAAAGTCCTCCCAAGCATATAATGTATATTTTTATTTAGGCTCTACCATAAGGACTAATCTGATTCGTATCACTGAACAGCAGTTATGTAGCTTGAGCCCAAGATGAATGCCCTATTGTGTACAATGTAACAGTAGCTGGTTGCTAGCAAGTGAACTGTGAATAGACTATAAAGATGTTATCAGTTAAGAAGGTATAGATTACCTCTGTGTTGTGTATGGTGTAACAATAGCTGGATGCTAGTCAATGAATTGTGAATAGTCTCTCGGGTTAAATGGTGTGGATTACCCCTGATTCTGAGAAAATCTGGGGTGTCGGGTTGGAGGGGTCTGAGGGCCAAAATTCTTAATGGTTATCAATTTGGGTGGTGCAGGGAGGAAAAGTGGGCCAGGAGAAGGTGCCATGAGTGGTGGGGTTGATGCCTACATGGAGGAGGTCTGATTTGATGCATAAGCTGAAGAGAGGGGATGAGGTTTTAGTCCTATTAAAGAGGTTGGAGAAATTGGGGTACCTAATGAGGTTGTAAACAGGGTTCTGGGTGTTGGTGAGGGCTCTAAAAGCATAGGAGAGGCTAAGCTTTCTACACCTTAGCATAGAGGGTTCGTTGGCTTCAATATGAAGGCTGGTGATTGGGGAGGTCCTGTAGGCACCCAGACAAAGCCTAAGGGCTTCGCTTTGGATGATGTTGATGTGGTTGAGGTAAGAATTGTGAGCAACACAGTAGACAATATTGCTGTAGTCAAGATTAGCATGAATGGTGAACCTGAAGATTTTGAGGAGAGCATGGCGGTTTGCACCCCAAGTGGTGTTGGAGAGAAGGCGGAGAAGGTTTAGGAAAATGTTGCATTTCTGTTTCAGGTTGGTGATGTGTTGCTTGTAGGAGAGCTTGGGATCTACTACCCAGGAACTTAATGTGGTCAACTTTAGGGATGCGATTGCCATTAAGCACGAGGTTCGCTTTGGGGTGGATGTTGTTGAAATGACAGAAGTGCATGCAGACTGTCTTTTCTTTGGAGAATTTTAACCATTATTGTTGCACCAGTCTTGCAGCCGGTAAAGGCTGAGTTGGAGCCTATTTACTACAAAAGGAAAGCTAGGGAAGGAGTAGAAGATGGTGAAGTCGTCCACATAGAGGGCACATTTGATGTTGGGGCCAAGGTTGTCTGCAATGTCATTAATGCTCAGGTTGAAGAGAGTGGGGTAGAGGATTCTGCCTTGGGAGACGCCCTCTTCTTGGGGGTAGGAATTGGAGAGGGTGTTGCCAATATGAACTTGGAACTGCCTGGGTGAGAGGAAGTTTTGAATAAAGATGCGTAAGGTGGCCTCTGAGGCTGATGGTGTAAAGTTTGCAGATAATGCCGCATTTCCAAATAGTGTCGAAAGCTTACTCAAAGTCAAAAAAGATGGCAATGAGGTGTTCTTTTTTTGCAAAGGATTCCCGGATAGCGGTGTTGTGCGTAATTAACTGGTCCAGGGTATTGTGACATTTCCGGAAGCCGCTTCGGTGAGGGGAGAGGATTCTGTTGGTCTCAAGAAACCAGTTTAGTTTCTGTTTAATGATCCTTTCCATAATTTTACAGAGAGAGCTGGGGAGGTAGCTGGAGGGGTCAGTACTGTCCTTCCCCGGTTTGGGGACGGGTGATGATAGCTGTCCTCCAGATAGGGGTAAAGGAGTGAGGACTAAATGTGGTTGGGGATGGTGAGTAGGGTAGTGGTGGCCTTGTTGGGGAGGTGTTTCAGGAACTGGTAGAGGATGTTATTTGGGCCCTTAAAGGAGCAGCCAGCATTGTGGATGGCTTGGTTCAATTCAGAAAGGGTGAGAGGGGTACAGTAGCTCTCAGTGTTGTCGGAGGGAAAGGTGATACTACGGGCTTCATCGCAAGCTTTTTGGCTTTGAAAGCATTGGGGGTAGTTGGCTGAGGATGAGATGTTGCTGAAAGAGGCGGCAAGGTGGTTAACAATGTCCTGTTGCGAGGTGAGAAGATTACCATTCCAAGAGAGATGGGAGACTTACCCACCCTGCCGTGTAAACTGTTAACCATTATCCAAATCTTCATAGTAGGGGTGTTGGTGGTGAGAGAAGAGATGAAGTTATTCCAAGTATTGGTTTTACTGTCCTTGATAGTGCGCCTAACTTTGGCACGGCTGATGCGAAAGAAGTTGGCGTCGGGTTAGTTTTGAAGTTCCTAAGGGTCCTTTTCTTGTTCTTGATGGCCTTTGGGGTGGGGGTGGGGCATATGTTTCCCTTTGTTAAATGCCTGCCAATATAACATACAACTTTAAATGAAAGTTAAAATTCACCTGCAAAATCCTTCTCTGTGATGTCCTGTGTCTGTAGTACTTATACACTCCAAAGTTATACACCCGTTTCTCTTGGAAGGCATTGTTGACCTCAGCAATGGTCCTGGCCTCCGTCTCGGCTGAACCCACGATACCTACAAGTCTAGAGTAATGAACGGCATCCTCAATCGAAATTTTGCTTGTCTATGGGAAGAAAAAAGATACATTATTATTACATATAATATTCCTTTATTATCATAACTTCTAAACGGAATAAGATATTAACATAGCTTTTTCACCACTTTGTTTCTATAAATTTTCTCTATCAGATATGAAAAAATGAAAATCCATAGGAATATTCCTTTAAGGGCACGGCAAAGACTCAAAAACAATTGGTCAGAATTTGTGGCACCACTTGAAAAAATTATGACAGACAATTGTTTTTTTAAATTAGCGAAAGAAAATACCAAGATTGCTCTGTAACACATGCCAATTGCTGACAGAGATTTAAAAATGCTGTAAAATGGTCAATCTTTAACCAATTTTGATAAAATGTTTGTTTATAATGATTTGTCATATATTATAATGCAATTGATCTATTGTTGGCTCTACATGCATGAAGATTTCTGAAGAATTTAAATTGACCATTTGGTATCGACCCGTTTTCAAACTTATTACTGCAAAGGACTGGAGTTTTTATTCGGTTGGTCCTCCTCCCTGTACTAAACTGACTCATGTCCATAGCTGGCACCCAGCAGGGAGAGGGGGGGCACTTCCATATGTGACATGTGACATATATGTATATGTGCCGCCCGAGCAGGTGCCTTTTTTGCACCATTTTCCTAGTGCACTTGTCTTTTTTTACTATAAAAAAAGTATAAAATAAAAATTGTACTAAACATTTTTTTTAGTAAAACAAATTGTCTTTTTTCATCATTTTCGTAATGCAGGTCCCCAAAAAGAAGGTTTTACCGTGTTAATTTTGTTTTGCTGGTCCATTTTTACAATATTTTTGTTGAATACTCATACTGCAGGTATCAAAATTGACTTCTTTCATATGCGCGTATCAAAATTGTACAATTTCATACTGCAGTTACCAAAACATCTGTCATACTGCGGGTATGTTTTTCGGTTGGCCTACCACTTTTTAGTATAAAGTGCCCCCTTCCCCCCCCCCTCTTAAAGGTGGCATGGGGGCCGTGCTCTTTATAACTGTATGTGCATCCCCTTACAAAAAGAATGAAATGAAAAAATATAATACAAGGGGTGCCTTTCATCGATATCATAATCAACCACCATTGACCATAAAGTTAGAAGCAAGTTAACTGGTGGCACACTAGTAAAGTTTAGTGCTGAAAGATTTTTAGGCTCTTGAAGATGTTGAGCTCAGAATTGTTGTTATTTTTTTAATTCACGATGCGTCTTTTAAAAATTAATCTAAGAGCTTGTCATTATACACTTTATCATATTTGAATATATTTTTTGTCTCTAATTTTCAACTGCACACACTCTTAAATTTCATTTATTCTTAGCTAATGTAATTTTGCTAATTTAAGACATCCTTTTCATATATAGCATGTTAACTACTTTGAAAAGCATTATAGCGCAGTTAACTTCTGTGCGGAAGGAATTAAACACTACATAGAAATGAAGAATATGTTGTCTTAATTATATGTGCCAAGGTATTCACTTCCTTCTTTAGTAATCAAACAGGATAAGAAATAACAGTCTAATAACAGTCAATAATAACTTCTACAGAAGTTTGAAGAAGATGCAAAACATTTCTTGCTATTATTTTAAAAGATACAAACCTGTTTATACTGGATCAGGAATGAAATAACGGAGCATAAGATGGTACAGCTACGAGAACTATCTCTATAATTCAGAAGGAAAACTGGGGGGATGATATACCCCCAGTACCCACTGGCAGAGCACAAGATTGCTGAATGTAAACACCCCCCACCCCATCAGGTAAAGAACCGTTCCTTATAAAGTCAAGATCTCGGTTTTTAAAAACCTTATTGAATTTTAAAACTTAAATTTCATACCATCCTACAACAGTCAGTTGTGTTTTAATCCATTACAGAGAAGAGCAAGGCAGCTTTTAGGTAATAAAACAAAAAAGTGAAAAATATGTGAAGGATTAGTTCAGTTTGTTTGTTTGTTTGATGAGGTCTTAACGGCACCACGACAACGAAGGTCAAATTGTGCCTGAGAGGTCAGATCATTTTAGAGGTAGTAAGGAAAGAGACCAGGGGGAGAATGAGAGAAATTCAAGAACAAAAGCCAGAAAGCCGTGATCGAGAGAGGAGGTGCATGGGTAAAACAAAAACAAAGTAGAGAGGGGGTGGAAGAGGAGAATTAAATATGGTTGTAGAGGGATGCATGCTGAAGGAAGGAGATTATTTTATCTGGAGGATTTTTTTGGAAGAACTCAGCAATTGAGTTGTGGGGAGCGAGGAAGCTCTGGGAAGGTTGTACAGGGGCAAGCAAGGAGAACGTGTTGGATTGTGAGGATGCAGTGGCAATTGTTACAGAGGGGTTGGGGAACCAATAAGGAGGTGGGAGTGAGTGAGGTGGGTGTGACCAATTCTAAGACGGGTAATATGAACGTTGTCGATACGAGAAAGGTTGTTGATGGTGGATTTGATCGGGATTGTGGGCTGGATAACATGGAGTTTGTTATCAATTTGGAAGTTCCATAAGGTTTGCCAGCGGTCACGAACAAGAGAAGCGATAAGCGGTTTGATGTCAGAGAGGGTTTGGGGAAAAGGGGAAGGGGGGAGGTTAAGGGCAAGCTTAGCGGCTGTATCAGCCCTGTCATTGCCAGGGATGCCAACATGGCTGGGTATCCAGAAGAAAAGAACACTTTTCCTGCAGAGGGTGGGAGAAAAGAGTTTTTGGAGGAGGAGGTGGCAGGTGAGGTTATCCCATTTAAGATTGAGTAATGAAGTAAGAACAGCCTTTGAGTCAGAGAAAATGGCAAAGTGACTAAGAGGAGAGTACTCAATAAAGTTGAGGGCGAGGAGAATGGCCTTAGCCTCGGCTGAAAAGATGGATGAGTGGTCAGGAAGTCTGCTACTGAGGGTGATGTCTTGGATGATGGCAGCAGCAGCTGTCTTGTTGCCTTCCTTGGAGCCATCAGTATAGATGGAGGTGTAATTTGAGAGTTGGTCTTTGATTTGGTTGTGAGATTGATGAAGAGGTTAGGGTGAGTTTGAGTTTTGTTATAAGTGGAGAGGTCTAGGTGGACAGAAGGAAGGGGGGTGGCCCAAGGCGGAAAAGTGGGCCAGGAGTAGGTGCCGAGAGTGGCGGGGTTGATGCCAAGTTGAAAGAGGTCTGATTTAATGCGTAAGCTGAAGGGAGGCGATAGGGTTTTAGTCCTATCAAAGAGGGAGGAGAAATTGGGGTACCTAATGAGGTTGTAAACAGGGTTCTGGGTGTTGGTGAGGACTGGTCAGGCAAGTTTATCTAATATGAAAGATGACTTTAATAAGTAACAAAATGGAGAAAAAACTACTTCAATATCCTATTCTGTAAAGGAAATATTAAAGTTTAAAGCTCTGTCTCATTTGTGAATAAATTATAGATATTGAAATAGTGTCTTCACCACTTTGTTTCTTTCAAAATCCCCTTTTCATATATGATAAACTAATCCTTTAAATTGATTTCATATTGATTTTATATTTTTGGCACTTCCTACCTGAATCCAAGGATCTTAAACAAAAATTTGGCTTAATCACTAAGCTTTGAGAAGCTATTGCTTTTATTTTCCCAATAAGTTTACAATGAGACATCTTACCCCCACCCCCACACCCACCCCCTACACACACACATAATAATTGACAGTTTTAGCTGGTTTTAGGTTTGATACTCTAGTCTTTTTATCATAAGTGCATTTTCACTTCGTAAGGCATTTATCATTCTTTCTCGCTTAATACGTCAAGAAATAACTTGGTATTTTGGGGGTATTTTTTCACCGATCAGTTGGTATTTTCCTTCTCCAAAAACAAAATGGTTACACTGCCTGCCTCCTGGTAATAATACACAGTATTACCTTCACTAGATTGGCAAGTATCATCCTCTGTGTATCCCCCGCTCTGTAATTCTCCGCCGTGCCATACTTCTTTAAGAGTTCCTGTCTATCCTCTGATGTGATCTTGCCCTGTGCCACCATCAAGTCCAGCAGTTCCCCATGTCCTGTCTTTCCTGCCTCCGCAGAGAGGGAGGCAAACACCGAGCGGGGCCGGCCATTCTTGACAGGCAGCCATGTTTGATTGCTAGCTTCATCTACGGCAATTGATTTCTGTCGGTTGAATTTGAATAGACTGAAAGCTCTGCCGACTCGAGCATTTGGCTGTGGAAATAAAAGGAGATATGACTGGAGCAGGCTTTCCCATTTTGTATGACAACGATATTATGCAACTTTTCACAAAGAATTTACACAATGATTTATATAATTTATATCATCCTAATATATATATATGAGATGTTACACAATACCAGAATTCCAATGAAGTCATTATTCAAACACACACTACAGCATGAGAAGACACAGATTATTTGACGTTTGTCCCAATCTTTATTGTTTGTTGTTTGTTTGATGAGAGTTTAACGGCACCACAACAGCAAGGGTCAAATTGTGCCTGAGAGGTTAGATCATTCCAGAGGTAGGAAGGAGAGTAAACAGGAGGAGATTGAGAGAAACACGAAAACTAAAAGCCAGAAAGCTGGAATTGAGAGAGGTGTATGGGTGGAAAAATAATGTAGAGAGAGAAGGTGTGGGGAAGGAGGACTAAATATGGTTGTAGAGGGAAGCATGATGAAGGAAGAAGACAGTTTTATCCAGAGGTTTTTTTTTAAGAGCTCGGCTACTGAGTTGTGGGCAGCGAGGAAAGCTCTGGGAAGGTTGTACAGGGGGCAAGAAGAGAATGTGATGGACTGTGAGGGTGCAATAGCAATTGTAGTTAACATTAGCAACAAAAATACAGCCTAAAAAATTTAGGCAAAAAAATCAGGCACCCTGTGTAAGTCAACATGGCAAACCAACAAGCCACCAGGGAATTTCCTGGGGCCACCAGGGATTTGAAAATTAACTAATTCCTGGGAAAGTAAAAACTACCAGGTAAATTCCTGGGTCAACCAAAAGTTTTACCACCAGAAAGTAAAAACCACCAGGTAAATTTCTGGGTCCACCAAATGTTTTTACCACCAGAAGGTAAAAACCACCAGGTAAATTCCTGGGTCCACCAAAAGTTTTTACCACCATAAAGTAAAAACCACCAGGTAATTTCCTGGGTCCACCAAAAAATTTACCACCAGAAAGTAAAAATCACCAGGTAATTTCCTGGGTCCACCAAAAAAATTTACCACCAGAAAGTAAAAATCACCAGGTAATGTCCTAGGTCCACCAAAAGTTTTTACCACCAGGTAAATCCTGGGACCACCAAGATTTATTACAACACAAATCCTTGGGAAACAAAGCTTAAATATTGTAGGTCAAATCAACAGGTCCCCTGTGTAGTTAAAGAGGGCAACCAAATATTCAAAAACATGACAAAAATTGCTTCTTAAAATTACATCAAATACCACTGACTTACTGAGCCAGGCAACAGCCTGCCTCTCAATAGATCTATTATAGAAATTGGGATGGGTGGGTGAGAAAAACAAATTTGCATGACAAAGGATTGCGAAATGATGCCCGTCAGGAAGAGGGGCTTGCTTTATATAAGATATTTGCAGACGTGAAAGGCAATAGCCCAGATACGCATGCGGCCTAAGTAAAAAAGGTGCAAACACTGAAGAAAACCTGTGCTAGGAGATGAATAAAGTAATAATTGCACACCCGTGAACCAGCCAAAATGTAACAATATACACTAAGTGGACTTAAGTATTCCCAAGGATGACCGGGATGAAAATAACCCTCAGACGGCTTTGGATCACAAAACTATGGCTGGAAGTAAGTAAAAATGCCAACTAGAACTAAGTGTCCATTGACATACACAGTGAATGCTGCCGTGGATTTGAATAAACCATTTTGTGTGCTAATATGCTCACAAATTTCCTTATGTTCCACTTGTATTTCATTTTGATGCTATTTATTCTGTAAGACAAGAATATCTATTTTGTTGTCATTCAATACATATATGATCTTTTAAAGCCTGCAATTTTTAGTATTTCAGTATTTTATTGAAAGATTTTGGTGGAAATAGGCCACTGGGTATAGTAAGCAATATATATACATCAATTCTTGTAATTTGCCACCTGAAGAAACTAATGTTTACTCAGATGCAGACAGAGATTATGATAAAAAAATCTTTATGGAAAACAATAGGTTCTTTTGTATAACATTTTGTGATAAAAGTTCATCCACATATGATGAACTATTCGTCTTCATTCGGGGTAAATGGCTACATTTCTAAATCTGTTAAACCAGAGGAGTAGGTAGCAGGGAGGGGGGCGGTAACTATCATCCCTGAAAGGATTTCACCTTCCCGGTTGGCAGTTAAAATTAGGAATTCATTACCATAAAATTGAAAGAATTGGTGAAATTTTGAGTAAACTTCGGCAACATTTTCCCAAAACTGAAGAAAACTTCCTGAAATTAAGGAAATTTTTCAGAAAATAAAAAAAAACTTCCCAAAAATTGAAGATTTCCCAGTAAGTAGCAGTGTTTGATGGAAACTTAATTTACAAGTGCAATATTTTTGTTTGCAACCATAACATTTTTGGAATTCTTGCCCCTCTGGGAGATTATAGAATTTCAGGAAGTCATTGTTTATTCAAAATAATCACTAGCACTTATAGTTTTTAAAGTCATGATAAATTTGTAAAAAATTCAGCATTTGCAAAAGTGATGATGTATGAAAAGGACTTATAGCATTTAAAGTTTCAGTAAATTTCCTTCATTTTTGGGATTTTTTTTTAATTTTCAAGGAATTTCCTTCCTTTTTCGAGAAATTTGCTATTATTTGGGGGAAAATTTTCTTACTTTCATGAATTTTTTTTTATTTTTGGGGAAGATTCTTTACTTTTCCTTCCCTTTGGGGAAATTTTCTTCATTTTGGAGAAATTTTCTTTCTTTTGGGAAAACTTCTTCATTTTGGAAAAATTTCCTTTATATTTCTACAATGTTCCTCCATTTTCATGAAATTTGCTTTAATTCTCTGTAAATTTCCCATTATTTTCTGGATTTTTTTCTTAAATTTCCTTCATTTTCAGGGAGATTTCCTACATTTTCTGGAATTCCTTTTGTTTTTGAAAAACCTTTTATTTTTGAGAAATTTGCCTCATTTTTGTGAAATTTTCTTAAATTTTCGGGAAATGTTGCCAAATTTTTCAATAATTTAACCACCCCCTCCCCCTTTACAAATATGTTTTTGGACATAAACGACTCGTATATTTCTAGGTTTGTTGAGACGAAAATAGAATTTGGTTCCCCACCCTCCATGTCAAATATCTTGCTAGAATCCTACGCTGCTTACTTAAGAAATTGTGTGGAGATGATATATCCCTTCTGCATATTTTTCCCCTCCCCCCACTCCAGATTTCTTAAAAGGGCTATGACAATCTCTTGTGCTGCTGGAAAGTGTTTTATATTGGGAGGGGGAAGGGGATGAACAAAACCTCGCTAATTTGATAGCGAGTTAGTGCTGTCCTAGTGCAAAGCATAACACTAGGATAAGGTAAGCTAAAATAAAAGTTGATACTGTAATAACCCTCGGGGTTGGGTGGGATTTAAACGTGACGAACCAAACACGAAGAAGTCCAGTGATAAGGAACGACTAAATATAAGCGAGAGATGCAAAAATAAATGAAGAAGAGGTGTAATTAATTTGTAGTGAATCAATGTTAATAAGAATCTGTCTCAGAAAATGCAAGTCTACACAGAAACACATCTGAATCGAACAGAAGCCAGTGCATGCCCAACTGATGAATGACCAAAACCTTGTGTTTGCGATACCATACCCAGGATATAAAACACATACAATCATGAGATACACATGTGACACACATGAACAGTGATGCTCCGTACAAAATAAAACATTTACAGATCAAAAATAACTAAGTCTGAAATGAAAAAATTATGATAAAATTTAGAAAACAAAAGTACATCCTTTTTACAAGAATCCACTTGGGACAAGCTCCATCTTGCCCATCGCTCTAAATATACACCTAATAACTTGCAAGAATACAAATTGCAGCCTCGATCCATATCACTAAAAGTAAGTCGACTGGGCAGTCAGTTCGCAGGGTCGCATTAATAAGGTGGTGTGATGTCTGATTCTCTTTAGTCAGAACTTCATCCACTTCTAGAATTTCGCAGTTTTCGTGAAATTGATCGCTCTATGAGAATATTTACTATCACGTGGGAAGTCATCTGACAATGTTGTATCAGTAAACATAGTACGCTAGGTGGGAGTTGGTTTATTCTTCTTTCAAATGATACCAAATTTTCCATATTTCCTTATTTCCAATTTTGAGTAAATGTCATTTGAATTTGTGTAGTAAAATATTGGCTTAATTTTTAGGCCAAATATTTGTCGATCTTCTGACTCGCTTTCTTCGAATTAGAGCATAATTTATTGATAATTCGTTAGGCGATGCAATGAGCTTTCTGTCAGTACTAAATTTGTGTGGGCCCAGTGGCAATTAGTAAAAGACCATTTGTCTTCATGTTTTTGGTCATCAAGAGTAGGGTCTAGGAAGCTGTTCGCCATTCCATACTGAAATGTGAGTGTAATTGGTAAGAATAGTTTTTTTTGTTTTTTAATTTAAGTTTTATACAAATTATCATTTTATTTAATGTGATTTTACTTGCTTAGCCTTAGGGCTTAAGTTATTTATAATTTCTAGTCCAAATGCAAAGTTCAAGACATGCCTGGAATTCAGTTCATTGTTAATTATAATGCCATCTACAAGAGGATGATATTTTAGTTTGCAGTGTAACTGCAGGGCCTGCTAAGAAAAGTAAGGGTGCTACTATACTACTAATTATTTTTTGGGACCATAGGCTATTTTTCTTAGGCAGGATAAAAATATTTTTAGGCCTGCTTATGACGCAGTGTCGCGGTTTCATATAATGGTATGAAATCACTGCATTAGGTCATAAAATGATACACCATGACCAAGCAAGATACCTGACTGTAAACTTGTTGTGTAGGCCTTCTAGATCTGTAGAAATAATATGATTCAGTGAAGTAATAGTTACATTATTGTTTTTCCCTATTCTGCTTTTTCTGTATAGCTTTTGTTAAGAAAATTCTATTGGCAGTGATTTTATGAACAATTTCTTTAAACATAATAAGATGTGGTATCTCTGTCATTTGTAAATCCATGATTTTGTTTTGGGGTAAAAGGAAAATTAGACTGCATTTAGTGCATCTGGTAAATTACATTCTGTTAAGACTTTTTGTATTTAGAAATTGTATCTGGAGGTAAAAGAAGTAAGAGGCTTTTTTTTTTAGCAGTATATACAGTGTCACAGCTAACACCAACTTTCATTGGCAGAAGTGTGTAACTTATGTGGTGAGACTTATCCTATTCATTTGGTTTCTTCAAAGTCAAATCACTTTTTATCATCAACATTTAATTTAAGGGGATAAAAAGAAATATTACCAGATTTCTCAATCTGTTAAATCTGTTAGAAATAAGACTTTTAACAAAATTCAGTAGATTTCTCTTGTAAGTTTTGTTCTGTTAGGTATCTATTTGGAAATTAATTGTGTACATCACCATTAGGAATGTAGACTGAACTTACTGTACTAAGTACTAGGAGGTTGATCATTTCTGAACATACAGCAGAGGCATTCATTCTTTGCCGTGTTTCATTTCAGGGATCTTAACAATGAAACATTTCCATATATGAAATATATATAACACACAACTAGTGAGATATCTGACATCTTTACGCGATAGATACTGGTTTTTAGCATATACAATTTCGATTAAATGAGCATTTTCACTCAATGATTTGGGTTTTTAGATCCCAATGATTTGGATTTTTAGATCCCAATGATTTGGATTTTTAGATCCCAATGATTTGGGTTTTTAGATCACAATGATTTGGGTTTTTAGATCACAATGATTTGGGTTTGTAGATCACAATGATTTGGGTTTTTAGATCACAATGATTTGGGTTTGTAGATCATGAAGGGTCAGTGGTTTATGACCAGTTAGCTGCGATTACCTACTAGATTCACTCTAATTTGTACAAGTTTTGCAAATGCCCTGACACTATATCACACTTCAACATTACCTCAACATCTATGGTTTATTACTTTTATGGGAAATTCATGTTGAAGTATTAAAAGGAAATGGTGTTTTTTGAGGAAACACGAAGAAAATAAAAGAAATCATTACACTTGTTATTTAGTGTATTAATACATTGGAAATATTAGTCAATGTAATATAACTCTATACTGAATACTGAGTAAGCTTCTGTACTGTAGGAAGTCACCTAAATTCTAGCAAATCACAGTGACCATCATACACTGCAGACAACATGCATGCTCATCATAGTGCACATTTTTTGTCACTTAATATCATTCATTACAAACTGAAATTTGTATACATTATATCTATGATGTTATTTCCTTTGAAAATGACATGTTCGAAGTGAATAAAATGTGATTTTTTTTGTCATATATCTCGTACCATTTTGTGCACATCTTTACAGTAGGCCTACAGTATTCATTTTGTTACGGGTGCACGATACCGATGTAAAACAATACCACGCAATCGCAACTGACCAATCACGTTGTATCATACGATATCCCTTACAGAAATATTAGTTTTGCAGCAAGCTTGCAGCCTGGTAAAATTACTAGAAATTTTGGCAACATTTATCAAACATTGACAACAAATTTCCCGAAGATGGAGAAAATTTTCCTGAAAATCATACAAAATATCCCAAAAATGAAAGGATTTTTGCGTAAATTGAAGAAAATGAAGGAAATTTCCAGAAAATTGAAGATTAGCAGCAACATTTGATGAAAACAAGTGCAATGTTTCCACTCAAAACTGAGACATGTTGGAGATTCTTGACAACCCACCTCCCCCGAGAGGTGACCCTTCCTATGCCACTGTCTACAATTTGTTAGCAGAAGTTGTCAGACCCTAAACTTATATACACCTTTATGAATGAGAAATGGGCCAAGTAGAAACACAACCATTTCCAAGCAGAAGAGCCAAGATTTGAAACAAATAATGATATCAAACAGACACATTGGCTCATAGAATTTTGGCAATGGCAGAGGGTATAACAATACAAATATAGACATGGTAATGACAAAGGAATTAACGATCATGGTGTCTACAGTCAGAGGAATGCAGGGAGTAAAAGTCTCCTATCAGAAAGATTTCACCTTCCCGATTGCATGGCTTGTTCCCAGTTGGGAGGTAAAATTGGGAAATTATTGACATAAAATTGAAGAAGAAAAAATTTGTTAAAACTATTGGAATTTTTGTTAAAATTATTGGAAATTTTGTTAAAATTGTTAGAAATTGTGGTAAAATTATTGGAAATTTTGGTAAAATAATTGGAAAATTTGGTAAACTTATTGGAAAGATGGAACAATTTTTCCAAAAATAATACAAAATTTCCCAAAAATGAAAGTTATTTCCTGTAAATTGAAGAAACTTATATACACCTTTATGAACGAGAATCCGGCCAAGTTTTAGAAACAACCATTTCCAAGCAGAGGAGCCAAGACCTTAATAATGAAATCAAACAGACAAATTGACTCATAGAATTTTGGCAGTGGCAGAGGGTATAACAATGATTCATGTAAATATAGACATGTTAATGACAAAGGATTTAACAATCATGGTGTCACTTGGTCGTCAAAGGAATATTCCTGTGACTTTACAGCTAAATGATCGAAGACTATTAAAGAAACAAATTAGTAAGAAACAAAGGTTGATATCTTATTCCATTTGGATTTATTTCAAACATTTCAACAGTGTGTTGAGAAGTGACCTTGTAATACTTGGAGGTCATGCAGAGACAATGATTTAAAACCAAAAAAAAAATTGCCTTTCTAAATTAGTGGATTTATTTTCTGTTTAAGCATTGAAATGAGGTATAACATGCTCTTTACAAGAACATGGTTTGCTGATCTGCTCATGAGCCTTAATTACACTCTCTAAATAAAACAAAAACAAAAACAAGTGATTCACGGAAGGACAAAAAAATCCAATCATATACACTGGACAAAATGGAATACAACCCCCTTATTTCCATACATTTTACGTAGCCACATAATTTTACAAAATTTTCCCAAGTTTTTCCAATGCCCCAAAACATATGTCCCCAAATGTCTGGTATTTTTCTCACAAAACGAAGCAATGGCTTTCTCATGAAGTATTAACAGATGTCAAAAGGGTTAAGTTGAAACTTTTGACTTAATATTGTTTTATTTCCGTCAAGTTCATGTCTCCCTCGTCAATTTTCTGTTACTTGGGTCAGGCAACTATAGTATCTGAGTTGGATAAATATTGCAATTTGAAAGTAAATGTGTTATGTGCAGGGAAATTAAAGGAGACATAGAGTCTGATATAATCCTTATTTCATATGATAGAGGATTAAAATCTACACCAACTGCCGAAAATAGCAAGCTTAAGTTAAAATCTCATATAATCTCAAGTTATCCATCTTTAAAGTCAACACATGGAGGCTGTCATTTTGCTCAATTCTGTATTGAAATCTTGTGAATGATGACATTATTTCCCTAACAGAGATTAAGGAATGTAATGTATTTCTTTATAACTTTATATCATGTTATTATTCCAAAATAATGTGACACAAAGTTTTAATAGCAACATTTTGACATTTTCATGTGTACACAAAAATGTTCTCAAGTGTCCCTTACGAAAGGAAAACAATTTTTCATGAGATAAAAAACTTGAGACAGATTATGCATTCCAACATCCTACTGGGCTGATGACATCATAATCTGCATATTTTGAAATACAAATGATGGCTCCCACGGTACTATTTAGTAGTAGCATTTAAGTTATTAATAATTACAAACAATGTGTTTGATTTCTTCAGGAGTTATGAAACTTGGTCAGAAGATTTTTAATTTTTAATTCTATCATATAAAATAAGGATTATGCCAGACTTTATGTCTCCTTTAATGTTCAATGAAATCTTTTAAATTAAACATATTCTCACCCTCTCATACAAAATAGCATTATCAAAAATCATCTGTTCATTTGTAATTAAAATGAAATTAACAAGCTTTATAACTTTTAATTTTTCTAAACAATCTGACAAATTGGTGCAAAGATCTTGAAATTTAAATATTTTGATGTGTGACCAGAAAGAAAAAGTCAAAGAATTCAAAACCAAAACTTATTCTGTTTTAGAAGCAATCACACAAAATTGGAATTACCCTTTTCTCCTATTCTCAGTTCAATGACACTCAGTTTCCCAGAATTATACTCTCTCTGAAATTTACACAAAGCCGCTTTTTGTATCTATAATTAGGTCTATTTTTCCTTTTAATTTCCTAAAAATTCCATGTGTAATTCAAATTAAATCAATAAACTTTTAACTTTAATTTCTTTCTACAGATTATGATAAATTGGTGCAAATATATTGAATTTTACATATTCCATTTTGTGATAATTACCTAAGAATAAAAACCAAAATAAAACAAAAACAGATTTTTTTTTTTTTTTAGAAGTAATCATAAAAGACTGGAATCATACTCTCTTCTTCTATTCTCAGTTTCACTCTGCAGTTTCCCAGATTTATATTTGTTTTACTTTCTCCAAAACAGACACAAAACCAGTTTTTGTATCTAAAAATATTCTTCCTTTTAATTTTCTAAATGTTTCATATGTAATTAAAATTAAAACCATAAACTTTAACTTTTATTTACTTTCTATAGAATATGATAAATTGGTGCAATTATATTGAATTTTACATATTCCGTTTTGTGATCATTACCTTAGATCAAAATCCAAAATAAATTAAAAAAAATCAAAACCAGAAACTATTCTTTTAGAAGTAATCACAAAAGATTGGAATGACATAATCACACAAGATTGATTTACCCTCCTAGTCTATTCTCACTTCCACTTTCAGTTTCCCAGAATTATATTTGTTCTGCTCTAAGGCAAACAGACACAAAACTGTTTTTTTGTATCTGTATTTATTTATTCTTCCCTTTAATGTCCTGAACAGGGGAAGCCATTAAAGGCATTTAGCCAACTAAACCACAAATTTCAATGGGGTCACTAATATTTCAGTCATAAAAGTGATGAAGGGGTCACAGAAAGCTATGGAGTCACTAATATGTATTGCAGTTTATACATTTTAAATTTTCAAGCAATATTCTACAGCTGCAGTAAAAATTTGGATCATTATGCTATATTTTTTTATGCTTCACTGGCTTTTGATATTTTTGATATGAACCTAAACCGCACTACTTAGTTAACTGGAACATTATTGCTTATAGAGCCCATACCTCTGCCTCTGTGACAATTTTAACAAATCTACAATAATGTTAAGAGTTCATTCTATTCCCATATCCAGTGACGTAGCCAGGATTTCCATATTGGTTGGGCATGTAAGATAAATAAACCAACAGAATACAAAATACGGCTCCTACTGACGAACGGTACTAATTTTGAACCGGAAAAAATGGAATATTGAGGAATATTGGTTGGGCAATCACCCCCTCTGCCCACCCTTTGGCTACCCCGCTGCCCATACCAAATACAATCTACCTCAGAAATCATAGGTCCACCATGATTTGATCTGCATTGATCATTTGCATTCTGATTATCTTCTGACTGATTTCTTGCAAGGCTATGTTTTCAGTTTTATTCAGGCTAAGCATTCATTGTTTGAGTTCCTTTGAGTTAAGATTCACATTCCATCATGTTCCATTCATGGCAGAACCTAATTGTCTATATTTTTTTTGATACTGGAGACCACTTGATTTAATTTTCATTGAGTCTAGAAAATTGATGTTTGGATATCCTTTCATTGTTCGCCACATTCCATTGGAAAGTTGTATTTAAGTCTTGACAGACCTCATCTTAAACATCCAGCCCCTCCATTTCTGCCCTTCCCTTGTACCAATCCACCCAAAATTTTAATCACTTGTTCCTTATGCAATAATAAAGCACACATTAAATTCAATCAACATATCCAATCATTAATTATTGAGATATGTTGATGACATGCAATCATTAATTATTGAGATACGTTGATGACAGACAACAGACAGACAAACGCAGACGAAAACATAATGGATTTATGAGCAATTTATCTAACACTCCCTGACAGATTAAAGAAATCCAATTAAAGAATAAAACCTGTCTCACAGGTTCCCCCCCCCCCCTCCCCTCCTCCCTTTATGATTATGAGATGAGCTACAGTACATTGAATACGAGCAATGAACTTGTTTCTAGATGAAACTCGGTACAAGTGATGTATTACAAAGGCAATCCAACTACAATCCCGGACAAAGGTACTTGGCACTTTTCTTTCCTTCCCCTTAAACTCCTCTTCAATGTTGCAGATATATTACCACAATCTTTTCTTACAAATCGCATACACCAACATTGAATAGGGGTGGGAGGAGAGAGAAAATACTAAGACTTTTTCCCCTGATTGTAAACTGTGCGTGGACAAGCTTACAGAAATTTAAAATTCGCCTAACTTGCCAACTGATCTACAACCTCACTTTTTAACATAAGTTCTCCATCGATCTAATTTATAAGATTGTGTACACACCTTTGACGCTGTTCATTTTAAGCCATGATATGACAAAAACGAAATTCTAAGAAGACCATAAACGTTGATGATAAATCGTTCCTTAATTATAGTAATTGTTTTAATCTCCAAAGGGAAAGGAATGGTGACCTGACTTAAATGAACATCCTGCCATTAATAACCATTAAGCTATTATAGTCATGGAGCTTAAAATGAATAAAAAAATTAAGCCAATGACCTCTGACCTTTCCTGTGCATGGGAATACGTTATTAGTAATGACCAAATTGACCATATATTTTGAATTTAGGAGTTAGTTCAATGGTCATGCAAGTTTGAAAGAGGACTTACACAGAAAGAAATTACTTTAATATATCATTCCATGAATGTTGATAATTATGTTTAATATATCTGTGTTGAAATGACTGGAGAAGTAAGTCTACTATGGAAATTTAATTGGCACCCTAATATCATTTTTTAACAATTGTTACTGCCTTTAAAAAATTGATTCAACTTTATTTACTATTTGAATGATTTATCCTTAAAACTTTCTTCAGGTGATGAATTTTAATTACTCTTAATATAGATAATGTTGTACTACTTTCTTGACATATCCAATGGTTTTCAAACCACAAAATTTGCACAAAAATATATAGAATACATAAAGACTGAAGAATATGAGTATGTGACATCACAACTAGTCTGATTTCAGTCATTTCTACACAAATAATAGAGAACTTCAAACTTCATTTCCATTGCTAGGCAAATCGGCTAATTCATATGCACACACAACCCTCCCCCCCCCCTCCCCCCTCAAAAAAAAAAATCATGCTCATCTATTCTTCTACCCCTGTGTCACTTTACATGAATGTACACCATTCATAATTTCAGTTGATTATACAAAAGTCTATTGTTATGCAAATAATCTCATTAAGATGCACACTACACCTCAGCATTAGGTGTGAACAATGCTTGTAAGACAAAAACACTGTAAAATGGTCAATGTTTAACCAATTTTGATGAATCTATTTGCATATGTGATGAATTTTATCTTATTTACTGTTGCCTCTACATGTCCATATAAGGGCGTTTCAGCTGACATCATAGGTCATGTGACTTTGTTTATATCGCCATTTTGTCAGGGAAGAACATTGTCATCTGCTGTACACTTAATTAGACTTACAAATGTTTGCACGTTGTTATATAAGATTATTTTTGTAAGATAATTATGCCAGAATCTTGTTGTGCCATTGGTTGCACTAATTGACAAGTGCCAAGGCATAAAAAGACGTTTTCTCGATTTCCATTTGATCCTGATTGACATTCGAAGTAAGTTTCTGCCGTACAACACAACGGCTTTCAACCTACGGTTCACGCTAGGATTTGCAGAGAGCACCTTATAACAGGTATGTAGGCTTTGTCTGCGTATCACGAACAATCAGATGGCGTTCACGTAAAAGTTAATCATGGTATACCCGGTGAATATTTAAAACATAAGGAAAATATGAAGTAAAATCGGAAGCGAACAAAAAACTGCAATCAGTAAAATTCACTGAACTGTGGTAGGTAGGTTAGTATGTTTGTTGTATGTGTGATGTGTGAAGACAAGTGAAATGCAACAACGATTGCCCTGCAAATGGCTTCTAGATGTGTTAAGTCACATGATGAAATCCCACTATACCTAATAAATCTTTTCAGAAATGTAAGGCTGTAGTGTAATTTCCAATACATGGCATAATTTGTAATTCTACACAAATTTGACTGAACTTACAAGTAGAAAATATCCTATAATAGGTCACATAATCTAAGGGTACCTTTATATGAGCGAGTAAGTACACAGGTATTGGTCAGTCTATCTTAAAGTCAATTTTAGATATTTCACAATTAAGCTTATCTAAAATGGAGAAAGTGACATATTACAGGTTCATTTTCCTTGAAGCAATGAATTTTCAAAAGCAAGCTAAATGAAGTGTTTTCATCCTGCAGGATTCAAATGAGGTTCATTTTGGTTTATCAGCACAACCCCTGCCAAGGTCATGTGCAAATGAAATGGAAAGGTGTAAGCTACTTTGTAAAATGACTGCTAATTGAATACAAAGAGACTTAAGTGAATCATAATTTCACTTATTTTTCATTGTTTTATATACAGCACATTTGATTATATGAAAGCAGCAGCAGCAGCAACAAGAATAACAATAATAACAACAATAATCATAATAATAATAATAATAATAATGATAATAATAATAATGATAATAATAATGATAATGATAATGATAATGATAATGATAATGATAATAATAATAATAATCAAAAAAGAATAAAAAAAGAATCAAACTGAATTGACATTAGAATGAGACGAGAAATTGCTGTGAGACTGGGGGTATACAACACATAGTCACATACCTGTACCTTCGCTGTCCCATGTCTGAGAAACCCCAATTTGTTTCCCCTGTGCTTCATTCCTTTTCAAAACAGATTTCAATATAGTCAATTCCATTCCTGACAGGAATCCATATTTGTTTTTAAGTTCTTTTGCACATTAAAGAATTGAATATCCTTCATCCATTTGTATTCTATCCTTTTCAAGGTAAGCTTCACTGCTTTAAACATTCCATTCTGTGCATGGACAGATTCTTTTTTGAGATATTTCGTCGGCAAACAAAGCAAACCAAAAATCATCACAAAAACATGAATTATTTCTTCCTGGGGAATGAACAAAGCCACACACTAATATTGATCAAAATCCATTTGCTGTTTCTTGAGATAACTTCTTAACAAACAGACAAACACACAAACAGATACACAGACACACACACACACATACACAAACACAACAACATATCAACAGACAAACACACCAACAGATAAACAGACAAACACACCAACAGATAAACACACAAACACACCAACAGATAAACACACAAACACACCAACAGATAAACAGACAAACACACCAACAGATAAACACACAAACACACCAACAGATAAACACACAAACACACCAACAGATAAACACACAAACACACCAACAGATAAACAGACAAACACACCAACAGATAAACACACAAACACACCAACAGATAAACACACAAACACACCAACAGATAAACACACAAACACACCAACAGATAAACACACAAACACACCAACAGATAAACAGACAAACACACCAACAGATAAACAGACCAACACACCAACAGATAAACATACAAACACACCAACAGATAAACAGACAAACACACCAACAGATAAACAGACAAACACACCAACAGATAAACACACAAACACACCAACAGATAAACAAACACAGAAAACACCAACAGATAAACAGATAAAAACAAACACACCAACAGATAAACACACAAACACACCAACAGATAAACAGACAAACACACCAACAGATAAACAGACAAACACACCAACAGATAAACACACAAACACACCAACAGATAAACAGACAAACACACCAACAGATAAACAGACAAACACACCAACAGATAAACACACAAACACACCAACAGATAAACAGACAAACACACCAACAGATAAACAGACAAACACACAAACAGATACACACACACACACACAAACACACCAACAGATAAACACACAAACACACCAACAGATAAACAGACAAACACACCAACAGATAAACACACAAACACACCAACAGATAAACACACAAACACACCAACAGATAAACAGACAAACACACAAACAGATACACACACACACACACAAACACACACACCAACAGATAAACAGACAAACACACAAACAGATAAACACACAAACACACCAACAGATAAACAGACAAACACACCAACAGATAAACACACAAACACACCAACAGATAAACACACAAACACACCAACAGATAAACACACAAACACACCAACAGATAAACACACAAACACACCAACAGATAAACACACAAACACACCAACAGATAAACACACAAACACACCAACAGATAAACAGACAAACACACCAACAGATAAACAGACAAACACACCAACAGATAAACAGACACATGCACACACAACAAATAAACAAACAATGCTGGCAAACACATAACATCCACCCAACTGGGGAAAGTAACAAGGCACACAGTCCAAAGCATCTCTGACTGAATATCAAAACTTCTTTCACTCTCAATGTTATAACCCTAATTAAACAAACAAACAAACGAACAACAAGCTTCCTATCACTTATATATTACCATATCCCTAATAAAACAAACAAACAAACAATAACGAGCTTCCTATCACTTACATATTACCATATACAGTAGTCATACCAAACAAAGGTTTGGCAGACAAATTTTAATTTATTAAGAATTAATTTTAGGTCACTTCCTGATAATTAAATTGTTGGATGTAAGATGTTTTTCTTAAGAAACTATGGAAAAGCCTCCTATTTCTCTTCTAGGCTATTTAAAGGTATATGAACATTTCGTCAAAATCGGTTCCGAGTCCAAATTGGCCATTTTACAGCTTTTGAAGATTTTTGTACAACATGCATTATTTTTTGAGTTACTCATCTGTAAATCCATTGTTTTTCAACTTTGATTACTCATAACTTAGAAACTACACATGCTATTTTCAAAATTCAAAGACTATTTAATTCAAGAATTGAATGTTCTGTGCAGTCAGTGATTAAACATAAATTTATCGCACCAGTCCATAGACCTTGAGGAATGAGGGCAGCACTGTCTACTGCCGCACTCCTTTCTCTCAATATTCTCTTTATACAAACAAATACAATTAACAGAGGTGCTGTGGCTCAGTGGTTAAGGAGTCTTGCTCGTATTCAAGAGGTACTGAATTCGATTCCTGTCGTGAGCGCTGCATTGTGTCCTCGAGCAAGACACTTTACTTGCTTCATTCTACTCAGTTGTAAAATGAGTATCAGCACTGTTTGGGACTTAACCTGCGATGGACTGGGGGAGTATTGTACTCTCATCTGCTTGCGCCATGGAAACCAAGGATAAGCACCGGCTCAATGAGCCTAATGGCTCGGATGGATTAAGCTTTTAACAAACAAATTGAGGTTGTATAGTAGGAAGTAGGAGAAACAGGGACCACATTACTTACTATGATCATACGGTCGCATTAAAAAATGTGTCCTAAACACACGATCATTAACAAAAAACTGGTCGGGTGATCATATTATATACCCCCGCTTACCATTTGCATTACTTGCTTACTCGCGCATAAATTATAGGATACAGTTTACAAGCTCTGCGACGCGATTTACGCATAATGGATTAAACTAACTTGAATGATTGTTAGGCATGTTATCACATCTGAAAATTATCCTGCTATGCTTGAATGTCAATTGAATGGTTTTCAAATTAGTGGGGGTGAGATGTTGCATGCATCATTAGACAGGTATACCCCCAATTTGGACAAATTTTCAATGCAACGGTTGGATCATCATGTGTAATATCCTTTAATGAGACTTGGGGTTAATTCAGCCTCCCAAGAAAAAACATCAAATAAATTACTTTTACTAATATTGCCTATCATGAATATTTGAAAAAAATTGTGTATGACAATGGCATGGCTAATGTTAACACTTCTCTTTAAATGCATCTGCCATGATTGCAGTCTACTAAAAGATATGCATTTGACCCCTTTTGTTTGTAACCGCCCTCCCACACACACACACACACACACTTATATTACCCAGACCTGCCAACCTTTAGGATCACCAAACTGTGTTCTGGAACTACAAAAGCTGTATTTTTGATAAAAAAAACTGTACTCTTCAAACAAAATGAACAAAACAAAGGTTTACTGTGGCTGAAAAAAAATTACCACTATACTTTCAGTTTCTCTTATTGTACGAATTTGAATCTGAATCGGTTAAGTCGGCAAAATCAATCCTTCAAGAGGACATGAACGCCAACCGAGCGTAAAAAGTATGAGTAAAAAAAAAAAGAAAAAAAAAATTGTAAAAAAGAAAAATTTTTTTTTTTTTTTAATAAATCGTATTTTGGAGCCAAAAAACGTACAATCGTATTCTCAACATTTTCCCGTATTAAATACTGCAAAATCGTATTAGTTGGCAGGTCTGGTTACCCCCTCCCCACTTATTTTACCCTGGCCCCGCTACTGGTGTATGGTACTTAGACATACCCCAAATGAAAATTTAGTTGGACAGACCATCAAGGTTGTCAATATTTGAATAAACAGCATTTTATAAATTAATAAAGACCCATTGGCTGCCTTCTGCTTGCATGCACAACATCACACATTTTGCATAGATTAATCAAAGGTAAAATATTGGCCAGCAACACATTTCAAATTAAGAAATAAAGATTTTTGTAGAATTTCACCACTGTTCTACTTAGAACTTAATGTTAGAGTTCTTGATGGAATTCTGTTGGGACGGTTGTAAACTTGCGGTAAAGATAAACCTTAAAGATAATAGTTTAAGGATAAGTTCAGTGCTAAAACTCTTTTATATGAAAGAAACAAAATGGTGAAGAAAGCATTGAAAAATCTTATTCCATTAAAGAGGTATTTGTCATTTTTAGAAACGACTGAAATCAGACTAGTTGTGACATTACACCCTCAGATTAATCAGTCTTTATGTATTCGATCTTATTTCTCTCTAAAAATGTTGGGGTTTATAAAACAATTGGAAACCAAAATTTACCACCTGGAGAAAGATTGAGGGAAAAAATTCAAATTAAAAAAAAAAATAGAAAAGATTTGTTTTTAAATACATTAACAACAAATGTAAGGTGAGTAGACTTTATACTACACCAGGTATTTTTACACAGAACTTCAAACTTGAATATCTCCTTAACGGAATAGTTAAGATATTTAAGCAGTTTCTTCACAACTTTGTTTCTAAAGTCTTCTTTCATATAAGATATCAAACTTGATTGACCACTTTAACTTCTTTCTATTAAAGACACAGAAACAATTATTTGACTACCACTTAAGTATTCTTACAATGACAGTTAATATATTTCATACCCACAAAACATTATTGTATATATTCAATAATCGGATTTCCGTCCCTGGCAAACAGTGGTGTATCTTAATGACATTCAATTGTTCACTTACATCACATGCAAAAATTCATTATTGAATTGACACCATGATTTTTCCTGTAACTTTTTGAAAATATTGTTAAATATCATAATACTACGAAATGATTAAGTTGGCTCAATTCCTTTATGGGCTGCTCAACTATGTTAGACACAAGTCATCCCAAGAAAGAACCGCATGCTACCTGCTGAATAGCTTTGCTATATTTCCTTAAAATTGACCTCATTTCCTGCATAAGCCAGGTCATTTCCATGGCAACAAATTTTGGGAAGTAAAAATCATATGACTAAATATTAAGATATAATTTTAGGATATAACAATATGATATGTATTCGAAGGAATTCAATTCAATGTCACTGAGTTAAATTGGAACAGGAAAACAGTGAAGTCCTTGAAAATTAATCAGACCCCCACCCGGCGTAAAATTGACAATTAGGGATATACATTTTAGGTTGCATTTACCTGGAGTAATATTCTGGGACTTAAGACCTTGGAAATGTATTGAAGCTGTGAGTTATCGAATAGTATGTCTCAATTAGGGTTGAGGCTAAAGCTCAAGTTAAGTAGAGGTGCAGTGGCTCAGTTATTAAGAAGTCATGCTCGTATGCGAAAGGTACCGTTTTTTTTTCCTGCCGCGAGCGCTGCATTGTGCCCTTGAGCAAGGCACTTCACTCAAGGGCACGACACTTGACTCTACTTGCTCCAGTTTACTCTGTGGTAAAATGAGGACCAGCATTGGGAAGTTGACAAGTGATGGGCTGGCATCCTGTCCAGGGAGAGCCATGTGCTCTCATCTGCTTATGCCAGGGAAACCAGGAACAAACACCGGCCTGATGAGCCTTCATGGCTCGAGTATAGACTTAATTTAAGATTAACAACTTAAATGGGAGTGGCAAAATCAGAGCTGAGCATGCCATATGTATATGGTCCAGTTTTGCTCATATTAAGGTGAATAAAATGTTTTTTGCATAAAAATACAAACTTCAGCATCCCTGCAATTTGATATAAAAACAAGCCTTTTGAATACCTGGCATTTAATTTGAATGGTCATTTTAGACAAATACACAATGAGCCTGGAATCTTGGAGCAGAACCATGGCACGGCATGGCCAGAACCACAGGTGTTCCTAACGTTATGGCAACTTATATGCTTACACTATATATATATATATATATATATATATATATATATATATAAAGAAAGGTAGGACTCTTTCTAACGCGACTATCGAACCGTACAAAAAAAATCCTTTTTTTTGACCACTCGCGAATCTTAACTAAACTTTTTTACTCTACTCACATTTGCTGGAGACTCCCTTCTTCGTGTATAAGCTACGGTATTTGTTAGTTTTTCTCCGATTAGATGTACAAACTATACATTTTCTACCAAATTACCGTCAAGACAATCTATCCGTCCAACAATTTGCTGCAAACTATAAGAAACGTTGCGATGACGTAATTGCAGCGCTGCTTCTTCATGACGTCATCGCAAGGGTTCTTATAGTTTGCAGCAAATTGTTGGACTGATAGATTGTCTTGACGGTAATTTGGTAGAAAACTTATCGTTTGTACATCTAATCGGAGAAAAACTAACAAATACCGTAGCCCATACACGAAGAAGGGAGTCTCCAGCAAATGTGAGTAGAGTAAAAAAGTTTAATTAAGATTCGCGAGTGGTCAAAAAAAAAGGAATTTTTTTGTACGGTTCGATAGTCGTGTTAGAAAGAGTCCTACCTTTCTATATATATATATAATATATAGTGTAAGCATATAGGTTGCCATAACGTTAGGAACACCTGTGGCCAGAACGACAAACTTTTCAAGCTGCTAGCTATGAACTAATAGCTAGTGCGATACCCACTTGTGTCTAATAATGTATGTAATCTGATTTTGCAGTTTCCAGCGAGTTCAATTGTTGTGTGTACACATAAATAATTAAGTTATGGGCTAGACAAAAAGTTGTATGATGCTATGAAGAACTGTCATTAGGCAGACTAGATTTAGCTTAAAAACCATTAAATATGCAGCTTGCAATATGCTAGATCAACAAGTATTAAATCTTCCCAAATATCTCAGTTGCCATTTGAAAAATCAAACCAGGAATTTGGTCAGTCTGCTACTACGTGATTGGTATTAACTGAGTGCACAGATGCCTGATTTAAGTTTAATCACCATGAGTGTAGCCAGCCTTCTGAATTAAAGGGAGCAGGGGGGGGGGGGGGGTCATAGAATGAAAATAATTGCTAATGGTCTTAAATGTTTTCCAAAGTTTGTTAAAATAGTGACCTTTAAACTCTTTGGAGGCTAAATTTTACGAAAGAGCAAAAAAAAGGTCATTGTCTGAACAATCTGGACTCTAGCAAAATTTATTTACCTTTTTAACATTTTGAGAAGACCCTTGATGACCTATGACACTCCCTAGTCATATATACTTTGAACATTTTATTCATTTCACCAATTTCCTTAAGTGATAAAAATCAAAGAAAAGGATATTTCTGTGAGTCATTTGCCCTTTTTTTGCATTTGCAGTCAAAGATAAATGTTCGGAAACAATGAACTTATCCAAGAACAATGGCCAAAATCCAAAATGCGCTATTTTTACAAATGAATTAATGCTGCCAAGCTCTTGTTATGTATATCATCCCACGAGATTAATGTTAATTATTGTTTTCATATGAAAATGTGTCATACACTATCCTATATGATTACCAACATCTACAGACACAATTCTTGACCCTTCCTTCTACCCCATTTCAACGTTGGGATACAGTACATTAACTTTTAACATTAAAATGGGGTGAAGAAAAAGGGTCAAATACTTCTGGCCAGGATTGTAGCTTAATTTGATGTCTGAAATGGCTATAAAGGGACTGGTGTAATATAATGAACAACAATGGCATGCTTTGGAAAAGCTGCTTATTGTGCAGTGATCCATATACAGTATGGTCATCATTATCTATAAATATGCAATAAGTCTGAATCAGTTTGTTTGATGAGGGCTTAAGGTGGGGATACACCCGATATTATTATTCCTACACCCTTATTTTGTTTGTATCACTTTTAGATACTTTAGTATAATTTCTTCCTATTACCTAAATTTTAAAAGAAAATTCCATCAATAAGTTGGTCAAATACATTCTAGAAATTATAGTTTCCATTCAAAAGATGCATTTTTAAAACTGGAAGTGACATTTTAAAACCGGAAGTAGCATTTTATCCATCATAAATTAGCTGGGAAACATCCCCAAATCCCACTATTGGCCTGCTAAGGTTGGTTGTGTGTTATATTAGTTGTTACCACCTGCCACATGATGAGTCACATGATTGAATAGCTAGCTGTGATGTTTCCATTGTTTATTGCAAAAGTAAATAAAACTCAAAACACAGCTTTCACGGCATATATTTTAAATTCACGTATAATGTATATTGTATGTTGTATATTTAAGCACGATTTGCGCAAAATCGCCTTCATAAATGCTTAACATTGAATAACTTATGATATGTACCATCTATACCTTTCAAATTTAGTACATGTGTAGAGTGTGAACAATCCTATGAGAGCTTTTTAGACTGACTTGTTTAGTATTTGAAACATTGAAGATTTTCTATCATTTTGCTAAAAATTTGGTCACGTGACCATATTTTGATTAATATGCATGATTTGTAAAATCCTCTCATACGATGCATAACCTAATCATATACTAATATGTGTTAAAATTGAAGTATGGCATAATAAACACATATGAAGTTATTGAACTTTTCATATAGCTACATACAAATCTCAAATAAGTATATATTTTAATATATGTACAAATTATTCAAATTAGTAGCATTTGCATACACAAATTATACATCAATGTTTTGAATTTAATCTCCTCTTTCAGAAAATGTATACTCTATTAGGTGTTTATAGTTAGGAAAGAGGTTTTATTTGTCCATTTATAAACTACTTTTTAATATAGCAATTTTGGGTGTATCCCCACCTTAATGGCACCGTGACAGCGAGGGTCAAATTGTGCCTGAGAGGTTAGATTATTCCAGAGGTAGGAAGAATAGAAAATAGAGGGAGACTGAGAGAAACATGGGAACTAAAAGCCAGAAAGCTAGGATCGAAAGAGGAAGTGCATGGGTGAAAAAAGGGGGCAAAAGTAGAGAGAGGGGTGGGAGATGAGGACTAAATATGGTTGTAGAGGGAAGCATGATGAAAAAATCATTTTATCCTGAGGGTTTTACTGGAAGAGCTCGGCTATTGACTTGTGGGTAGCAAGGGAAGCTTTGGGAAGGTTGTACAGGAGGCAAGCAAGGAGAACGTGGTGGACTGTGAGGGTGCAATGGCAATTGTTCCATCAGCAATTTTATTAGGGCATGAAATCAGAACCAAGGTTACATCAAGAGCAATGAATAATAATAACCCTGCCCCCTCTCTCTCTTTCCAGCTTAGAAAAAAATTTGAACGAACAACTCCTTAAAAAATTACAAAAGCTTTGAATTATGACAATCTATCACTTTATTAGAGTTTATTAGACAATTGGGTTGGCAAAGATTGCAGTTTTATTAATTGCGCCATTATTTTGTGTCCATCATTCTAAGACAGAACCCTAAAAATTTTGCAGCTTTTCTTTTTTTTCATTTTTTTTTTTTTTTTGAAAATAATTTTGTATTTTCACCAAAATTCTGACAATATTTAAATCAAATATTTAAGAATCAAGTGACAATCAACCTACAGTTTACTTCAGTATATTTTGTTTGATGGTGGGTATTAAACTGGTGGGTATGAATTGTGTTCTGAAGGACCTGATAGGAGAGAAAGAGTAGGGGAAGAGGGGGCTCAGTCAAAAATCCAGACAACTTATTATGTATTTAAAGGAGACATAAAGTCTGATACGATCATTATTTCAAATGATAAAGGATACGAATCTTAACCAACTACCAAAAACAGCAAGTCAAAATCTTATTTCTATCCCAAGTTATTCATGTTGAAGTTGACATATGGAGGCTGCCATTTTGTTCAATTCTGTATTGAAATATTGTGCATGATGACATAATTTCCCCAATAGGAACATTTATAGGGAATTTGATATATTTCTTTATAGATGTGATTATAAAGTTTTTAATCCAAAATGATGTGACACAAAGTTTTAACAGAATGTTTTGTTAATTTCATGTGTACACAAAAAATTCCTTGACACTTACATACAATTTTTCTTTATCATAACCTAGAAATCTTGAGGTAGATTATAAAGAAATACAAAGCATTCCAACATCCTGCTGGGCTAATGACATCATAATCTGCATGCTTTAAAATCAAAATGGTACCTCCCATAGTACTATTTAGTAGTAGAATTAAAGTTTTTAATAATTCTAAAAATTGTGTAAGATTGCTTCAAGGGGTATGAAACTCGGTAAGAAAAATTTGTTATTTTTAATTCTATCATATGAAATAAGGTTTATGTCAGACTTAATGTCTCCTTTAAACTGGATGCTAATGGTTTGCTTTTAGTTATGATAATCTTTTGTATGTTATAATCTAGTTCAAAACATGACATTTGATTAGAGGATTAGTTCAGTGGTCAAGCAATTCGAAACTTATATGAAAGAGGACTTCGAAAGAAACAAAATGGTGAAGAAAGCATTGCAAAATCTTATTTTGTTAAGGAGATATCTAAGTTTAAAGTTTGGTATTATTTGTGTAGAAATGACTGAAATCAGACTAGTTGTGATGTCATAGCCTCAGATTCCTTAAAGTCTTTATGTATTTGATCATATTTTGTCCTGCGATTCTGTGGCTTAAAAACTATGATATCTGTCAAAAAAAGTAGTAGAACTGAATCTAGGAAAGGTATTTATAATATACCACCTGAAGAAAGTTTGAGGATAAATAATTTAAATAAGGAAAAAATAAAATAAACTTTCTTTAAAATACATTTTAGTTGTTTCTACACAAATGATACCAAACCTTAAGCTTAAATATCTCCTTAACGGAATAAGATTTTTGAATGCTTTCTTCACCATTTTGTTTCTTTTGAAGTCCTCTTTCATATCAGATAAACATGCTTGACCACCGAACTAATCCTTTAATTTTTTGATAGTTTTACAAGCAAGTTGTCAAGGAAATTGACCATGTAGTCAAGATCTGCATATTAAAATATATATATTAAAGCTTAACAATGAATGTTTGATTTGTTTTGACACCAGTCGTTACGTCCCTATGTGTTGATGATAAAAAATATTTGCAGAATTAGGAATTCATCCAGGCAGACACAATTTTCACAGAGCCTGCATGACAGACAACAATTTTTAAGGAGAAGTTGTATTACATGTATGTGTCATTTAATTAACCTTTCTGGGTTTAATGATTGACAGCTTGTTTTAACCAATCACCACACAAATTTTCCTAGCAACAAAATCTGCATAATCAAGTGGGCAAACATCCTACGCGGTACTGGTACACTACAGCTAGCTAACGGTGCACGCTCATGTAGTCACTGCAACTTACTGTACAAAGCAAATTTCTGCACACACAGACTGAGTGACGGCAAAATGGTGAACAAAAATTGCTGTGGGCTTTGTAAATCTGATTGCTGTTACCCAGAACAGTTAGCAAACTGAATTTTGCTTATCCCTTTTGCTAAAAACTCTAAAGATCCAGAAAAGTGCCATAAATGAATCAAAGCTTGCAGCAGGCCTCGCAAACATCTTAATGTCAATGCATTGGTAATGCACGATTGCGGATTTGAGGTTTGTTTGCTCCACATAGTTACCGCGTTGCTATGGTGGGTGTGGCCTATTTGGAAACCTGGAAAGGTTAATTAAGACAACATGACTTTCTTCGCCAATGGTCTTAAACGCAGAGGTCAATGTCTGGTAACAGTTGCTTTCATGTTAATTTGTAGAACCCTGCCTTGGATCAAGATCAGGGGTGTGTTCTAAAAATATTAATAGGGGGAGGCTCTGATTTAATGGTGATGGATCCAGGGAGGGGATACAGTGTCCTCACTCTTTATCTATATAGAAATGACTGGTGTTTTAAGTCTAATATGGAAGGTTGGCACCCTCATCCTCACATTCTTAACTAGAATTTTAGCACTCTGCAGAGCGCACACCCTGTTCATTCCCTTTCATTCCCCATACTTATTAAAATCTACCTCAGAAATCCTAGGCCCACAGAGTTATATCTCAAAACAATTTTTTTTTAAACAATCACTTCAGGATCTACCCTCTGATCATTGATTTCAGTTTTATTCAGGCTAAGCATCTATTCAGCCAAGATTCACATTCCATCATTTTCCTTTCAGGCAAGAAGCCTATTGTTCTGATTCCCTTTGATGCCAGAAGCCACTTGATCTGATATGCTTCAAGTCCAGAAAATGAATTGTTCTTTTCAGGCATGAATTTATTGTTAAGTACATTCCATTGGAAAGTTTAAACTATATCAATCTTGACAATCCTGATACATCCCCACCCCTCCATTTGGGCACTTCTCCTGTTCCTATGTCTCAATTTTTAATCACCTCTTCCATAAACTTGTACCACACAACACACAAAATTTATCAAAAATCCAATCATCAGTTCTTAAGACATCTTGATGGCAAACAAACAAACAAACAGACAACAAACAAACTGAGGCGAAAACATAAGCTCCGTCCAACTTTGTTGGCGGAGGTAATAATACTTCTTGTATCTTAAAGAAAATTTATTTAATACATGTTGGAATACTTGAAGTCCTCTTTCCATGCATGATGAATTCAGAAGCCAAAAGATTTGAATTTTAGGTCATTGGAAGCTTCTAAATTTCAGAAAATTTTAACAAAACGCCCTTGAATGAGATGGTTCTATCCATGATTAATTCAACAGCAACATTTTGTTTTCCTAGCAACGGTAGACATGTTTGTTAAGTGGATCTCTATAGCACTCACAAATTACACTCCAAAGTTTAAAAATACTATAATACAATTGAAAACAAACTTGTTGACAATTGAAGGAAATTATTCAGCATACACATTATGAACTTATAATTCTATAGCTTTTACCCCACAAGTCCTGACTGTTTTCTACATTTTGATCAGAGACTATATTTCCAACCCAGATTTTTTTTTTTTTTACTCATGCTTTTTACGCTCGGTTGGGGTTTATGTCCTCTTAAAGGATTTTTGCCGACTTGACCAGATTCAGGTTCAGATAAACCATATCCTTTTCTTAAATCATAACACAAAACCACAACTGCTCCAGTGCCAGGCCATACACAAAGCCATAGTGTTATGTGAATAGGCCACTTATCAGCTTAGTGTAAAAGTGCACTCAAGCAAAGTAAGGATAAGATTGTGCGGAATGAGGCTTATCTTTGTTGATTTCAAATTGTGGTTTCTTGAAAAGAGGTTGCAAGACCAGTTTTTAATAGCTTTGGAATTTCACAAGTAGAATTAGATTTCTAACAAGAGATTTGCTGATTACCGATTTCTAAACATATGATGGAAACATGATTTCCTCAATGTAATTCTTCCAATTGTAACCTGTATATATATATATATATATATATATATATATATATATATATATATATATATATATATATATATATATATATATATATATATATATATATATATATATATATGTGTATATAGATATATATACATATAATATATATATATATATATATATATATATATATATATATATATATATATATATATATATATATATATATATATATATATATATATATATATATAAAATATATATATATATATATATATATTTGCAACTTCCTGACAGGTGACCCTTCCTACACCCCTGCTGTATGACCACCTAAAACCCTGATGTGAGCAGAATATTACATACCTACTGCATCATAGCCTGTATAGGTAACTTTTGATGTTTTGAATTCAGACGTACGACCATGTGTAATAGCTTTATGGTTCAAGGTAATGCATAAGAATTTAATGCTTCAAGATATCGAGGGGCAGAGGGAGGGGGGTTTAACAAATTTATCCCCTATATCAAAAAACACATCCACACTGGCTCCCCTCCAAAATATGTTTTCTTCCCCAAACTCACTATTTCAGTCAAGTACATCATTCACACGCATACAAAAGAAGCTCAACAAAATAAATTCATCAAGGAGTGATACGACTTCAATCAAATCACAGAAAGTGCCTCTTTTCTTGAGCTTCACCCCCTTGCCCTTTTTATATGTAGGCACCCAGGTGTAGTCTGGGTGGGGGTTGACATGGTCGTACCACCCCCAAAAAAGTAAAATGGTAATGGTCAAATGGTAAAAAGGTCCAGAAAATATGCTAAAAGGTCCAGAAAATATGCTAAAAGGTCCAGAAAATATGCTAAAAGGTTTAAATATTTCCCTCGGTGTACCCCCTCCACAATCCGAAAGGCTGGCTTCACCAGGTGCTAAGGAAACTCTTTCCATCTACTGTCATGCAAATTGGCAAGACAGGCTACCATGCATTCACACCTAAGCTTATTATGCACCATCGAACATGCATGATAGGCCATACCTGCTGTTGTGGGTGTGATCTTGGAGCTGTACCCAAACGATTCAACACGTTCATCTGAGGAGTGTTATTGTTAATAAAATTGTGTTTTCCAACTTCCGTATTAGATCGCTTCACTCGTACACTACTCGTTACCTTTTGTCCCACGTTGTTTTGGTCGTGAACATAGCTGGCTTCTTCATGTTGACACCGTACATATTCCAACGCATCCTCCATGGACATCAGGCCCTGTTTTACGCGGAGCATTACCCATACTTGCTCGTCCGTGCTCAGCTCGAAATGTCTTGCCATCGTTAACGGTAATTTTCCTCCAATAATCCTACATGTATCCCTACTAGGGAATACATTTAAGGTCGGTAAAACAGAAACGTTATCGTTTCTGGCACTTCAGGGTATTCACAACGTTTCGGGTTCCCTTGACGCACAGTCTCAAACTACATTTACCGTGACTCAAAGTACACTGCGGAAATGAATGGGAAGCAGGTTATAATTCTTCACTCAGTACAACAGAACCTGAGAGGTCACCGGTCACTTTCCAAATTTGCATATGAATAATACTTAGCTCCGCCTTCAAAGGGGAGGAGAAGTTTGGTAAACTTATTTGTATGCAGGCTACCGGTGGAAGTATGCATGGAAGTATATCAATAAATGATGAATCAGGAAGGTGTTATTGGTTGGATGTCGGTTTTATGAAAAACTGAATAGTCTCCAAACTTATTTAGTTTGTTTATCCGGCGAGGTTTTACGGCAACACAACAGCTATGGTCAAATTGTGCCAGAGGGATTAGGTGAACAGGGGTTGTGGAGATAGTGTGGAGTGCAGGAGGTTGGGAGGGGGAAAAGAGGTTTGGATATAGTTATAGTAAATTGTGTGATGTAGGAAGATGTTTTATTATTGGGGGAGGGGGGAGTTTATGCGGAACAGTTTGGCTATGAAATGTTGAGTTGAGGGAAAGTATGGGGAGGGTGAGGGGCAGGCAGTCTACGAAGAAGTGTTTAACTTTTAAAGGGCAGAGACAGTTATTGCAAAGTGATGGGGAGGAGAGATTTAGTACTTTCAAAGAAAGGAAATATTTTATATGATATTCCCTACATTTTGTTGCTGTTTTTCTTTATTCATATCTAGGAGTCCTTATTTGTTTTATTTTCATTTAATTTTATTTTGTCTTCTTAAAATGATTGACAGTAGGAATTTATGGATTTGCTTTCAACATAGAAAGCTGCAATGATACTGGTACCTCCCTCCCTTCCCCACCCCCACCCCCAAAAAAATATGATTGCCCCTATAAATTATGTCTTTGGAACTTCCCAGACCAGTACGGTAGCTTATGCTTATGCTTTTACCACATGCCAAGGAGGCCTTGGCCAGGCAGTGACGTCACCACACTGGACAGGAAGTGACATATCGCTCATTTCCTGAACGATTGTTTACTATCTTATTAAAAATCAGTTGATATATTTCCTGACATAAATATGAATGATCTAAGTTCCTTTAAAATGGCAATTAAGTCAATTTAAACTTCACAGGACTTTCTTTATCTATATTTGCATATCTGGGTTTATAGGGAACAGAAAGCTTCAAGATGTTTAATAAAATTCTTGAAGGGAATTAGCGCTTGTAAAGTGACATTAGATTTCTTTCATCTCCTAAACGGAATGAGATTTTGTTATTTTCACTATAGGCCTATTATGTTTATAGTTTGTCCGGTATAAGTAACTTCAAGAAAAATTACCAATTTCTCCTTTTTACTGGAGTGGGGTATTTGATGGGCCAACGGGGAACCGTATTTAGAGTGTGACCACTTACTACTATTGACCCTAATTATTTCAAACTTGTATTCCCTTTTATATATACGTTTTACTGAAGGCAGACTCTAGAGGAAAATAAAAGCTAGATTATCTGATACTTAGATTCTTGTATAAAAACATAATAAACACAAGTATTTTAAATCATATAAAAGTATTCTTTCATGTATTGCAATATGACTTCATAAACATAATTTTTTACACTATTTGTGGTTAAAGCTTAAGATATTACCCTCCGTGCAAACTTGACATAAACAGTGTCAAGGTTCTGAAATTTGTAAAGACAACACTAAATTATCACACACATTCTTCAAAAATCAATCATCACAAAATTCAAAATAAATAAACCGAAGCAATTTAAAACTAAGCAGAAAATAAAGTAACCAAATAATCAAGTCGCAATTTCCTTTGGCAAGAATATTTTTAACAATTTCGAGAAGTATCTGCAAACGTCTGCTCTGTTTTCACAAAATGTTGGTTGATTACATTTACGCGTGTTGTGGTTGCACGGAAACACAGGTGGGTGGCCAGCCTTTTGGGATTAGGGAGGGAAATTGAAAATTGTGATGGTATAATTTTTTCCCCTTTCCAAAATTGTGTTTAAATGGCGGTCTTTAAACTCTTCAGAGGCTAAATTTTACTGAAGAGCAACAAAATTATATTGTCTCGAAATCTGGACCTTTTAGCCAATTTTATGGACATTTTAGTAAAATTTCTTAACATTTCTACTTTTTGGGGAATGGATGAATGACCCGGTTTGGGGGCGTCGAACAGTCAACACCCATAAAGCACTACGGTCTGATCGTGACATTCCAAAATTACTGATAATTTTTGGATTTTCCAAAGCTTGCAGTAAGTGAAACCAGAATAAGGAATAATAAGATTTAGAAAATGGTACAATATTTTTTATTGTTAAAAATGTTTCCACTTCTAATGCCTCTCTCTTTCCTTTCAGTTTAAAATTTGCATATCACATTTTTAAATTAACTAAATCACAGGCTACCAAGGTCGAATAATGTGCCCCTTCAAAAGCAACCTTGTGCCGCATCCCGAATATATGCCTTGTTTCAAGTAGATATATTTCACAACTATACGTTCAGACATTAGTTAAAAACTGTACGTTAGTTCATTATCATAACTTAATTCATAACTATACTAGCATCTGTAGGAAAAGGACTGAACCTTGAATAAATTTGATAATTTAAAAAACTTATTTATCTGTTTAAAAAACTTTTCGGCAAATTGCTGACAACCCTTTTTTTTTAGATATTTGTTTCCAGGATACATATTCCTCCTCATTTTCAGGGGGTGTTTAAAAAATAATTGTTCATAGCTTTTAGAAACAAATTGTAGAAGTACTATTTTTCGATCATTTTGTGGATTTAAGGTGGGGGATTTTAGCATCTACCCCCAAGAACGCCCCTCCCCCTTCTATTTACATCTATGAATTGGATGAAAATTACAGTCCTGTTTGCTCTCGAAATTTGTTGGTAAAAAAAATCAAAATTAGTGCATCATAATCCAGAAAATGTAGATCTTGATTTGGAAAAATTTAATATCTTCAAATTTTTTCCTTGGAAGACTACTAATATACCGTCACTTCCATCACTACTGCTAACTACCGACCGGTGTTATAAACCTCTCTTGATTGTTTTGTTCACTTGCTATTCTAGTGACCAATGTACTTGGGGTGGAGGTTTCATCATATAAATTATAAGGCGGCGGTGGTACGTTATCTTCGTGCATTACAGGACTAATTTGAATTCTCTGTACGGATGATATCGGATTATCACAATTATGATTCGTATTTGTACTTGCTTGATTCTGGCTATTAACTAATGAAGTTTCTTGCGTTTCACTGTTCACTAAAGGCACTGATGAAGATATACTGTATGGTTTGCCTTGCATGATGTCATCGTATGAAGGGGGCGGAGATATGGGCGGAGTAAAAGCTTCAACTGGAGGCATCTCCCATTGGGTGTGTCTAATTGGTCTAAAGGAAAGTTGGTCTTCTTGGTACAGACCAGTAAAAGCACTATTATTCGAACCAAATTGGCTTTGGTTTAAAGTCCTATTCAAATCTTGGTGACCTCCGAACATTGCAGGATTGGTATGCACGCCAGCTGTAGCTTGATTGACAGCAGGTTCTACTGACGTTCCGGTAGAGTTTGTTCGCGAGGTGGTTTTGTTGATTTTATTCCAGGTGCATCGTGCAAATGGGAAAATGAACGGTCCAAGGGTAACAACGGCAATGACTATGATGATGATCATGATTGGGCTCAATCCAGATCCTGGGAATATAAAAGAAGATATGTCAGCTAAACCAAGAATGTATATTTTAGTATTTATGGTGAAGCCATGGGTAGCAAATGTTAAATATCGCCGGGGGTGGGAAGAAACAACTCTAAACTATTACACGTGCGAAGCATTGTAAATAAATTTCCATCAAAAGTTCATATCCGTTCATGTATTTTTTTTATTCCCTAATCGCACCCGCCTCCAGTTCCTTAGTGGGAAGAAAACATGTAAGGTAATGGATAAGGGTAAAATCCTCTCAAGGTATACACTGCTCCTGCCCCCTATCCCCGCCCACCTATGCTGCTTAAATCTGTGTTATTATGTTTCAGTATGAGGCCACTATATTAACTTGCAAGTTAAAGAAATATAACAGTTCAAAATAACAAAATTACAAAAGAGGGACACTTTTTGCCAGGAGGGGCAAATAGGCCCCCCCTCCCCCTCTCCCATTAGATTTTCTGCATTGTGATACATATTACATATTTTGACTCTGATCTAAAATCTAGCGAATCATGGTCTTACAGTTTCCGGTAAGTCCGTTACAAACTAGTAACGTCACTTCCACGGCGCTTATTGATTGGTTTGTCAGCATGTGTGTAAATATTTAGACCAATTAAAAGCGTCCTTGTATATTTCGTTAACACAATAACCTGATAACTGGCTTTTAAACATAAGGCTTAAATGTTTCAAAGTGTGAAGGTTGAAAAGAAAATGAAGCTTTATTATTGAATAGATATGCCTAATTTGGATTAAAGGAAATATACCGTTCCATAATTACATTCAGAAGTGAAGGCCGCCGTGCTGGTAACGTCACTTCCGGTCGTCAATTTTACCGATTGATCGCGACAAATATGCGCTGTTATCGATCACACACCCGCCGGACCCAACATAGGGGCCTACATGTTTCATCAAAACCATCACAGATTTCTCGCAATCAGTAAGGAAAATTGAAAACCGGAAGTGATGTTTTCAGCACAGCGGCGTTTACCTCTAAAAAAATTTATGTGACGATACCTGTCCTTTAAAAAATATCGTATCACTAACAAGACAAAATATGTTATCTGAATAAGAATGAGTAAAGGCATCGGTATTCCTATTAAAACATAAGAGATGCAGGGCCGTAGTAGTCTATGGGGCTGGATGGGCATTGGTCCCCAATAAATTGCAAAGAGGTACAGTAAATTAATATGTATATCCATAATGTATAGAATAAATAATGCCGTATGAAGCGAAGGAATACTTCAGCCTCTCCAATAATCTGAGGTCACATACGACCCTGTAATGAGGTATAGGGTGTATTGGATATAAAAACTCCATAAAGTTTGAGACAACGAAGAACCAATCCTCAGTCATATTGTTATTTAGACAGCTATATAATAAAACTAAATTGTAAAGCTCTATAATCTTAAATATACGATACGCAAGTTTTCTGATCATGTCACATTACCTTCCTCGCAAAATTCTCCAATCCAACCGTCACGGCATACGCACAGAGTTTCCTGGGCTAGGTTTTCGCATAACCCATTAATACAAGGATCATAGCTTTGGCAAGCTGAGTAGAGAGATTAAAAAGAAGATATTGAAGCATTGCCTTTTTTTAACATACTAAATGGGGGCAAATCCTCCCATTCCTTTTGATTTCCCCCTCCCCCTCCCCTCCCGCTCCCCCTCCACCTCACCCCTCCCCCTCCTTTCCCCCTTTCATACCCCTACCCCTCCCTCCCATCCCCCTCCACCCCAGTTTTGTATTATTTTTTTATTTTTTTGACCCCATGAAAATATCCCTATGAAATCAATATATTAAGATAATGAGTAATAAAATAAGATCGTCAACTCAATAGTGAATATTAAGTAACAGACTCTGGAAATCTTCTTCAATTTTCGGAAAATTTCCTTCATTTAAGGAAAAAAAAAAATTTTTTTTTTTAATTCTTTCTTTTTCGTGAAACTTGCTTAATTCTCGAGAAATTTCCTTCATTTTCTGGAATTTTTCGTGGGGATTGTACAGCAAAAAATTGTGTCAAAACAGCAGTCTTTAAATTGTCCTGATGCTAAATTTGAAATGAAAAGCAAAATAAAAGGTCATTGCCTCATAATCTGCACCTTTCAGCAAAATTGTCGTACCGTTTTACCTTTTGGGGAGCTCTTGGGGTAGAATGACACAGTCGACCCCCCTGGCTACACTTATGCCAATCAATTATGATTCGAGATTCAAATTAACTTTGTTTTATTGTCTTTTGAGATAAACGTGAGATAACTTTTGATCAGTGTTGAGTTATTACTGTTTGATCTTGGTATTTATGTCAGTTTTAATAGAAATGAAGTGGAATTAACCACGGTGGTGGTGTCACTATAGGGTGGGAATTTGATATTCCTTCATGAAAATTCTCTACCCCCACTTTTCCCCAGCAAAACATTTCACGACCGAAATTTGTCTGACGTTATGCCAGAGCTGCCGAAAGGATCACAGGCCCGGGGGGAAACTGAAAACCCGGCTATATAGGAACATGCTGAAGAGCAAAAATCATTTTTACACCGTTTTTTCCATTGTTAAGCATGCATGGGTTTTCGCCAAATTTGGGAGCCCTGCTATTTAAACACACATTCTTTTTCTTAATTTCTATGGACCTTTATTACCCACAAAGGACCCCATGCCCGGGGACAATCCCTCTTACCCTTTCTCAAGATGATATAAACATAGTAATGCTCGCCCTCCTCCCATATAAGGAACATTTGTAATATTCTGCAATTGTGATCGTGGTCATGTGACCATGATCAACTGACACCTTTCAGCCAATGAAACTGTAATATTCTTACCATGTATGAATAATGAATAACAAAACCAGCTTGACTTACGTCCTGATGTGATGCACTCCACGCCTGCATCCTCACTGTGATCACAATTGTGGACTCCCCAGGCATTGGAATTTATGCAAGTCTGCAGGCTCAGCTCATTACCATCACACTGCACGTCATCTAACCAGATTTGGCCACTACCCTCACCAAACTCGGCCCCGGAGAAAGCTGCCAGAGCACCGCTATAGAGAAAAAGACAAAATGTGTTTTGTTTTTTTAATTCGGAATTGAAAAATAAGAGTCTCATTCTGTCTCTGCATGGTCATATACAGGGCCCAGTGACACAGTCAGATCTGTGAATGTATATTGCAATCTAGCTGGATTTTGGGAGCAATCTGGAATTATTGGAGGAGAATATCTTTAGTCATATTCAATATTGCCTTTCATAATCCAGGAGTACTGATTTTCGATTTGGCACAGCCCCTCCCCACTAGCTACTCCACAGTGCAGGATGAAGGACGTATGTACCGTGGGATAAGAGCCGCATATTGAGATTATGAAAGATTCTGCATAGGAGAAGCTGAAGTGATCGACCCCCTAATGCCACTATCGCTCTTTTTATGCCGGACTAACATATTGGCAAATTTTGACCATTCAATCTCCTTAAATTCCTAGAGGTTTTAACTATGGAGCTGCATAACATCCCTCTAAACATAGGTGGCGATCTGGGGGAAGGGGAACATGTCCCCACAATAAGTTTGTTTTCGAGGGACGAATATATAACCCATTTAATTTTGTGTGGGTTCTTCTTCCCCTCCCCCCCCCCCCTCTCCCCATGTCTAAAATAAATCGCCGCTACTGCCTCCAAAACACCTGATGGTTCTCACTAGTATCTATCGTTAAAACAATTGGTCAAAGAGAATCTTTTAAGTGTACATTTTCTATTTAAAAACTTTTTACCTAAAACCCAGCTGTCTGCACACAACATCTGCGTCAGCCCACTCCCACCCATCATCGCAAACGGAACCCCACACATCGTCATGGAACACCTCCACTCGGCCTTTGTACGACACACCGACGAGCCGAACTGTGTCCGGAGAATCTAAACAAGTAAAGAATGAATACCAATGTTGCTGTTTTTTTTTTTGTTTTTTTTTATTATTATTTTTACAGGTATTCTTATAGGTCTTCTACTGGGTTTGTTAGGTTGAAGCCTCTGTACCCAGCTCTCCACCTTTGTCACTTCTAGTCAGAGCTTTAAACTCTGAGAAGTATAAATCAGCAGAGTGATCATACTTCAGGCTGATATCTGACCAACTTTGATCTAATCTAGATTCAAATGACTTGACACTTGGTGTGTTGACAACACTGGTTGGTAGGTGGTTCCAGATTTCAGTTATACGTAGAGCGAAGTGGTTCTTCTGATGTTGGAGTTGGCTGGTTGAACAAAAAGCTTGTAGTTGTGTCCTCTTGTACGTTTAGAGTATTAGAGTGGCAGAAAGCTGCAGACTCTAAGATCGTAGACTTGGTAGATAATTTTGTATGTCTTAATCATATCACCTCCCAGACGGCGGTAGACGAGGGTGGGCAGATCAAGATGTTTGAGACGGGTCGGTGTACCTCATAGGTTTGGAAGCAGCTTGGTTGCTCGACATTGAACTCTTTCGATGTCTTCAAAGTAGCCTTTTCTGAATGAGAAGACCAGACAGTTCCTGCATAATCCAAATGTAGGAAAATCAAGGTTCTAAACAATTATAGCGAAAAGATTTCCTTGTCGAGACATGTGAATGAGCATCGGATATTACCAAGAATTTTGATGGTCTTGTGATCATGATGTAAATATGATTTTTGAATGTGAGGTTGTTGTCAAATGTCACGCCAAGATCTTTCTCTTCGTTCAGTGGACTAGTTGTTTGGCTTGTTGGGGATAGTCTGCAGACTTCAGAGTGTAATTAGTGGTGTGGTTTGGAGGTGTCCTGCCCACTCTCATGACTTTACACTTATTAGGGTGAAAGCTCAGTAGCCATTTGGAGAACCAGTCTTGCAGGGCGTCTAGGTCATCTTGAAGGATACTTCTATCCATGTTGTTTATGATTGGACTGTATATTTTTGTGTCATCAGCGAACATGAAGATATTCGATGAGACAGAATCTGGGAGGTCGTTTATGTAGAGTAAAAACAGGATTGGTCGAAGGACACTGTCTTATGGAATACCACTGGTTACTGCTTGCCATTTCGATGAAGGTTCGTGTGTCCTTTTTGCTGACCACCAATAAAGAAAAACTTAATCCAGCCTAGGAGTGGATCAGTAATGCCGTAGGTGTTTAGTTTTGAAAGAAAACGCATATCATAATTATGATATGCATGTCGACAGCGTGGTCCAAAAGTGTCAGAGAGGTAAACTTCTTCCAAGATAGAGTAATAAGAAAAAATGGTGCATTACATAATTTCAGGAAGAACCATATACAGAATAAAGAAGCGATCGGTCGAAAAAAGAATTTTGAAATAACTTAGGTCTAATTTTTGATACACGTGCACGTCGTTGAAAAGTTATTCATAAGTTTACATAAGAAATATAGTGATCGATTAATTTAACATTCGTATAGAAGGTTTTCAGCATCAGCATCATCATTTTTCTTGAGACTCAAAAAAAATACTTCCTCACTTTCCGGTTGCCTGCTCCTTTAATTGACAATTGAAATAGCCAGGTTTTTACTTTGGGAGGGGTGGATCTGCCAGCTGTATACGCTTTGCGCATTCGGCGTGGGGTCTAGGGGCATCTAGTGGGATCTAGTGGGAAACTATGCGTTTTGGTGGACTAGAGGGAGCCTAAAAACATCTAATATTGTATTCGATCACCACTGTCAACAACTACACATTTGAAAAGTCGGTCCTTTTTTAGTGGGGGAAGGGAAGTTGTTTTTTGGGAGAGCGACTACTCCCCTGGCAACACTCCTGGTCAAATTTAATTAGCAGAGCAACTGAACTCCCAATTCAGAAGAAAAAAAGTCAATCGAAATAGTTTGCTTACAGGTTCCAGTGTAACACTCCACTCCCGCGTCTTCGTAATGTTGACAATTGTGAAATCCCCACGTGTTGGACGTACACTCATGCAGGCTTGACTCAGTGCCCACGCACTCCACGTCGTCCACCCATATCTCTCCACTTCCTTGACCAAAGAAAGCTTGACCATACGCTTGGATTGCTCCGCTAGTAATAAAAGGAACATTACGTTTTAGTAATGATATCTTGTAAGGAAGATTTAAATCATTTTGAACTATTCACATGTCAATTTGACAAAATAGCAATTTGAAATTCAAATGCACAAGATGATTGAATTATATTCGTAAAGAGGGTCGTAATTCCTGGGGGACAGGGAGATATGTCCTTCTTCCGGCAGAACATCAAAATATACATAAGGTTTGAAGAACACTGTCTTCCTGCTTGGTGATGGAAAAGTATGACGACATGCCTCCCCCTCCCCCTCCCCAACACGCTTTTTGAAGGAGAAATACCCCTTTTTTAGTAAATGAATGGAATAAAGGGAATAGAGCTAGAGGAACTATTGTTTACGAAAATTAACATGTTAACTTTTCTTGGTAAATTAGATTTTTAATCCGTTGAATAGGTACAAGTTTTCGAGGAGGCAAAGACATTAAAGTCCAATCAATTGTTCTTTCTCTTACCTCCTTTTCTCTCTTTTTTGATACGTAAATGAAATAGAATTAATGTTCGAATTTTTGTATATGTTTAGATGAGATATCGACAGGTCCAAAGAGGAGGTCCACTCCTCAACCTGACACGACCAAATCTAAAACGTTCCTAAATTTTTTGGCGCGTCATAAAAAAAAAATCGTTTTCTTCAACGGTTTTATGGTATCATAAGGGCCTTCTAAAAATACTTCTTGTGTGGGTCAATGGACTAACCTTTCACTAAGACTAGAAATGTGAAGTTAGTAAGTCTCGCCTGCCATATATTTTTGTTTTTCTCATTTTACAATTAGTAACAAGGCAATGCATGTTTTTACATAGATACAAATATTTTTATTGTTGTGCAAATATGCTTATTAGTATGCACACAACCCCCAATCATGCTCAGCTAAGCAGAACCAGTGCCATCTACCATTGTACTAAATACCAAGTTATTATCTCAGGTTAAATATTTTGTACGAAAGTCTATTCTCATGCAAATAACCTAATCAATATGCACATTACACCTCATCATTAAGTGTCGACAATGCTCTTCACATATATGATCATTTGTGCAAACAAAATCCCCACATCCACTTTAATTTCAGAGATATCATAGCTACAAATATTGTCATTGTTATGCAAATAAACTAATTAGTATGCACACACAAACCCCAATCAAACCCATTTGAACAGTACCCATGTCCTCTACCCCTGTGCTAAGTTACATGAATGTGCAATATTCATAACTTAACTTATGAGCTCATGTTAAACATTTTGTATGGAAGTCTATTGTTATGCAAATAACTTAATTAATACGCACACTACACATCACCATTAAGTGTAAAAGTGCTCTCCACATATACGATAATTTGTGCAAACAAAATCCCACATCCACTTTAATTTAAGAGATATCACAGGTACAAATATTTTCATTGTTAAGCAAATATGCTAATTAGTATGCACACACAATCATGTTCATTTGAAGAGTACCCATGTCCTCTACCCCTGCGCCAAGTTACATGAATGTACACTATTCATAACTTAAGTTATGAGCTCATGTTAAACATTTGTGGACGCCGACGACGACGACGCCGACTTCGACAGGATGATCCCTATGTCTCTTCATCTTGCTTTGCAGGCGAGACAAAAAACAACTCATGTACAGACCCCTCTCAATTTTTTTTTGAAATTTAGATCGGGACCAGACCACCAAGAAATCTAAAATATTGAGCAACTTCCAAAATCACTATAGGCCTACCTGAAGCCAAGTTCACGACAGACGACATGCGCATCATTGAAGTCCCATTCATCGTCACAAACAGTCCCCCATTCGCCATCAAAATAAACTTCCACACGCCCACTGGCTGCTGAGGAACCGCCCACCAGTCGAATTGAGTAACTGGATAAAGATGATTCTAAAAAAAAAAACAGAGAGAGAGTGGTGAGTTTATTTTTGATCGGAAATTAAGAAAATATGTGAGGAAAGCGCATTATACCCTCATGAAAGATATTCAATTTCATATCTGGCATTCACAAATATTTCAGGTAATGGAATTTTTTGAGGCAATGGAAACGTTTTTGCCATGTCAAGGCATATGAGTTGGCCGATTTTTGCCCCAGTAGTTTATTTTGTGTAATCTTTTTACTAAAATAACTAAAATATACTCAGGCACATTTGAAGACCCCTGCCCCTCCCCCTCCACCCCTCGGCAGTACTGAATCGACCGAACTCCCTAGGTTCCCATGAAAAGCACAAGGAAAGAAGGATCATCAGCAAATTTGAGGCCCTTCTTAATTACTTCAAAATGAACGCGAAATTCCATATGGCAAAAGTGCTACTTCGCGCAAAGATTAATTTTCCAATTCTTCCAAATCCGAGGAGAAAATGCCGAGGGGTAGGTATATGTCTTCCAATAGCGACACTACTGGCAGGACAAAGGGAATTGTCCCCCACTTCTCACCAAAATCCCATGGTTGATTGTCCAATTCGTCCAAATCAGAGAAGAAATGTCAAGTGGCAGTTATATGTCCCCATTACCCCCTTCTTTTCCCCTCGAAGTTCATGTTGCCCGGGGCCGCCACTGCATCCAGGCATCTTGACTTAATATGAACAAATCTTTGTTGATGATATTGGTGTTTCCTTATTTTCAATATGAAATCCTCATACTTCTTACCTGTTGTGCTTATGACGTCATGAACATGTGATCCGCATTTCATGCCGGCTGTAGCTGATGACGCACAGTAGAAAGTTGCATGGGTGAGAGTACACTCCCCAATGTATCGTTCAGTGCCACTACAGTCCAGGCTGTTTATATCATGAATTTTCGATCCTTAAAAATAAGAAAAAGCTAAACAGAATGTTTTTCCCATGTTTATCTTAAATTTAACAAAAAAAATCGGAATAATTTGTTTAACTTTGAACTTAATTTTTACAATCTTGCATAGCAAAGAAATATTGTAAAAGTTATGATATAATTTATTTCATATTAAAGCGAAAATACGCTTAAGTACACTTTCTAAGAAAAAAAACATTTAAACAATTCAAAATGCACTACTGCCCTTATAATATTTTCCAGCTGTTATGCATATTTGTAACTTTTCCTTCATCAATATTTTTCACTTGTTTAGTGTTTTTTCACCACATTTTATCATTCTTATACTTGACTTTACCCTCTTTCACCTCCCACCATAAATTTTGTTCCACATTTCTGCAAATTAATTCAATTGTCCATACTATTGCGTCCATACAATTTGCGGAGGTAGTCAAGGCACACTGAGACCAATTCACACTTCAGTGACATAAAACATCAACTTAACATAAAAAGGTTTGTAAAAAAGTACACATCATAATATGAAATAAAAGCATTTCGACAGTATAAGACAAACATACTTTGAACAACCTTACCGGTCGAAAATATAGCTAATTTGTATAATACATCGACATCTGTAAATCCAAGTTGTCTGCATACAACGCGTGCACTTTCCGTGTCCCAGACACCGCCACATATCCGGCCCCATTCACCGTCATACCATATCTCTACTTCACCATTTCTGTCTGTCGTGCCGTCCACCAACCTCACAGCCACGTCCTCTATGAACATACAAATAATTATTGTTATTACATACTGTCCAATTTAATTTACTTTTAAATACAAAATCTCTGAAAGTCACTTACCCACTCGCACCCGGGAATGTACCTTTGTGTGAATATGACATAATCCTAATGAATGAAAATATATGGTAATGTACCTTTTGGGTTTGATTAAAGGATTATTTTAGTGGTCATGCATGTCCATCTTACATGAAAGAGGACTTCAAAAGAAACACAATGGTGAAGAAAGCATTGCAAAATCTTATTCCGTTAAGGAGATATTCAATTTTAAAAGTTTGGTATCAATTCTGTAGAAACGACTGAAATCAGACTAGTTGTGATGTCAAAGCCTCAGATCCTCAAAGTCTTTATGTATTTTAAAGAAAGTTTGTTTTAATTTTTTCACTATTTAAATGATTTTACCTCAAACTTTTTTCAGGTGCACTATTATAAATACCTTTCCTACATTCAGTTTTACTCCTTTCCTGACATATCCCATGGTTTTGAAGCCACAAAATCGCAGGACAATATATGGCAAAATACATAAAGACTTCGAGGAATCTGAGGCTATGACATCACAAGTAGTCTGATTTGAGTTGTTTCTGCACAAATGATACCAAACTTTAAGCTTAAATATCTTCTTAACGGAATATGATTTTGTAATGCTTTCTTCAGCATTTTCTTTCTTTTGAAGTCCTCTTTCAAACAAGATAAACATGCTTGACCACTGAACTAATCCTTTAAATTTCTACCAACTCGACGAAAACATTTGCTATCTATCCTATTATGTATGTATTCTAGTACATACCATTCTGGTAGAAATATTCTCATGGAATTTCATTTGTATGTATCTGATAGAGAAAAATGTAAGAAAGAGATAGGTAAAAAGCCATGTTGGTATCTTATTCCTAGAAAAAGTTATTCAACTTCAAAGATTTTTCTTGCCCCAATAAAGAAATGAATTTTGCACTGACTGAGTTTAAGTCATCATTATAATGTTATCACAGCACTTCCGGGAACTAATCTAATTATGTATTTCTTTGATTACTAATCGCCAATTTTTCATAATTCAAATATAAGTAACAAAAACAGAATGATTGGAAAACATTATTGTACATTTTATTCTATAGTATTCTTAATCATTTTTGAGAAAAAAAATGCTCCCAATCATTTCGAAAATACAAAATTAGTTTTCAAAGAAATACATAAAGAATAGCACAGGTAGTGTTGTGGTGACATCATCATGCTGACTCAGACCAACAATCTCTTTTACTAGGACAACAAAATCTTTAAAATTCAAAAACTTGCTTCCCAACATTTTGTACTGATCATAGGATCAGTTTCTGAGACATTTAAGAAATGTAGGCCTATACGGAAAGAGTGTTGAGGTATGTGAGTGGGCGCTATTTTAGTATACTTTAATTTTGGATCCAGTCGTTGAGAAAGAATTGCTACAATATTTGTGAAATATTCTCAATCTTTATTTGGTGAAAATAAGTGTTGCCATTTTATTTTTTTCCTTCAAATTTCATGTTGACGAAAATGTATTTTGTGTTTTAATAGTTCTTTACCTGTCAAGTAGCATTCTACTCCTGCGTCATCAGCGTGTGTACACGATGAAAATGACGAAGAGTGATGACTGCAAAGATCTAAACGTCCTTCGTACCCTTCACAATTTGGACTCATTACCATATAATTAGTACCCTGTCCGTAGAACGCATTGGAATAAGGCTGAAACAAAACGATGTTTACATGATAATAGGATCCGCACATAATGATGTTGTTGTTCAAAAATATTTGTTACCGATTAAAAAAAAGGTCAAGTTGTGTAAATGTTATAGACAGTATCCCTGCGTTAGCACAGGCAGAACTATGCAACACAATTGAATGCTTTTGATTTGTCTAAATATGTGTACATGACTGATCAATAACCGCCGCAGATGTGAGGTTTCTGATATATGTAACACAATTACCAGTGTCCGGGAGGCGTCTTTTTTTTCTGCAGCCCAGAATTGCCATTACAAAAAAATTCGGCCAATCATACACAAGAATGACGATGACGTAATTAAATTTGAATATTCATATACAACTTATGACTTGTCGTCTGACAAAATATTGGGACTTAGTAATTCCATGACCGCGAGTGAATAACATTACTTTGCCGGAAAACAAAGGAAAAAACCTGACACTACAGATATGGCACAATTTAAAATGTGCTACGAAGTGAATCCTCCTTTGAATATCGAGGAAGTAGTTAACAATATCTCGGTAAGTAGTATTCTGAGTGAACTTCTAGCACTCGCTCCTTGTATGAAAATTAAGACCTAATTTATTAAGTAGTAGTTATGCGACTTTCTCTTGCATTAACACTTTTCCTTGACACGTGTTGTAGGTACGGAGTTTTTGGTTAGTGTGTAAAAATCAAGGTGGGGCTTATTCGCAGGGCAGTGATAATAATACCCTAACCTAAAACCTAACCCCAACCCTATCCTTATTCGCAGTGCTGGCTTGAGATACTGTGTGGATATTCGCAGGGCTGCTCTGCGAATAATCACTTCAAAAAATCAAAGTTGTATAGCGATAGTTCTCACGTTGTATACGTAGATCTTCAAGCTGCTATATATGCGTGAGATAATTCGCACTAGTTGTAGGTATGCCTATGCCTAGTACAAGTTCATGCCCAAATAGACTTTTGTTTAAGTTGTAGGTGAGTTTTATCCTTTTTGAACATTTTTCTATAAGTCCCGATTTTCCTTTTTGGACGGAGTGCGTAGTCGTAGTGAGTTAAATTTCTTCTTTGATTCAATTCTTTTTTGAAATTTAATATTTATTTTCAAAAGTTGTAGAGCCTATATAGTTTCAAGAATTTATGAAACAACATATACGTGATGAACTTGTAAATATAGTTAATTATACATGCATAAAGACACATTATTGAAATATCCAAAAAGTCCTGATTTTCCTTTTTGGACGGATTTTGTCAGACAATTTGTCATAAGTTGTATATGAATATTCATAATTAATTACGTCATCGTCATTCTTGTATATAATTGGCTGAAAAAATCTGTAATGGCAATTCTGGGCTGCAGAAAAAAAAGACGCGTCCGGGGGTGTCAAGCAATTTTCTGGAGACAAGATTCCGTCTTACTGTATAAGGTTACCAGCTTTTTGTGTGGTAGGATAACTGGGCCGCGGCGAAGCAAGCAACTAAAATTGTCCAGAATAGTATTTTTAAACTTCTTGCTGTTACAAAAATCTTACTAAAAAGAAACGTACAGAGATCAAATGGGCGACTCATGCGTAGTTAATCACAAAATTGTCTCCGTGTACCCATTTCCCTTCAGGATAATTTTTTCTCTCCCAAATACAAAATATGGTGACGTTATGCTTTCATTAAAGGAGTTCTCGACCGAAAAGTGAGGGCGTATTTTATTGGAGTCTCTTAAATAATGTAGTGCGTATCTTGTATAGGCTTTTCATACAGCCTCTTTGGATTTGAATATTCATAGCTTTGATGTGCTGTCGATCATGCACATAGGTCTAGCTGTGTAGGGTACTCCACCGGTTGTTAGGACTTGACAATGCACAGGAAATCTATTTCGTTACTCTTCTTTTTTTTTTTAAACGTATTTACCTAAAAAAACTTTGCTTAGAGTTGGCGTCTTTTCACGGTTGAAACGCATTTCATTGGTCATTTGGTAATAAATCAGCGACGCCTTCGTACGTCGAGTTTTACTGTGTCGTTAGGCAAGTTTAATAACATTAGGACATGATATTTTGAAAAGGGGTTTATTATTACACTTACGTTACAGTCAAATACTCAGTCATACGTTACTATAGTATTAGCCAAATCCCCCTAGGACTTGGCTACTTTATCGGCTAAAAATATCAAGCTTTAAGTTTAATTTGGGCCCTATAATTTTGTCACTATCGTAGTACCGTGCCAGAAGAATAAAAGAAGATTGGAAGGCTTAACATGTCACGTTCACACACAGTGAACGTTCGATCGAGAGCACTCGGCGATTGAACAAACTTTCATTGAGATTAAACCATGAAAAAAAACAGGTCGCGAGATTTGATTGGATGTGGACGAAATGCCCACAATCACAAAAAAAGACGGTCGAGAGCTCTTTTAAGTCAATACGGGAATGTGTGTAAAGTAAATATTGGTCACTTACAATTCCGCCGTCATACCCCAGCTGCCTACATGCAATATCAGCCTCAGTGTTACCCCAGTATGCATCGCACACTGTACCCCATGTTCCACCATAGAGCACCTCCACACGTCCGAGGTTGGACGCAATCCCATCAATCAGGCGAACAGTTTGACCTGTCAGAAGAAAAGAAGATAAGTATTTTGAGCCTTTAAGTGTTTATTGCAACCATGATTTACTTCATGTTCTGATATTACAAACTGTATAGGCTAGGATTAGGGACGTTTGGAGAGGGGGTAGATTTTCTGCCAGAGAAGAAATGAAATTCTCCACAGCCTATCAAAGTGGTTAAAGGATTAGTTCAGGGGTCAAGCAAGATTATCGCATATGACAGAAGACTTTAAAAAAAAAAAAATGGTGAAGAAAGCATTCCAAAATCGTATTCCGTTAAGAAGATATTAATTTAAAAACACTTTCACATCTGTGTAGAAACGACTGGTGTAGTAAGCCTACCATGGAAGGTTGGTGCTCTCATCCTCACATTGTTAACAATTGCCAATGTATTTTAAAGAAGCTTGTTTAAACTTTGTTACTATTTGAATTATTTTTCTTCGAAATTTGTTTAGGTGGTAAATTATAATTACCTTTACAAGAATCAATTTTACTACTTTCCTGACATATCCAATGGTTTTTAAGCCACAAAAGCACAGGAAGAAATATGATAGAATACATAGAGCATTTTGTGGAATCTGAGACTGTGATGTCACAACTAGTCTGAATTCAGTCTTTTCTACACAGATGATACCAAACTTGAAACTTGAATATCTCCTTAACGGAATAAGATTTTGCAATGCTTTCTTCACCATTTTGTTTCTTTTAAAGTTCTCTTTAACATAAGATGAACATGCTTAACCACTGAACTAGTCCTTTAAGACCAGACGTTTATACCGTATTACGACGACGACGATGATGATGATGATGATGATGATGATGATGATGATGATGATGATGATGATGATGATGATGAGACGACGGCGACGACAACGACGACGATGATGATGATGAGACGACGGCGAGGATGATGATGATGGTAGGATACTTTGGCCCACTGTACCAGTGTAACACATTTTCCTCAAAACGGCTGATTTAAGCCCATTTTGTGGATGCTTGTGCTCTTTTTAAAACACGAAGGAAAAGTTGATGGAGTGACCTTGATTAATTATGGACGTAATTAATCTGTTTTTAAGGGCTTGATTGCATCAAATGCCAAGTTAAATTGGTGCATATATCTAAACAAAATTAGAGATTACGATACACCATTATTTATGTCAGAATCCATTCTTCTCCCTTTGTATCCTGAAATTATGATCGACTATCGCAGGAATATTTGTACATCCTTGAAAATCGATGTCTGCATCTGAGCGTATTTGCTGGTAAAACGAACTCTTGTTTCAACTGCTTCAATAAGTAGGGAACAGGAAAATCAACAGCATCCAAAACCTGCGACTTTCATAAGAACTGATTAAAGCCCATTTTGTCGAGGTTTGTAAAGCATCAAAAAAAAATTACATTCCTTAATTGCTATTTCTGAATTATGTGTAACTAAACAGAAAAGAAAATCCTGATCTATATCTATATCTATATATATACATATATGTATACATATATATATATATATATATATATATATATATATATATATATATATATATATATATATATATATATATATATATATATATATATATATATATATATATATATATATATATATATATATATATATATATATATATATATATATATATATATATATATATATATATATATATATATATATATATATATATATATATATATATATATATATATATATATATATATATATATATATATATATATATATATATATATATATATATATATATATATATATATATATATATATATATATATATATATATATATATATATATATATATATATATATATATATATATATATATATATATATATATATATATATATATATATATATATATATATATCAAATTATATTTTTTTTGCAAAGTCAGCAATACCATATCTAATTTTTCTATAAATTTCAATTTGATATGCAGGTTGAATTTTACATTTTAGAGATGCACTCTAAAAATGAGCTACTGGATATTTGGAAACAATTTTTTCGTACATAAGTTTTTTTCTGTATTCTGTACATTACAGCTACAACTTCTTTCATGTCCCTCTGTCATGTCTGTTTGCATGTCTTGCTGATATCAGTCTTTCATAAAACCCCGATTTCTTGTTTTGTCACATGCAAGTCTCATTTAATTTTCTGTACTATTGAACATTTTTGTATCATGAACATTCTCATTTGTATATATGAACGTATGTATTTGTTTGTTCTACTGTAATATATATACCGTGAAATGAAATAAATGGAGGGAGAAACAAATTATGACGATATAACTCTTTCAACCGACCGTTGAACGGAATGTTATGGTTGACTATAATGTTCGTCATACTCTCAAATAAACACGGTGATACGCTTTTACATCATTCTTCATTATCTTCTTCAGTCCGGTTCGTACCCCCCGATCGGGAGAACAGTTTTGTTTTCCCGATCGGGGGATCCTTTACAGAAGTATCCCACAATGCATCTATCCAAATTCAAAGTTTGAATAGGAATAACATAAGAATCAGACACCTTTCGAGCGCGGGGAACTCAACCACTGTAAAGGGTTCATTTTTTTTTCTTCACAATTTGAAATAATGACATATGAATTATCTTTTAAAATTCACCGTGCAGTTTTCGAAAAATTTGAAGAAAAGTGATGAAATTGTATTATGTGTTACCGTTAGGCAGTTAGGTAGTTGCGCTTTAACGAGGTTTTCTGAAATTATGAGAAATAACTTGGGGATTTGTGGAAATTATTCAGAAATAACTGCGTAATAGTAACGAAGTTGTTTTACCTTCGCGAAATTGAACATGAACAAAGCAAACTTTGTTACAAACCTTCAATGAAACGATTGATAAGCGTCTATGACTGAAACTTCACGATAAAAATGGCGGCTTCCATATATCACTGTAAGCTCAGTGCACATGCTTGAGTCTCCCGATCGGGTGACTTATTGAGTCCCCCGATATGGGTGACTTATTGAGTTTTCCGATCGGCGGTACAAACCGAACAGTTCTTCTTATTAAACTAAGCGAATGGTATTGCTCGTATAGGAACTTTGTTTCAACTGCCTTAGGACTATAGGCTTCCGAAGATATTCAAACAAAACAGGTCTGAAAGAATAGTATCCTATTAAGTGGCCAAGATTATAAATTGATGCAGACTTCCTTCAGTAACAAATACATAATGATGAAACAAACCAAATATATTTATCAATCAGGGAGAAACCTGAATTTTAAAGGACTGGTGACATGTAGCAATTTTGGTATGAACTGATGTATTTTTAAATTGGAACAATTTTTTAATACTGGAACATCAATGATGTAGTAGCTCAACATATATTTTGGGGTAATTACAAGCCTATTTTTGTTGGTAATCCACCCCCCACCCCATTCACACACACACACACACGCGCGCCCACACTTTTGACTTTGCCCCACTTTCGGTAAGCAAATACCGCCTTTGGGTTTAAGATTGGGGAGCCAGGACCAATGTTGACAATTATACCCATCGGGCGAATAGGTAAAAGGCTTCTTTGGAAAATTGCTGCTTAGGAAATAATTGGGATAATCCCCATCCCACCACGACCCTCGGTGTCGGTGCCGCCGGTAACATGCTTTAATTGTTTTAAATGAAATTACTAAATGTATGTGACAACCTCTATCTATTATGTAGTATTTGTGTGTGAATTACTATTTGTTTTTAAACTTCAAGAATGACCTAGTATAAAAGGGCGCCTCCTGACCAGTCCGCCCTGAACTTTCAAAAAAGGACCTCCTGCCCCGTCCGCACATTTTCAATCAGGCACCTTCTGCCCTTACTCTAGGGCCAAGTCAAGCCCCCTCCCCTCCCCTCTTCCCCTATTTGTCGCCGTTGTTCCAACATCGCTGCAGAGGCCAAAATCTCTACGAGCCCCAGGACTCTAGTTGCCCCACTGCGTATTGGAGCATTAAAATCGTTTGAATATGTGGAAACTTTGTTTCAAGTAAGCCTAACGAAAATTGCATTAATAATGTTTGCTTTTGAGTGAAAATAAAATCATACACAGACATAACTAACAGCAAAATACTGTTGTATAAAATCAAGATAGATTTTACATCCTTGCAACAAGACATTAAACTATGGCGTATTTTCCTCATATTGCTAACAAAATAGCCATTCTGAGCAAATAATTCATTATCGCAATTAATGAATCACAATTAATAGATAGCAGTGGCGTAGCCAGAGAGGGCTAGGGAGACCCCCCCACTACCCTCTAATATTTTAATCCGTCGGTTCTACAAGCTTTGACATTCCAGATGCTTATTATGTTTTTAGATTTCAAAAGGGCACTTTCTCAAAAAAAGGTTATTCGGGTAATAATATATTAAACATTCGTGCGATTGTGTATTTAAATACATGAACTAAGACAGACAGAGAGAGGGGAGAGAGAGAGAGAAGGGGAAGAGGGGGAGGTGGGTGTCGGAGGGCATGTGATACAGAATAGTCTCATTTTAAAAGTTTGACAACATTTACACAAGTTTGTAGTAAATTATTGAAAACCTTTCTTTTAGACAACCCACATTTTTCAAAGAGTGACGATAAACCTAACCATGTACAAACGTAAACAATACAACAATTTATTTCCACATTATGCCTCCTTCATGATTTTGTGTTTTGTATATGTATTATAGTTCTCTTTGACATAAATTTTGACTTGTATAATACACCTGGACCCCTGGACCCTACGCCGACAAGTCGAGCGCTTTCCGCTTTCATTTTGTGTTTTGTATAGCTCTCTTTCAAATGAATTTTTACTTGTATAATACCTGAATACTAGTACACCACTAAACATCTTGTCAGTTCAAGTATTCAGTGAGTGTCAAACATCAGTTTAAAGCAAACTTGCTTCTATATGCCACCAGTCCTTTAAGGATCACCCACCTAAAATTACGAATTTTTGTATTATTTAAAAAAAAGATACAAATCATGCTTCAGTACACCACAATCAACAATGCGTCATATATACTTTTCTGCTTTTACGGTGTATACAAAGTTGAAATGAATTTAGTAAGTTTTTAACACATTTGGAATCAGAGAAAAGTGATTGTCTCTTTGTTATTGATAAAAAAACTACACACAAAAAAAAACCTAAGGTTCAAAGAATTTTCCATTGAATTTCAACAAAATAGGGATAAAATAGATTCGTTACGTCAACCAAGGAGCTATAAAGCTTAATAGCTCCATGCGTCAACTGACGTGAAATATATGGTCAGAAAATCCACACTAAATAAAACTTATACGTAGATTTTTGATATCAGTTATACCTTTAATTCCTGTGTAAAAATTATGCGGTTGATCATGTTTGATGGCTATTATTTACAAAACAAAAACTCGGCGTCTGCAGCTCTTAGATAAACCTTTGCTCTAGAATCCAGAAATACAGAAGCACTTAGTAACACCTAAAATTAAGGTTCTCCCCTGTCTGTTTTAGTGGTTTTACTACCAATAGGCTTATAATGTGTGTAAGTTCAAATGATATGGAGCATCCACAGATTAAGGTGGAAGGCATATCACTTGCTTCATTTTATCTTTTGTCCAAATTCTTCGCCTTGCTGGCAATATGACAATAGTATAATAACCTTATTATATATATATATATATTCTTATTTATGGCAGTATGGTCAATGGTTTTATGAATCTTACTAGAGAGTAATTAGAAAGCAAAAATTTAATTTAATTACAAAATACAATATCTGCAGTTCCTCTTATAGAGATAATGGTCGTAGGGGAGTTTATAGCTTGAATTCTTGTTGTCCGACGAATTGACTGTCTTGAGTCCAACCTCGTCTCAGTTAATAGCTCCATGGTAAGACGAATTTACTAGGCAACTCTTGTTTTGCAGGTATTTTCATTTCTTTTCTTTTATAAATCAGGATTTGATTAATCATCATATAAGTATTGGGTGTTTGGTACAGACGTCACGCAAGTAATCTGGACTATATGTAAGAGATATTTTCCCCCTCACGACCCATGTTTATCTTTATGTCTCTTTAACCATACACTTATTTACCAGCTTATATCCTAAGCAGCATTAATATTCAGTGATTACTCCTCCTATAGTGATATACTTATTCATTCATGCAAATTATCTCCTCATTCACCTATTTTCATTCCTTATATGGATCATAATGATACCTCTTACAATATACTTACTCACTATTCGAAGAAACATACTTGTGGTTGACCCATCCTTCACTGACCAGCCAATTCCTCACTTTCTCCCTTTGTTAATGTACGGTATTTACTTGGTTTTATGATACAGTAATGTTCACTTGTTTTTATAATTCTGTTAAGTAAAGTTGCATCTGTTTGTAATTTGGAGATTTTGAGTTAAACACATGATTTACAAGTTTTGACTTTATTTTGTGTTTGCTGTTTTTGTTATTTTGTTATTAAAGTGTAATATTCCATGAAGCTCCCCACCCTAGCCTCCATCCTGACAATGTGGAGTTAGAGGGGCTACATATATATAACTATTGATATATCCTGTACATAGACCTATGCATATATTGTTGAGAATAATCGTGGGAAATTCTTCCAAACACTTGCACTAATGAGTGATGCATGGGTCAAACATCATTCATAAATTAAGAGAAACGTTTAACTTCGCGTTATTTTGGAGTTGTATACATTCAGGCTCTATACAAGTAAATTTAGTTACTTTTGGACGCAATATTATCTGTTTCCAAATCGGCGGGAAGGATTCAACGACGACGACGACGAGTGAACACACAATTACAATGACGGGTTCGTCGCCTGCGTATTCGGTTATGATAGTAACAATGCTATCACGAAACGCTTTATACGACCCGGACGAGAACACAGGTACGACGTACGGACAGACGTAACATCGACAACCAAGTCAATGTCCACGGCCTTTGATAACCAGTTGTGGTACACTGGCGTGTCTACCCAACCCAGGTTTGAACCCAGGGCCTCGTGGTCTGTAGACAGGTATGATAACCGCTACACCACAGTAGGTAGATGGGAAAGATTTAATGTGTATCCCAATCACATCAGTCTCAAATGATGTCTTGTCTGTCCATCTGCGCATGCTTGGGTAGTTCACTTACGTTTCTTTTTCTCCAAATGTTGTCCTCCGTTTTTTTTTTCGTTTTTTTGTAGAGAGTAGAGAAAGGGACTGTGTGCTAAAATTAACTTAAGAAAGGTACGCATGTAGTCCAATAACGTAGCAAACATAAAAAAAACAGGCAAATAGTTCCTTTAAGTTAATATCTTATACAATTATATGACTAAAAGTAAGTGACAGGTTTAGTCATTATAAGGTCTACTACAACTTACGAAACAATCCAAGATCTACATTTGAATTGCTGAGGTTTAGTCAACCAAGACAAGATTGTTTTATATCCTCTCTGACTGTTAACAAGAAGATGCCATTGTTATGATAAATCCTTACTATTGTTCACAACATGCCAAAACTTAAATAACTGGAGTAAATGCTAAGCCTCTTTTTTTTTTTCCTACACCCAATTGAAAGTAAAAATTAAAAAGGGATTAGGCCGAGGATGTTGAATAGCATAGGACAGTTAATAGACATGTAATTGTAGAGTCCTTTGAGCTGATTGGGAACCTGCCGAGTTCTAACAAAGACGTTCTAACAAAGACGTGAACTTACAGGTAGTATTACTAGTAAAACTCTTACTGAGGGGCAAACAGCGCGTGAAAGAATGTAAGGTAGGCGCAAACAGTTTTCAATAGAAAATATATAATTATTGTATAGAGACGTTCATTTGGTTTCATCACTACAATTCTGAATCTGCAGAGGTATTAGAGCTAATATACTTTAATTTGTGTAGTACTACAAAGACATCTGTGTTCCTGTGTGTGATATGTTAACATGCAAGATGGCATAGGAACAATCATAAATAAAATTCGAAATGGACCGAATGATTATTAGGCTTCAGAAGCAGAGATTCCAATTCGATTTTTGAGATGCATTTCGGATTCAAGTTATTGGCAGGATTTGGAAGACAAGAACCCAGGAACAAGAGTCTCAGTTTTAATACATTACTCATCGGAACTTGCCTTTGCTTATCTCAAGGACCTCCTGCTTATCTGTACTAGTACAGTCTCAAACTGAAAAAGGATCAGAGCTAGAATATAGTTACTTTACTTTTAGTTACATGTAGTTACTTTACTTGGATTTGTGTGATTACAAATAATTTTGCGTTCCTAATTGGAATAGTTCAGCAATATCTTAGAGAGTAATAAACACTTACACTTACATGTGGAATCATGATAATTTGCACATTTTCGCCGAAGGAATTGTTTGGTGTTGTAGAAAATTTGAAGACAAAACAAATCCACATCCGGCGGCCCACATATTCGCTTAGTTTGAATTAATCATAACTTACATTGAAATGATAATCGCATGTGGTCAGTTTGATACAAAAAGGAAGTACATTCAGTCACTCTAAGTCGAACATAAGACAGGAAAACTAATTAGTCACTATAAAAGGAAGCGAAATCAGTCAGTATCAAAGGGAAGCACAATCAGTCAGTATTAAAGGGAAGCACAATCAGTCAGTATTAAAGGGAAGCACAATCAGTCAGCATCAAAGGGAAGCACAATCAGTCAGTATCAAAGGGAAGCACAATCAGTCAGTATCAAAGGGAAGCACAATCAGTCAGTATCAAAGGGAAGCACAATCAGTCAGTATCAAAGGGAAGCACAATCAGTCAGTATCAAAGGAAGCACAATCAGTCAGTATCAAAGGAAGCACAATCAGTCAGTATCAAAGGGAAGCACAATCAGTCAGTATCAAAGGGAAGCACAATCAGTCAGTATCAAAGGGAAGCACAAGCAGTCAGTATTAAAGGGAAGCACAATCAGTCAGTATCAAAGGGAAGCACAATCAGTCAGTATCAAAGGGAAGCACAATCAGTCAGTATAAAGAGCACTATAAGTGATGGAGAACAACAATTTAACGGCGGTATGTGACAATGACAGCAGACCATCCTTCTCTGAAGCTGTCTGTTTGCAAGGCGTATGCACTTTGGATATAACAATCGTAATAGTAACCACCGTATTGTCATTGGTCGTTAACTCATTGACAATCTATACTATAGCTACAACTCGAGTATTACGTAATCCACATGGATTGTTACTTCTCTCGTTAGCCATTGGAGATTTGGGATTTGCCTCTTTGGGGGTGGTATCCATCAAATCAGCGTTGGTGCAAAAATGTGCATGGCTTGATAATAGTTCATTATGTAAAGTAATTGGTGGATTATTTTCATTATTTTATTCTGTTTCAGCTTTAACTTTGATCGCAATCTCGCTGGAACGATATATTGCAATAGTACACCCTTTCCGGGCAATCTCCATTTTGACCAAGATGAACACTGCGATAACATTAATGATTATATGGGGAGTATGCATAGCTATGCAATTGCTTCAATTATTTTTAAGCAATGCTAATTATGTTTATGATCCAATTATTTATCTCTGTAGAAAAGACACGTCAGACCAAGACACCATTTTGATTTTTATTGAAAGCTTAGGATTCGGCACAACAGTTATGTTGCTAGGAGTGGTTATTTTGATCACTTCCATCAGAATCTTGGTACGACTAAGATTATATAGGAATGAACATCAAGAAACGGCAGTCTTTTCGGAACAAGAGAAGAAATCGTTACGACTGACATACAGAACAACGTTCGCCATTTTGATTGAGACCTGGGTTGTGCGAACACCGTACATTGCTACAGTCTGTATACGAGTTTTTGCTAAAGATGCGCAATATGTACCTCGAGGGATGATTTTCATTTCTGTGTGGGTTCTTGTTATGGGTGGAATTCTCAACTTTCTCGTCTATGTTGGTTTGAATAAAACATTTCGAGACGCTTTGTTGAGAAGATTACTGCCATGTCGCGGCAGGAAGCGCCAGAGATACAACATGAAACAAGATTGCAACATGAATGTCAAAGGTGAAGTGAACAATATCTCTTTAAATATGCAAGACACAAATTCACAATTGGCTCTTGTAACTATGAGGTGAAAAAACATCATTTCTTTAAATAACCTCGACTTATAAAGTATATCTACAGATATTCGCATACATGATTGCCCTTTGGGAAGTGTATCAATGAACTCTTATTTAAAAGACACGTCAGACCACGACCCTATTTGTATTTTTGTTGAGAGCTTAGGATTCGGCATAACAGTTACGTTGCTAGGGGTAGTTATTTTGATCACTTCCATCAGAATCTTGGTACGACTCAGATTATATAGGAATGAATGTCAAGAATAAATAGAAAATAAATAGATAAATAGGCACTTCCATACTAAAGTGGTAGGTATGTATCGCCCAGAATTTCAAAATTAGACTGCAGTATGAGATACATTTTTTTTGGTAACTGCAGTATGACACTTGATGATTTTGATACCTGCAGCATAAAAATAAGTGATTTTTGATACCTGCAATACGAAAATAAGTAGTTTTTAGTAAACATTTTAAGTAAATATATATATATATATATCTATATATATTTATTCCTATATATACATCTATATATATGTATATATATCTATATATATTTATTCCTATATATACATCTATGTATATGTATACATATCTATATATATGTATATATAGATCTATATATATATTTATGTATATATATATATTTATATAAATATATATCTATATATATATATATATATATATATATATATAAATATATATATATATATATATATATATATATATATATATATAGATATATATATATATATATAGATATGTATATATAGATCTATATCTATATATCTATATATTTATATATAAATATATATATATATATATATATAATATATATAGATATATATATATATATATATATATATATATATATATATATATATATATATATATATACATAAGTGTCGCCAGACTCGCCACATATAGAAGTGTAGCCCCACCGGGAGGTCTCCTTAGTCAAGGGAAGTTTTATATAAACGCGGGTCTAATTTGTGATACTCATGTCATCGAAAACTAACTTACTAATTACTTTAGTAAGTTACTTTCTTATGAATACAAGTTACTTATACTTATAAGGTATTCATACAAAATAATTATGATTAATTTAAACACTCGTATCAAAGGTTTTCAGTGCCATCACGTACACGAAAAGTGTGTTCGAATATTTTTGAGACTCAATAAAAATACGCCCTGACGTTTCGGCCGCCAGATCCTGTAAATATTTTCAAGTAACTCTGCAGCATTTCTAGTTTTCTCGTTATGGCTTGGGAAATTTCGAAGATTCATTAAGACGTGGAAAATTTATGATGTACGAATGAGAAGATAGAAAGAGAGTGTATAACATGTTGCCACAAATACAATAAAGCTTTATCACTAATTTTGCTCTTACAAATATAGTTTTCTTCATGTACTTCAATTTTGAAATGCACTTATCTGTTTGTGGCGTGAACAGGCTTAGGTAGAAAATATTACAAAGTTGGGTCTCTATAGTACTAAAAGGTGAAAGTCAGTTACTTCTTGGTTCCTTGTTCTATAGACGACCCTCTCTGACTGCAATGGTGGAAAAATACATTACGACCCTCTCTGACTGCAGGGGTGGAAAAATATTACGACCCTCTCTGACTGCAGGTGTGGAAAAAATGTTACGACCCAGGCTCTGATTGCAAGGGTGGAAAAAATATTACGACCCTTTCTGACTGCAGGGGTGGAAAAAAGATTACAACTCTCTCTGACTGCAGAGGTGGAAAAAATATTACGACCCTTTCTGACTGCAGGGGTGGAAAAAAGATTACAACCCTCTCTGACTGCAGAGGTGGAAAAAATATTATACTTTCTAAAACCGTAGAAAATCTTGAAAACAATTATGCGATTATACAGCAACAAACAATCAAAAAACCGTAGAAAATATCACATTTTCAAGATTCGCATTTCTTTTCTCTACTTTTCCTTCCCCCTTTAACTTTTGGTCTTTTCTTTTTCTTTTTGGACACTTAAACAATTCCTGGGACCATTGGTCCCGTGGTCCGCTAAATTTTACAGTTGTGGTCAGGACGGATGAACGAAATGAGTTTCTTGGATGCTAATATCAAACCTAGGCAAACTAAAGAAGTTCACTGTCAATTGATAACAGGGCCGTAGGACCCTATGGGGCAGAACAGGCCATACCGACACCTCCAATAGTAAAGATTTAGGTTTATATGTATAAGCAAATGACATCCCCCCTAACACAAGCTAAACAATGCAATATAAAACAAAAGCTCGGGAGCCCCAATTTATGGTCCTGAATAATTAGCAACCAACAAAATATTATCATGATATTCAACTTCCTGATACAGTTTAACTGAAATCAGTGCCAGGTAAAGACTGGTACGCTGTCAGATCATGGAGCTATTACTTCGGTCAAATGCTCTTTGTTTTGCAAGGATTAACCTCCTTCAGCGATACCTATACCTACGTGAAATTTCGAAAAAATATATGTAAAGAACTGTAACTGGAGCAGTAACAAACACAACAAACACGAAGTAAGCAAAAACAAAGCCGGTTGAGGCTTTTCCAAGCCTATGAAGGCTGAGCAAAGAAGCTCTTTGGGCTGAGAGAAGGCGGGAGAGAAGGTTTGAAAGCACTGAACTACAAGGAATTTGGTATTTTCTTAAGTAAATTGTTCTCAACAAAGACTTCGGAAATTAAATAGAACACAACCTATAAGAAACGTTGACCTTAGAGTTTGTAGGACGGATTTAATTGGTTATGGCTTTATTAAAAAGAAAATATAGCACTCGTATCTGTAAGTGTTGTTGCAGACAACAACAAATAACTTGTTTGTTTGGAGAGGTTTAACGGCATCACGACAGCGAAGGTCAAACTGTGCCAGAGAAATTAAATTATGTCATCAGGTCATAGGTGAGAAAGGTTGAGAAGACAGTGCGGAGCGCATGGAGTATAGTAGGTGCGTATGAAGTATAGCCAAAGAGCTTCTACATAGCTCTTTGGTATAGCAAAGAGCTTCTACATGCAGAAGCTCTTTGGGTATAGTCGGTGCGGACGAAGAAAAAGGATTGTGGTGGTGGTTGGGGGCGGGGTTGCGGAATAGATCAGCAATGGAGTTGAGGAAAGCTCTGAGGAGTGGGCAATCTATGAGGATGAATAATAGTAATTGAAATAGTGATTAAAGTAACACACGTTTTGACGGACGTGTGGCTTTTAGTGACAACGTAAAGAAAGATGATTAGAGACCAATTACTATGGTGATGATGAATATAGATCAATTCGAATGTTGTGATTCGTCGAAATACAAAGGTCCCAGAAAGTATCGCTTAAAATGGAATATACTGATACTTAATTTGGATTGTTTACTAGCTGATTTGTATGTAGAAGCTCTTTGATTTGAGATATTTAATAAATAGAACCTGTGTGCTCAAATGTGCTTATGATCAATGAATAGATAGTTATTGAATAATGAACAAATAAATACAGATGGGTAAATCATTTTTATGTATGATGTCAGTATTTATAATAAAAACATTTCCAACAGTTAGACAGTGAAACACAAACAAAGCCTAAAGCCATTTAACGTGATTTAATCGTGGTTGTGTACATTTCATCTTTTTAAATGGTTTTGATTGACTTGTCAGTATTCCCTTAAACGCCAGTTGTCGTTTCTAACGTTACGAGGTAAATGAATTTCAAATCCTGTTTGTTTGTTTGATAAGGGCTTAACGGCACCGCGACAACGAAGGTCAAATTGTGCCTGAGAGGTCAGATCATTCTAGAGGTAGGAAGAAAAGGAAACAGGGGGAGAATGAGAGAAATTCAAGAACAAAAGGTCAGAAAGCTGTGATTGAGAGGGGAGGTGCATAGTTGAAACAAAAACAAAGTAGAGAGGGGGTGGAAGAGGAGAGTTAAATATGGTCGTAGAGGGAGGCATGATAAAGGAAAAGGATAATTCTATCCACAGGATTTTTTCGGAAGAACTCAGCAATTGAGTTGTGGGGAGCGAGGAAAGCTCTGGAAAGGTTGTACAGGGGCATCCTGCGTTTTGATTGGTCGAAACACAATGGTATAGTGTGCACTTACAATGATAGGCCAATCAGTATCGTTTTGGAATAAATTGTGCGCCGCCACATTTTAATCACGATAGATGGCATTAAATGATTACTTCAGAGTAGGCTATATCAAGTATATCTTATATGAAAGAGAAATTTAAAAGAAACAAAATAGTGAATAATAGCATTCAAAAATCTGATTTGGAGATATTCAAGTTTAAAACTATGTTTCTATTCTTAACAATTAATAATGTATTTGAAAGAAAATTCATCAGCTTTTTACCTATTACTTATACCTCAACTACTTATGCCCCCTTGCCCTAGCGTAAGGTCACCGAAGGGGGCAGGAGGAGCCTTTTGAAAGTTGGGGAGGACAGGGCAAAGGGTGCTCTTATGAAAGCTGGGACGGATGAGGCAGGAGGTGTCATTTTGACAGTTGAGGACGAACTGGGTGGGCAGAAAGGTGCCTTTTTAAAAGTTATATGAAATTATTCTAGGTCATTCTTGAAGCTTGAAAAAAAAAAATCCACTCACTCACAAATCCTACATATTGATTTATTTGACTCAATTAAAGCATGCCATTTGCCAGGGGCCCGGCACTGATGGCCGTGGTGGGAGTGGGGCATAGTCCCCAATAATATTCTAAGCAGTAATTTTCAAAAGTTGGCCTTTTACCTATTCGTCCGATAGCTTCCCAATCTAAAACCCATAAGCGGTATTTGTCTAACGAAAGTGGGGGAGAAAGTTAAAAGTGAAGGGACGGGGGAAATAACAAAAAAACGCTAAGATACAAAACATCACCATACAAATGTATACATTTAGAAGAAGAAAAACAAATCATATGTGTATAGGAATCTGTTGCCAGGGAGCTCTTGCCCCACCCAACTTTCTCGAAAAGTGCTCCTCTATTACTGTCAACAAAAGTGCCGTCACTTGATTTTCTGCCCACCTTGCTCCAAGTTCCTTTCGACACCTCTGCTTATGAGTATACTTTTCATAGCACGCTAACGATCCAGATAAAACTTTCATTTTAAGGATCACTCAATCATTAAAGGAATATTCCACGTGAATTTCCATTTATATGAGCCAGGACTATAAAAGAAGCAAATGATGACCGTCATCTAGAACGTAAGGTACATGAGCAGATTTTCTTACAAAGTGCAAGATAGATCCCATCTCAAAAAGTGTTTTTAAAAATGTTTCCAATAATTTACAAAATTCACCGTAAAATTTCCTTACGCGGTGTTGGTCTGAAGATTTTTATATACACTTCAATTTTCAACTAGATACATTTTTCTCTGTTTTTAAACAAATGTTACCATATATAGGCCTAATTTATGTGTGAAGATTACCATTGTGGATCAACATTTATGACTCTTAATTGAAGAACAAAAGCTGGTACCAGTTCTAAGATAATCATTGGTTCTAGAATCTCTTAAAGGAAAGGTATCGTCCCGTAAATAAATCCAGAGACAAACCCCGCCGCGCTAGTGACGTCAATTTCGATATTCAATTTCTCGACTCTGACCTCGAGAATCATCGGCGATCCTGATTTAATATTAGTGGGAATGTAACAATTTAACAACCAGAGAAAAATATTGAAGAATTGTACATTTTAAAATTTGATAACTGATCAAAATTAATGTTAGCATTCTTTTTTAATCGTATTAGTCATTTCTGACAAAAAGATCATTTTACCAACTAGTCACACAAAACTACATTGCGTCTGAAAGCATATATCAATGATCAATATTCGATGGTTGACCGAGATCCCTCTTGACCAAGATATGCCCCACCCCTTCACACGGCTCGTGCTCAATGACCAGTCAGCTGATAGCAAGTTAAATAGACCCTTTTCGTCCATCCAGGCCCTAGTTGGAAATCTATTTTAGACTATTTGGGTTACTACCAAGCAAGTTCTTGACTATTATATAGTTGACTAATATTCGTATTTTTGAGATCACTTTGCGTAGAAATTCTCTTACAAATGACAACTTTTTAGTATAAAGTGTTCCTGAATAAAGCGCTCCTGAATGTTTTGTTCGCAGCAACGCATACATAGAAAACTAACCCAGTGATTGACTATCTTGCTTATCACGTAAGTTTCATACGTCTGAAACTGCTTTCTGATTGGCTGTTTTTCTTGCGGCGTAGGAATTACCCAGGTAATTCTTTGGGTAAAATTTCAATAAGATGTTATGATTCTTCGGCCAGGTGATCAAAAACCATTACGTCAAAGAGAAACTTATAGCAACGTCTGAAAAATAGTTTTTGCGCTTAAATTTATTTATATTCTTACGCCTAAAAAAACAGCTAGTTTTAGACATATGAAATGGAATTGTTACGACGTAAGAAATGTTATTACGACGTAAGAATTGATTTTTCTAAGGGGTAATATTATGACCCGCATGGCCAACCATAAGCGTGGAAGAAAATGTCGCCCAATCAGGTTCCATTCATCCAAGATGGAGTCCAAGTTTATATTTACTTCATGTTCCATTTTGTACTTTACTATAAAATTGTCTTTTGAATCTGTCCAGTATTTGTTGAAAAATGACAAAAAATATGTTTTTCTTCCATTGACTGCAATGATTACTGACTGTTTGTTTTTCCCTTTTGACTGAAGTTTGAGATCGTCGAAAACGCATTGTTACATCGCCGTGCACCACAACATTCAACATTCCCGGATGTCCGACCTCTAAAATATCAAGCCTTTTAATGACATAGCTACGGAAAGCCAAAAACAAGCAAAATTATCAAATTCAATATTAAAAAAGCCAACAAAATATAACATTTTTTTGTGGTCAAACAAACGCCACAAAAAAAACGAAATAACATTTTTGCGGCCAACCAAGTTTCAAGAAAGCCTCGTAGTTTTTCAAATATGGCTTCTAAAAAAACCAATACACCAACCCTGATATCTAAAGAAATGTCCTTTTCTTAAAGAAAAGGTATCGTTCCATAAATAAATTCACGACGCCGTGCTGGTAACGCCACTTCCCGATTTTCCTTATTGAATGCGAGAAATCTGGGACATTATCGATAACACATGTAGACCCCTATTTTCGAGTCGGCGGATGTGAGATCGATAACATCGCATATTTCCCGCGATCAATAGGCAAAATCAACAACCGGAAGTGACGTTCCCAGCACAGCGGCGTTCACTTCTCAATGTATGAGACAATACCTTTCCTTTAAAGAATTAGAAGCGTTTAAAGCCAACAAAAGTAAGGAAATCGCCTGATAAAAGGGAAGAAAAGTTTACTTGATGAAATCTAAAGAATATTTGTTCACAGAAAAACTGTGGGGAGGGGGAGTTAGTTAGTCCATGGGCTGATTTCCTAAGTATTTCTCCTTTTATTAATGGCTTCAGCCAACAAACTGTGCCTGCAAGGTAGTCATGCAGAAAAGTATAGCTACTTATTCTTAAAAACAGAATGCCATCTTTCTCTCTGAAAATTGGGAGCTAAAGTATACTTCAGCTTCCTATACCCACCTATTTTGACTGCGCTAACGCCCCTTTCGCTTCTTACCCTATAAATAAAGGATAAGCATTAAACTCGTACTTACTATCAGAGTCTAGGCCGGGATCACACGTTACTGAGATGTCTTCGTTGTGTGAACAGTTATGGACGCCCCAACCACTGTGGGCGCACAAACCGATATTTGGCTCGTTCCCAACACATATGACGTTGTCCATCCAAATTGCACCGGAACCAGAAGTGTTAGTGTCGTATGATATTGCACCATTATAACCTCAATATATGAAACAAAAAGAAAGTAAAACAATTTAATTAAGAGCAAAAACAATGTAAAACCATTTAACTACGAAAGATCGATGGGAAATTTGGCATTTTTAAAATGATATATTTACTAATATAAATGCAGGTGTTGAGCTAAATGTTGATCTAGGGGAATTATTCGGTGTTACAATGTTTTAGCGGGTTCAGACCCT
>JAIGNY010004608.1:382500-410000 GCA_020152595.1 Chiridota heheva
GTATCTGGAGATGCCACTGGTTGGGGGGAATAGGGGGGGGAGGGGCAGGGTGTACGGTCTGTTCCCAATTGTTCTATATTGTGTAATTGCAGACACATACATATCTTATTTATAGATAAGTGCAAATTTTCGTCGAGCAAATTTGTGTTACTACAAACCCCCACCCCACCTGTTACGGTCGATATCTATTTACGCCCTACCTGCCTGCCTGCATGCATGAATCAAACATTGTTAAGATATAATCCTTAGACTCATTGAACTGTTGTTTCTTTTTAAGGTCGCACCACCCCCCACCCCACACATCATCCCACCCCACACCCTGCGGATTTCTGTCTGCCCAAGAATTTCTGCTCCAGACAGTTTGGTAACATATATCAACATCGGCGGAATGCTGTATTCGGATATGGGTGGCATATGTTTAATTATTAAATATCAAACTAGCAATACTTAAATAACATTTTCAACAGTGGTAGCCCTACTACCAAGTTGTCTGCAAACAACGTGGGCATTGTCCAATGTGAAACTATCATCACAAATTGTTCCCCATGCGCCACTGTGATAAACCTCCACCCTTCCAGAATGTGCGTCTCCTGTTGTAACCAATTGTACATCCACATCTATATAAAGGACAAAATAAGAAACACTTCATATAATTATACTAAACAAAAACATGGGCCTCAATTCAAAGGACATCTTTCCATAATTCCTTTGGAGCGTAAAAAAATGCTTTCGCCCCAAATTTTGTTCAGTTGATCGTGCTACATTAACTAAAAGTTTGATACTTTAACTATAAAACTACATTCAGACCCCGAGTTGCCGCAGTAGGAAGAAACTGTAACCCCTCTTCCCGCCCTTTCCTCTCCCTTCTAAATCCAACTAAAAGATTGATACTTCAACTATCAAACTACATTCAAACCCTGAGTTGCCGCAGTAGGAATAAACTCGTAACCCCCCCCCCCCTTCCCCTTCCCATGCCATCCCACACGAGAATGATTTTTTTTTTGGAGGGGGGAGGGGGTCGATCTTAAAAATAAACAACAGCTCAATGAGTTATAGGGCTTATACCTCATCAAGCTTTGACTCATGCATGCAGGCAGGCAGGGCTAAATTACATCGTGCATATTGACACACTTTTTCTCGTTTATTTTTACGGACATGGATTGTTTTCCCGTCCGCAATGTGACACGACTGGTTTTCTCTTTCCCCTATAGCAACAATATCCTGGTGGTGCTACACGAATATCGTAATCTAATTAGTGGGGACGGGAAGTATCAAAAGTGGGGGTGCACGGACAACCTGATATACCTAAGTGTGATTTTTCGTCTTAGTACTTTTGTTGTAATTTTGCTTGAATGTAAATTTTGTACGAAATAATGGGGGATAAACCTGGATTTCCTGAGAATTGGAGTATAGTTCCCTGGCCCCCTCCCATGATTTCCCCTCCCATGATTCCAGTCACATTATGACTAAAATTGAATTAGTATACTATTGTAAAATGTAAGTAAGTACACTATACCCTCAGCTGTGGTATCATAACATTCTAAGTAGATGGATGTTCCCTTCGTACACCCACTGGACGGATGATCATACCAGCCATCGTGGGAACACTGTCCTATGTGAATTTCATATCCACCACATGACAACGACGACAACCAAATTGTGTCCATGTGCGTCGCATCGATGTTACCAATAGCACTACCGTATCCTGTGGGAGAATAACAAAAGTGTAGGTTTGAAATACATTCTTCTTAAACCAGCTTCAATGAAATTTAACATTGCGGCTTTTATTCTTCGGGTATGATAAACAAATGGAACGAAGACAAATACAGCGATGACACGTGAGGGACGGGGGATAGGGACGGGGGATATACGGGGGAAGGACGGGGTAGGGACGGGGGGAGATAGGGACACAGGGGATACGGGGGGACGGAGATAGGGACGGGGGGGACGGGGGATAGGACGGGGGATAGGGAGGGATAGGACGGGGATAGGGACGGGGGGGACGGGGGATGGGGCGGGGATAGGGACGGGGTAGGGACAGGGGGGTAGGGACGGGGTTGGGCGGGGATAGGGGGGGTATTAACGACATACGATTTCCGAATCATGATCTGAATGTTGCATTTTGTTGCATCTAATATCCGAATTAGATGCTGCAATGTTCTGATTTCCAGTATTTAGCAACGACAAAGAGGTCAGTTATATGCATTTTGAACAACAATATTAGACCTTAAACAATTGTCCGATTTTGTAATTTCCACCGTGGCAGTATACAAATGTAATTTCCTATAGGGTAGTGATGCTTTAAATTCCTTTAATTTCTTGCATGTTTCAGCTAATCCTCATGTGACACGTGGTAACAGTTTGAATTTGATTAAAGAGTTGCCACGGATTGATATTCGTCGTTTCAGCTTTTGCAAAGGGTTTATTAATGCAGTAATTGAGTGGAATGGCTTGCATGAGTGTAATGGTTTGCAGGAGTGCAAAATGGTTTGCATGAATTTATGCTGAGCTCCAATTCTATTCACAATTCCAAAGTCAACATTCTGTGGGGCAATTACATACTAAAGTGGTTGGTATGTGCCGCCCAGAATTTCAAAATTGAATTGCAGTACGAGAGATTTTTTTTTGGTAACTGTAGTATGACAGTTTATGATTTTGATACCTGCAGTATAAAAATAGGTGCTTTGTGATACCTGCAATACAAAAATAGTTTATTTGTGATACCTGCAGTATAAAAATAAGTGATATTTGATACCTGCAGTACAAAAATAAGTGATTTTTGATACCGCAGTATGAAAATATGCAATTTGTTTGAGAACAGCAGTATGAGAGATTGAATTTTTTGATACTTGCACTACGAAATTTTTGAAAAAAGGCAACTGCTGTATATATACCTCACATATGGAAGTTCCCCCTACCCCCTTCTCCTCTTCCTCTGGGTCAACATTGATCTGTTCTTTCTAACTCTGTGCGTCTTTGTCGTTTGTGTTTGTTTGTTTTTTAAATGTATTTTATTTTGTGGTGGTGTTAGTTTGAGCTTTTTATGGGGTGACTAACCCTTCTTCACAATGACCCGTCATCCTGTTATGTTATGTTGTCTCCTCTTCTCTCAAAGCTACTGTGAGAGACCTGTTGATAATAACATATATGCCTTTAGGTTTTTTATTTATTTTAATGTTAAAATTCAACTTACCAAGCTGTCTACAAGCAACTGTGGCGTCACTATTTGACCAGCCATCGGAGCATATAGATCCCCAGATGCCGTCAAAGGAAACTTCCAATCGTCCCGAAGATGAAGACGTTTGATTAGTGAGACGAACCTCATATCGAGCTGTGTGTGACGAAAAACACAAGAAATTACTATAGCAACATTGACGTCATTCAGAGGGCATCTACCTCCAAGATTGGGGAGAAATACAAAAATTGACCCCTTATCGGAAAAATAACGGCTCAGGAGTACTAAGTAGATTGTTCTGTCAGACTGTCAAAAAGGCCCATGATACCATTACGCAAGCAAAACGGAGGTGTTTTGAGCATTTAACCATAATTTCCATTATTTCGAGAACAATTTAAGACTCAGTAACCTTTATTGACCCTCTATACATACTAGCTTCGTTAATGTCTTACTGAACAATACCATGAGAACCATAATTGGTGCCGTTCGCTATTCAAGGACTCAGTGATTGGTTCCCAGTTCTGAGTAACATTGCCCCTCCATACATCCAGAGAGAGGTTGCCACATCAAGGCTGGTTCTATAAGATCCAATTTTGAGCTCCTTCTGGACAGTGATACTTTACCGAAGACCCGGAAGACTTTCATCCAAGGCCCAGACTCAAGTTCAGAAACCCAATCTGGTCCAATCTCCCAGACAGCACGGCAGCTACAGAAGACCTGCAATGCAAACAGTGGGGCCAAACCAACGCCCGCACAGGTAGACACCGACTCCAGCAATCACGCTGATGTGGGGCCATACCGCAGCAGCATTTTCAAGTGGGGCCATGCCTCATCACCACCACTCTGCGAATGTGGCGAATCCAGACGATGCCCCACATGGTGGACTACTGCCCACTTTCTTGTTTTAATGGTAGTATCACAGTCCTTCACCAGGCAGAGGACCAGGCAAACTGGCAATCATATGGCTTACGGACTTCATTAAGAGATCCCCATAGCATAAGACATCATAATCATAGACCATCTTCTGCACATGAACTCCAGTCACATCTTTCACAATATTTGTCTTAAGCGCATCCATAGTTTTTACCAAGGAGTTACAGAATACCAAAATGACCAAAATAGCTGAACAAATAGGAAATCGTCGATGTGGTATTTAAGTGATTTGCTTAACACGCGTTATTTACTAATTTCTCTTTCGGCAGAGGACTTGAGGCGCAAACAGTGGGAGCAAATCGACATCCCGCACAACATCCTGGTCAGCAACCCCAACATTCATCCCCGGATATGGACCTCCCCGAGGTCAATGGAGCCTTCTCAAGCGGTTCCGCACTGATGTGGAACTATGCCACAGCAGCATTTTCAAGTGAGAACACACATGCCGCATCACCAGCCTGCGACTATGGCGAAGTCCAGAACGATGCACTACATGGTGAATAACTGCCCACTCTCTTGTCAGTCCAGGAGCTAACCTCCATCGAGTAACTTACTGCCCACTCTCTTGTCAGTCCAGGAGCTAACCTCCATCGAGGAACCTTTCTCATTCAATCGCCATGCATGCGTATTGCCAATCGCACCATTAAGCACACGCGTACCACGGCGCGCACAGTGTCACAGTTTCGCATTTGCGTATGTCTCTCACTCTGTTCTGTGGTTAAGAAGCGGTTAAGAACAGGCACATGAAACAGACAGAAAGTATAAACAATGAAGAGATTGTTCATAAGTATAACCTGTCTCGCAGTAGGCCGAATTCAGAACAAAATGTTTACGCTTAACTTGAGTTACACTGTTTTGACTTCATTCAAGGAATCAAATTCACGGGGATTTTGTATGGACTCTCTAAAGCATCTTTAGTCAGTCAGACTGAAGTCCGACTTACAAAATGTGTTGCGTCTTTCGACCCCCCCCCCCCCAACCCCTCACCCTCTCCTCCTTCCGTGTGCCGTGCAAAGCTGGTAATAGGCCCGGGCCAGATGGGAAATGCAGGCCCTAATTCAAATCGCTCACATATTTTTGTTATCAGTACTAAATACATATGATTTATAGTAATATTTTGTGTTAAAGGATTCCCTTAATTCTCGTGTCAATATAAATTCTTTACCAAATGTTCGCCCTGAAGTTGCCTCTTCCAAAAGAAATAGGCCCCTGAAATTCGTAGGCCCGTACCAACTGTCCCCCTTACTCCCTCTGGTCTGGCCTGGGTAGGGATCTTAAAAACTATTCCCAGAAAACAGTTTGCAATTGGCATGGAATTAATTTTTCATATACAAATGAATTTATAGGAGGAAAACAAATATTTTTGTCATTGACTTAACACGTACGAAAAAAAGAAGAACAAAAATACTTGTTTGACTTACAAAATGTGTTGCGTCTTTCAACCCCCTCATGGGCTAGTGGGTTGGGATTTGACCCCGACATTTAGTGGAGATCTTAGAACTATCCCCAGAAAACAGTTTGCAGTTGAAATGGAATTAATGTTTCATTTAAACATGAATTCACAGGACAAAGAAAACAATTATCATAACGTTACCTAGGCTAGATTAAATTCACAATCACAAAACTGAGAACTCCCACTCTCATATAATCTAGTAAATCCGCAGTCAGAAATCACCAATTACCAATTCTCTCTTAGAAATGAAATTATGTTTTGTTTCCTTCAATAAAACGTAAATGGAGATGAAAATTATTACGTCGAAATAAATATAATACTCAATTAACATCCTTAAAATCACTGCTCGGTTCTCGCTATAGCAGTCAGGTTTGTTTGGTTTGTTACGGCACCGCGACAGTCAGAATCAAATGTGCCAAGAATGATGGTGTAAGACTTAAGGATAGTGAGGAAAGGAAGTTTGAAAAGGAGAAAAGGGGGAAAAAAAGAAAAAAAAAAAAAGGAGGCAAGTAAGGTTAGGTGTAGAAATGATAAGGGGGGGGGGGATTAAATGTGGTGGAAGAGGTTGTTGTTGCGGAGGAAGTTGATGATGTTTGAGGAAGAATTGTTTTCGAAAAGGTTCGAGATTGAGGATAGTGAGAGAAGAGATCTGGAGTTCTGGTATATAGGACAGGCTACGAAGATATGCTTGATGGAGAGATCGGTGTTACAAGTGGGGCAGAGTGGGGTAGGGGAGCCGGATAAGAGATGGGAGTGAGTAAGAAAGGAGTAGCCAAGGCGAATGCAGGTGACAACGATGTCTTCCCTGCGGTTGCGACTGTGCAGAGGGGTGTTGGTCCCGACTTTGGGTTTGATGGTGTGAAGTTTGTTACTGGTTTTGTGATTCCAGGAGTTTTGTCAGGCTTTTTTTTATGTAGTTGGAGATGGAGAGACAGAGGTCTGAGTGTGGAACAGGACAAGGAGAGACGATGTTTGACAGAGCTTTATTCGCGGTTCTGTCGGCTCTCTCGTTGCCAGGGATCCCGACATGGTTGGGAATCCAGAAGAAGATAATATTTTTTCCTAAGGAGGAGAGAGTGTGGAGTTTGCTGAGGATTTGTAGAATGAGAGGGTTGTCGTAAATAGAGATATTTTTCCGCACCTTAAAACACTCCACACAAACAGGCAATAGGCCAGTGCGCACCATTCTCGGGACGGCAAGACTCGTACGTTTTTTCTTTGTTTGCAAAAAAACGTGACGGTTAACATATACATGAGACCTAGAAAAATGTTTGTATGATAACCACGCATAATCTACGCAACATTTCAAGTTTCCCCATGTACGTACAAACTTTCTGTGACCATTTTAAGTTGACCACAGTATATATATATATATATATATATACATATATATATATATATATATATATATATATATATATATATATATATATATATATATATATATATATATATATATATATATATATATATATATATATATATATATATATATATATATATATATATATATATATATATATATATATATATATATATATATATATATATATATATATATATATATATATATATATATATATATATATATATATATATATATATATATATATATATATATATATATATATATATATATATATATATATATATATATATATATATATATATATATATATATATATATATATATATATATATATATATATATATATATATATATATATATATATATATATATATATATATATATATATATACATCCATTGTACAAGGTATTTGTTTTAAGCATATCTGTCTAATAGTTTGACCAAGGAGTTGCAAAATACAATAACAATAACGGGACAATGACCAAAGTACCTGAAGAAATAAGTAATCACCGATTTGGTCAAATATGGTGTTCCAGTGAATTGCAGATCCGTTATTCACAAATTTACACAGGTCACCTGATGAGAAATTTGCAAACTAGTTTTAGTGTGGACTTAACACTGTTTTGTTTGGACATTTTTGCAGACCAACGTATTTATAGTCAAGAAAAATCAAATTATAAACGTACGCGTTGATAAGGATGGTGTTGTAAAGTGTATTAGAAGTTGATTTATATCGGCAAATGTGAAGAGTACAATAGTTAGCTTCATGTGAAGGGTTTTTTATTTCATTGATAACACATTTTTTAATTGACGAAATGACCCGCGGTGGGGCAGGTATAGTCCCTCTATTAAACAGAGGAACTGAAAATAAATGCAAGTAAGTCACGAGCCTCTCTATTTAAAACCAGATAATACTTCTTAAAGAATTAGTTCAGTGGTCAAGCATTTCCATCTTATATGAAAAAGGACTTTAAAAGAAACAAAATGGTGAAGAAAGCATTGCAAAATCTTATTCCGTTAAGGAGATATTTAAGTTTAAAGTTTGGTATTATTTCTGTAGAAACGACTGGAATAAGACTTGTTGTGATGTCACAACCTCAGATTCCTCAAGGCCTTTATGTATTTTAAAGCATGGAAGTAGAAGAATTTTATCACTATTTAAATTATTTTTCCTCAAACTTTCTTCAGGTGGTATATTATGAATACCCTACCTAGATTTAGTTTTACTACTTTTCTTGACATATCCCATGGTCTTTAAAGCCACAAAATCGCAGGACAAAATATGATAGAATACATAAAGACTTTGTAGAATCTGAGGTTACGACATCACAACTAGTCTGATTTCAGACGTTTCTACACAAATGATATCAAACTTTAAACTTAAATATCTCCGTAACGGTATAAAATTTTGAACGCTTTCTTCACCATTTTGTTTCTGTTGAAGTTCTCTTTCATAAAAGATGAGTATGCTTGAACACTGAACTAATCCTTTAAAGAGGCGATATCGTCATATGTGCACAATATTTAGAATTCCTTTTAAATTTTTTGATTGGTTGAAATTTTGCTGCGCGATTCGTTGTTTTGTATTGCAAGGTATATAGTTATTTAAAACGCCTTGAAGGTCATCACACGAGATAGTTCAGATGCTTGCGGCAATCGCAAGTATCTTTTATTTTTAATCACGCCGTGAGTTCAAGCCCCGGTTGAATCGTTTATTTTGACTTTTTGCTTTCATCTTCTTCTTTTGTATTCTCAGTAATTTTCATTTAATGACTATTATTGTAGTATTATAATACTAAAATTTCACTTTCGCTTTCTGACAAAAAAAGCGTTAAAAAAAACAAATAAGTTTCTCGTCACAGTAACGTAATGCGCTGTGTATGTAATTCTGCACACACAACGTACATGCTAGTGTCTGGCTGTACTGTGTGGTACCATTAACTCCATGGTGGTACAAACAGACAGAGGATCGGATCTTCCCTCCACAACCGGAAGTGACGTCAAAATAAAGTATCCCCCATTTTTACTGAGACGAGCCTCCCTCTTTAAGGCAAAAACATTTGATTTAGGCCAATTATGATTAAATAGTCTTGTCTCAAGTTAAAGTTCTGCTTAATGTTTTCACCGGAACATACTAAAATTTCAAGAAATCGATGAATGACTTTTTTCTGATTTATCTTCGCATAGTCCTTATCGTCTTCTAAGTCATAAAATAGAATTAGAATTCACCAAAATCTTGAAATTATTTCATTACAAAAATTGTAGGAAATAGATTTCGAAGGAATCTGTATTCTTAATTAGCAAGAATTGATTACCATATTGTATAGTTTAAGACCGAGACCGTATTTAACCGATGAAGCATACAAACAGTTTTTAACAGTTCAAACAGTAATCAGGCAACATTCTGCATGGGAAAACAACCATGTTGAACGAAAATGGCCGCCATTGATAAGCAACGAAACGTCTGTACATACCTTGTATTGTTGATACAAATTGATAGGTTAAAAAGATGAAGGCGGATAATTCGTGATAAAGTTGCATGTTGATTCTGATTGGTTGATTGGATATGTTTAATTTACAGCCTTTTTTCAGAAAACCTGATTGGTTACTTGACGAGTGACGTCATCCATTCCAGCTGTGGAAAAAAAGTGAAATATCAATTCGTTAGTTAAAAATGAGCGTCTCGGGAATGAATGGAATGGATGTAACGGGTACGAATGATGGGATGTGGTATAACGGGAATGAATGGAATGGGTATAACGGGAATGAATGGAATGGGTATAACGGGAATGAATGATGGGATGGTATAACGGAGTCGTGGACAACCAGAGATCGCAAATGTGACGCAAAAGACGGTCGATTCTTAAAATGGGGAGTAAGGGGCAGACTTGCAAACTTATGATACCTCCTGGACCGAAAAAGGGACCTCATTAATTTTCATGGTTCTCGACTATTTCAAGAATAGTAAGAGCTATTCTACTACCCGTGGCGTCGGCGTCGGCTTCCGGTTTTAGTTTTTGAAAGGAGTTTTTTTGTTCGGCTGAAGTTTTTACTTAAAGGAGCGGCCGAAATGTAAGGGCGTATTTTTATTGAGTCTTACTGAGTATATTCGACCAAATTGTTTTGTACGTGACAGTACTGACAACCTTTCATACATAACATAACATATCAAGATGACGGGCTAAGAAGGGTTAATCACCCAATAAAAAGCCCAAACTAACACCACCAAAAATAGATAAATCAAAGACGCCCAGAGTTAGTAAAGAACTTATCAATGTTGACTTTGAAATTGTAAACAGAATTAGAGCTAACAACCCACTCAGGCAAACCATTTCACTCTTTAACAATTCTTTGCGAAAAGCTAAAACGCCGAATCCGTGAGAACTCTGTCACATGCGGATTAGCTGAAAACATAAATAAACGAATATTCAATTTAATCCGATTGGGAGATCTCCCGTTTGGGAGATCGAGACATGCGCAGTGATTATGTTTTAAACTGTCGCTATTAGGTTCAGCCGTTAAAAAAAAAAAATGTTTTTCAAATTATGTAATTCTTAAATTGTACTTTGGAAATTAAATATAAATTATCATTTCTGTATAATTTGAGCTATTGCTAGTGACTTAAATGTTAAATCTGCTCTTCAGAAACTATTGAAATGAATTTTTAAAGATAACTTTAAAAATTGCCTGGTAAAAACAAATTTGCGCTGGTCAAAATGGAGAAAATAATTTCATCGCCCTGTTGCACCAATAAAATTAGAATAGGCATATTTCGCATGCATTTTTCTTACCATTAGCTTACACCTTTTTTACCGTTATGTATTTCTTTAAGAGATTTGAATTTGGAAAGATGCAATGTGGGTTATAATGATAAAAATCCCCGATTAGGAGATCTCCCGTTCGGGGGCGTAAAACGGAATTGATTATTTCTTATTAATACACAAGAATCAGAAATTTGATCTGTGTAGGCTAATTATTTCAAAATTCCTTTCACTTAGCAAAAAAGACTCTTTACTTTTCGTCGCTAGCTCCTTTCAAATTGTTTGGAAGTTTGTTTGTTATGAAAGAAAAGTCAAACAATAGATCCCTTATCTAACTTATAGAATTCTCAATTAGGTGTCTTGGGCACTAGAGGAAATATAAACAATAAGTGCTGCCTTGAATAGAGATAAAGCAAAACACTTATAACAATCTCTAAATGAATCTGCTATGAGCCTCTCGACTAAAAAAAAGTTTTGAAATTAAGTGTCTTGGGCATGAAAAGAAATTTCAACAATAAGTGCTGGCTTGAATAGAGGGGAAGCATAACAGACTTTGATTTTGTATAGACAGCCTTATATGGAAACATCAAATTGAGAAGCGGAATGTCAGAATAATGGGTAGAAGATGACATGCTGATTGGTAGATCGAGGAATTGGGATTAGGGTGGGATGTCATGTGATATTTGTATGTAGGCAGGTAGGACAGGGTAGGATGGCTCTGTGGTGGAGTGTCATCTGAATTTCAGTTGTGATGGCATTGTAGGTCATGTGGATGGAATGACAGATCTGGATTTTAGATATACGGTGATTACATGTAGTACATAGGGCGTGAGATGGCATATGGCACAGGGGTTGGCATGACATGTGGGACAGAGGGTGGAAGGTGCATTATTAGAAGGTTTTGTAGTGTTTTGCAATTTTTCATACACCTAGCATAATTTCGTTTCAATGTTGCTTTATGCACTTGCACATTTTTATGTGGTTGACACACATGTTTGCTTAAATTAAAGCTAGATTACAATCCAGGATGTATAATCATGGAAAAGTTTGGGGGTTTGTATTGTACGGGTTGGGGAGAGGGTAAGGGTTGAATTTGAATGAAAACTAACATGGTTTTTTTTTCATTTTCAAGAATAGTTTAAGATTAATAAAGGGTAGTTTGGTAATTAAATGATTAAGAAATATAATTGCATCATGCCACAAGGATGCTTTATAATATTGTAATCTTTCATTGACATATACAAGTCAGGTCCTCTCCTTTCTTTTGTGGTTCAATGGACCTAAAAGAGGTGTTTCAGCGTGTGTTTCAGTTGCCTTCATATGTTTTCTGAGTTACTGTATGAGGTAGTAACCTTGTACTTTACTTAAGAAAAGGTAAGTGCATCCTTCAAAGTTCAGGCAATTTAAAAGCAACAGCCCCTACTAGCCCCATCATACTGCGTATACGTTCCTTGTTAAGCCCATTCTCTAGCTTCGAATAGTTAAGCATACTGTCCTTCCGACACTTCTAGTTTATTTACGTCCCGTTTACATAGAAGAATTTACGTCATGACATCCAACTGTTACCCAATTTCATCAGTTCATTTACCAGTTGTGGTGCAATTGGACTTTTCACCCAACAAATTAACATCCATTTTAGTTTTTAGATATAGGTGGGCCTATAAATGACTGAATAACCAGAATCCATATTTGTCTTTGTGTCGAATTCATCATGCACACTTTGGAATATCAAAGAAAAGATGTGAAGGAAATAAGACTCTTCGAAACCAAATCGCCAGAGCTTAAGTATTGGAACCAAAATGGTACTTGCTCCTCCCCCTCGCCCAATAAAATGATTGGGGGGCCTTTGTTTCCCCTGGCCCCGGTTCCTACGCCACAACAACCTCCAATAAAGTGGGGTGTGACTTTAAGTCAACGTTGGGGTGTGTGTGTGTGTCTGTGGGGAGGGGCATCAAGGGACTTTTTTATATCTGAAAATAGGGGTCCAGACCCCCTCCCACCATTTGTCTGGTGGCTACACCAATGCCCACCATATGTATGCATACTCACACTTGTCCACATCTGTCCATCTCTTACCCTACACAGAAACAATATTTCAAGACCGCCACTGAAAAAGGAGTAGACCTATTTCAAATCGACTATTTACTTTTTTTAAATCATACGACTGAGCAATCGGGCTAAAACTGTTGAGTCACTGCTGAAATTTGGAATACTTTTTGTACTGCAGTACAGAGAAATGTACAGTCAAAGCTAGAAGAGAAATAAGGAACATTTTCTTACCTGTTTGTTTATATTTTCTCTACTTGTGGTTTCCTCATGATGTTGATCTCTACTGCATGTTTCCTTTTCTGTATACACTTTTCTTTTCCCGGTCGGACGAATTTCGTAAAAGATGGATAGTTTTGGAGAAGCTCAAATATCCCATTTAAAATCATAAAAATTATGTCATTTAGACTAATGTAAGTGGTCAGTGTGGTGCCGTTGAAAGGGTTGAAGCTTGGAGGGCTATTCACCACACACAGATGATAAACCCATACCATTCAAACAACTCTCATCGATTTCCTCCATTTAATCTTCAAACAATCCACGAAAGACTTGTAAGAGACAGGTTTCCATGCACCCATTCGAAGTTTAAATCTTTTACGGGGTATTACCTTTTGTCTAAAATGGTATACATGGGTTGATAAGTCGCTGAAAATTATGCATAAGTCAATTCCCTGTCAGATTTACATTGAGGGTAGGTAAATACCAAAACTGTTAGTCGGAATTTGTTGCACCTTAGCTTGAAGGAAATTAGAGAAAAAGGATATGCCCAGCCGGCACAGTCATAAGAACAGCCAAAATGTGATCTGTCTAAGTCCAGGCCTAGCTGTAAAAACAGTTACACTTTCTCTACATTTCAATGGACCGTTATTATATCACAAACATGTATGTTTTCTGTCGCTATTTTGTTATTAATTTAACCAGTCAATCCAATTCCTTTTTTTTTTTGCATTTAGCACATTCATTACCCTCCAACTCTTGGATGTAGCCAGGGGTCGATCCCTGCAACGACTCCCTAAAAGGTAAAAACGTTCATATTTGCTGCTGCTAAAGGTCCAGAAATGTAACTAAAAGGGTCCAGAAATTTTGATAAAAGGTCCACAAATATAACTTTAAAATTACAGAAATTTAAAAGGTCAAAGTTTTAAGACAATTACATTTTTTATCTTGCTTTTCATTCAAATTAAGCCTCCGAACAGTTTAAAGACCGCGTTTTTGACACAATTTTGAAGAAAAATGTACGCCATCAGCATTCTTTGGTAGTAAAACATTCCCCCACCCCTCCCCCTCAACCACAATCCAAAATGTTGGCTACCACCTGCCAAAAAAACGTCCGTCGCACATTCATCAGGTCATGACGTCTGCTCCAACTTATAGACCGTCTCACATGGCGTGACGTCATAAATTGATTCTGACATCCCCGAGACTTGTGGGAGATTACCCCGGCGTCTGTTTACATCACTCAAACAATGTTTCGAATAAAAACTGACTTTGTTTACATGTGTATGTATGACTTGATTGCTTAAATAGTAAAACAACGTAGATCTTGTGGATGATGTTGATCTATATTCAGGCCTAACCTTTAAACAAACACGAAACGATTATCAATTTTAGCAAAAAGTCAGTGACTTTTGGTCAATAATTGACCAATACAAAATGATCCAGGCGAATTTATAATGAGTTGCACAACTTGTCAGGTATACCAGGTATGATAAAAGCAAGGAGAAATAAAACGTGCATGGAGAACCCATTTGTGGAGTGACGGATTCTATTTCTGCACTGGCAGTTTAGAACAAGATTTTGTGCTGTCGCTGATCAAGTTTCTTTCATCTGCATGATCAAGTAAAATTTGTACCACAATTTTCCTTTTTTATTCTCCCCAACTTACCTATATATCATGAATTAGTATCGATCCTGCCGCGTTGCGAATTGAAAGCACCATGGTGTGAGGAGCTCATTTTCGATCGATGGGTTGTAATTGTTCTCAAACTTACAACAACAACAACAAACAAATACATCATTTGTTCTCTGAAAGGTTATAAGAGAATGACGTCATGACTGACATGAATATTCATCTTTTTTGTACAAAAGAAGTAAAATTAATTAGATTAATCAATCACAAACAGATAAACAGGAAAATTGAAGTTCAGATTTTAACTGCGTTTTTGATTCACTTTTTAAACTGTTAAAATAGTTTTAAAAAATCATGTTGGACAGATGTAGCCGTGTTTATCATTATCGACAAGTTTTGCGTCATGATATATGCATATGGCGGGAATACTAAATAATTTCAAAATTCGTTGTTGACAGCATGCATTGACCATTTGAGTAACGCACCGGAACCACGAAAATTGTATAAAACATAAGCAGCGGTGGCGTAAAGAAAAAAAAGGAGGGGGTGGGGGTGAGGGGGGAAGGGATGATCCCCGCCCCCACCCGGCTGGCAATTTCTAAAATGTCGGCCGAATTTGCACAACAGAAAATGGTGATTTTTTTTTAGATAGTTTTAGTAATCCTGATGAAAGCGATCGGTTTTTTAGAGTGTAGAAATTGCACACCAGCTATCTTGGGGGAAATGGATCACAAAAAAACTAAATTGTTTGAAAACTAAATTTATAACTTAGGCCTAGGCCTATTTAGCAATTTAGAACTAGCAAATTTCCGACTAATTTTTCAAAATTCCCGAATTTGTCCTCAAAATATCAAAATTTTCCCTCAAAATTATGAATTTTTCCTCAAAATATCCGAACTCTCCCTAAAGAATAACCATTTTTTTTTTTAATATCCAAATTTTCGCTCAAAATATCCGATTTTGTTTTCAAGGAGGGAGAGGGGGAGTAGCTTGGATTCGTATTTTTGAATCCCCGCCACCCCCTGCAAAAACGTCTGTTACGCCAATGTAGTCTAGTAACCATTTCTGGAAAATTTCGGGCAAAAGTGCTCATTCCCCCAACCTCTGCTCCCTCCCCTCCCCTCCCCATCCCCATTCCCATCCCCTCCCCATCCCCACCACTCCCCTCCCCATCCCTCCCCTCCCCCATCCCTCCCTCCCAATCCCATCCTCATCCCCCTTACCGTCCCTGCCACCTTCCCCTCCCCATCCCCCTTCGAAACAGCCTTATCTCGCTATAAATCATCTCATCCGCAAGGCATAATGAGAGAGAGAGAGAGAGTTGAACACACAATTACAATGACGGGGTTGTCGCCTGCGTATTCGGTTATGATAGTACAAATGCTATCACGAAACGCTTAAGACGAGATCAGAAGGCATAATGATGAATTTGCGAAGTTTTAAACAATGTGAAGGCCGTGCGATTTGGACGCTCAACGAATATGAACTCAAAAGTTTTTATTTTCCTCCACACGGAGCTACAGTGGGCTTGACGTATTTTGAAGATTTGCGTTAGTCTGAGATTATAAAATCCGCCTAAATCGGCCTCAAATTCCACTTTTCGTGTCAGGACGACGGATTTTTCGTGATAACTTTAGTTTATCTATAGAATACCAAAAGGTACATGATTAATCTTCTTTTTGTTTATTATAAAATAACCAAAGCGACATCTTTTTTAATAAAGTGAATTGTATCACTAGTCTGCTAGCTATCCAGTTCGAGGTAACGGTAATATGTATTGCGCAATGCAGGTCAAGAAGTCAATTGATAATGTATTGCCATAAGTCTGTAAGTATCAACTGACTGCATTGAATAACACTGTAATTTCCCGGTGTGATTCGTTTAATATTTGAGTGGATTCGGAGCCTTACATCAGGGAGTTGGCAGCTAATGCCAACTCCCTGCTTACATGTATGTAGTTGTGCTTTCGAAATGGATGTTCCTTCAATTAAGGATAACATGTGGGATGTCATGTGCGACAACTGGGTGGGATGTCATGTGCGACAACTGGGTGGGATGCGACAACTGGGTGGGACGCCATGTGGGACAACACTGGTTGGGATGACACTGGTTGGGATGACACTGGTTGGGATGACACTGGTTGGGATGACACTGGTTGGGATGACACTGGTTGGGATGACACTGGTTGGGATGACACTGGTTGGGATGACACTGGTTGGGATGACACTGGGTGGGATGACACTGGGTGGGATGACACTGGGTGGGATGACACTGGGTGGGATGACACTGGGTGGGATGACACTGGTTGGGATGACACTGGGTGGGATGACACTGGGTGGGATGACACTGGTTGGGATGACACTGGTTGGGATGACACTGGTTGGGATGACACTGGGTGGGATGACACTGGGTGGGATGACACTGGGTGGGATGACACTGGGTGGGATGACACTGGGTGGGATGACACTGGGTGGGATGACTTTGGGTGGGATGACACTGGGTGGGATGACACTGGGTGGGATGACACTGGGTGGGATGACACTGGGTGGGATGACACTGGGTGGGATGACACTGGGTGGGATGACACTGGGTGGGATGACACTGGGTGGGATGACACTGGGTGGGATGACACTGGGTGAAGTGACACTGGGTGGGATGACACTGGGTGGGATGACACTGGGTGGGATGACACTGGGTGGGATGCCACTGGATGGGATGACACTGGGTGGGATGCCATGTGGGACAATTAGGCTGAGATGCTATGTGGTACATATATTATAGGGAGGGATTTCATGTGGGACATATATATGAACATAGGGTTGATGACATTTGAGACAGGGATGGAAGCCATGTAGAATACAAGGATATGCCACGTGGGTCGTAGGGAGGGATGCCATGTGGCACATAGGGGGACGCCATGTGTAACAAAGGTTGGAATACCATGTGGGACATAGATATGGATGCCATATGGAGCATATAGGAGAACCGAATGCCATGTAAGACACAGGAAGGAGCGGCATTTGAGACAGAGAGGGATGACATGTGGAAAATAGGGAGGGACACTATGTGTGGCATAATGAGGGACATAGGGTGGTATGCCACATATATATAACAATATTAAATTGAACTAGAACAATAAATACCATCATGGCTGGCATACTGATTTAAAATGACATACATATCACAAGTCCAATAATAAAAACATCCACTATCCACCCCATACTCTATGTCCCATTTGACATCCCACTCTATATCCCACCCCTGTCCCACATGACATCCATCCCTATGTCCCACATGGCATCCCTACCCATTAACCACATGCCATTTGTCCATATGTCCACATGGACTCCCTCCCTCTGCCCCATATAGCATCCCTCTCCATGTCCCACCTCCTATGTTCCACATTACATCCATCTCTATGTCCCACACGTCATCTCATCCTAAAAATGTACCAAATGGCACCCTACTCAGACGTCCTGTATGTCATCCCACTCTATGTACCACGCGCCATATCATCCCTATGTCCCACATGACATCCATGTCTATGTCCCACATGGCATCCCACCCATGTGCCACATGTCATTCCTCCATATGCCCTCATGAAATCCCTCCCTCTGTCCCACATGCGTCACTTTCCATGTCCCACCCTCCTATGTTCCACGTGACATCCATCTCTATGTCTTACATGGCATCATATCCTAGATGGGCCAAATGGCATCCCACTCAGATGTTCCATATGCTATCCCACCCTATGTACTACACGGCACCCCTCTCTGTGTCCCATATGGCATCCATCCCAATATCCTGCATGGCAGCTATCCCAATATCCTGCATGGCATCCATATCTATGTCCCACATGACATATTACAAAACCATCCTGTAGTATAATTAACACAGAGAACCATTTATGGCACTTCTCCGGATCATTATCAATTTTAGCAAAAGGAATAAACAAAATCATGTTTGTTAATTGTTCTGGGTAACAGGAATCTGATTTACAAATCCCGCAGCGGGCCCGTAAGCGTAATTTTTGTTCACCTTTTTGTTATCACTCAGTCTGTGTACACGTGCAGAATTTTGCTTAGTGCAGTATATTGCATTGACTGCATGAGCGCGCGCCGCTAGCTAGCTGTACTGTACCAGTACTAGTAAGCGTGACGTCATTCGCTCTATACTACGTAGGATAGGGAAAATGACGTCTCGCTCTATGCCAGTAGGATGTTTGCCCCACTTAAGTTACGCAGATTTTGTTGCTAGGCAAATTCATGAGGTGATTGGTTGAAAAAGCTGTTAATCATTTAAGTTAGAAAGGTTAATTCTATGACCCTTTCACAGTGTTGCGACGCACATATTGATTCATCGCGCGCTCTTCTTGACTACATAACCAAGGAGCGTAAATCCATTGGGCACAGAGCATCGGATTGCGCACTACGCCCACTGTCAAAATCTACACTGTGCGTAGTGGTGTAGATGTTTGTAAACTTCATAGAGATGCATACGTTCGCGCGTTACGTCATAATGGACACTGTTATCCTTAAAAATGCAAAAGAATTATCTCGTAGCTTCAACATTTTTTCAAGAAAACTGGCATGTACACTTTTAGCCCGAAGGTGGTGTTCATCTGTTCATGAAAACTAGAAGATAATTTTTAGAAGCCAAGGTTTGCCCTGCGTTTGGCTTTCATGCATGGTAAGTAAGTATTTGAAAATATTACAGAGCAGTGAATCGGATTATGGAGCGGAGGGGGTAATTTCCCCCAACTTTGGTTTTAAAAGCTGTCCCGCCAAAGGGGTTGTTCAGTAATCGTTTCATTGTTGCTATGCAGCTCTTTACGCTAAATCAGGCCCATACTATCAAAAGCAGGTTTTTTCTTTTTTAATAGGATTAGGCCTAGTTCAGTAGTCACGCAAGTTTAACTCATATGAGATGAACTTGCTTGACTCCCAGTTTTCTTCTTTTGATTGCACGCAAGTGAACAAAGCCCCACGAGGGAGGAGGAACGACACGTGCTGTCACTGTGAAAGAAGTACTACAATCTTTGAGAGTTGTCAGTGACCTAAATACAGAGTGATGTAGACCTATGGTCAATTTTACTTTCAAAGTCGCAACAAGGCAATAGAAATGTGAGCAAATGAGGGCGGGGGATGGGAGATGATACTCGTTACACGACACTCTCGCACCACTATCTTTGGAGTACTCCCTCTAAATCCCTTATATATGATATGCCAACATTGCACTATAGCATGCAGTTATACTTTATTTTCTATTTCAGTGGAAGAGGCTATACATATGTTTGACGGACATAACGACGACGACGACTGAACACACAATTACAATGACGGGGTCGTCGCTTGCGTATCGCTTATGATAGTAGCAATGCTATCACGAAACGCTTAATGCGACCCGGACGAGATCACAGGTACGACGTACGGACAGACATAGCATCGACAACCAAGTCAATGTCTACGGCCTTTGATAAGCAGTTGTGGTACACTGGGGTGTCTACCCAACCCAGGCTTGAACATAGAGCCTCGTGGTCTGTAGACAGGTATGATAACTGCTACACCACAGTAGGTAGATGACGGACATAATGAATAATGTTTATTAAACCTTTTTTATTACGGCCCTGCTCCGTAGTGTGCAAAGACCTACTTAAAGGTATATGGACAGGTATCAACCACTTTGCATAAATTTATACAAATGCCCTTCATAAACACTCACCACAAACACTTTCTTACAAAATGTTAAAAATCCGGCTTATTGTGGTCTCCAAACGTATGCTCATTACCTGTTGGTTTTTTTTTTTCGTGACGTAATGATAGGGCAGTATCCAACCAGGGAGTTCTTAAGATGGAGTTTTTACTCTTGAATTTTACGAACCCACCGCGATAAAAAATAGCCAACTCCCTGGTGAAAGTTACAATGTACCTTACAGTAATAGTTACAGCCTAACGTAACAAGTGATGCTCGCCAATCATAAAGCGTGGAGCAGAACTTGAGTCGATATTGAGTCTTTATCCACAAGAAAATGTCCTAAAATGGTTAGCACATCGCTAATTAAGCGATATTCTGATGGCTGATTCAATGAAACTGATCTTTTGAAGTAGCCTAGGTCAATGTGACACAGTGGCACTGTTAGGCATTGTAGGCCTCGTTGTGTCCTTATTCTTACGTAACACGCCTTATTTTAATAGTGGAAGTCCGGCCGAATACGCAGGCGACGACCCCGTCATTGTAATTGTGTGTTCCCTCGTCGTCGTCGTCGCCGTTTCTTGGGGCTTCATTTTTCACTTTTTCGCGAATATCTCAGAAACGAGTGGAAATGTTTGATAGATGTATGTTAATGAAATGTTCAGAATATTAAAAGGAATATATTTCAGTATTCATGGACAAAATTGCTACCTGTCCATATTAACCTTTTATGTTGCGCGCAATTAACACCAGCAATATTTTAATATTATGATATCGTCTGTGAGGACGCCTATCCTGTCCAGCTGTTCTAGGTCTTAGGGCTCGTCTGGGCTTATGGAACTCACCATATTTCCTTGTTCTGTTTTTGGCAGTTGGGCTTGAAATGTTGGGGCAATAATACTGGGGAACGTGTCTCGTCGTCCTTGTGCTGAAACTTTTCCGAAATTGCGCTTCCAACGTATTATTGTATTATATCATGTAAAATCATTCATTCATTGCAATTTATTTTTTTCAGTGTATGACATGTTGACGGTCGGGGCTAAAGTGTACAACAGATCTTTCCGATAGACGAGAGAAGAATATGGCACTTCCTTCATTTGGCGTGATCATCTTCTTCATGTTCGGTTGCATAATGGCGCCCAGCAATTCGGGTAAGTCAGATGGGCAAATGTCGACTATATCAACACGGCTGAAGCCAAAGGTATGTAAGACTGCCTAATCTGGATTCGCACCTGACACGAGTTTACCCACTGCAGTGAATGATCTGACGAACTTTATTACGTTAAAATTACGTCACGCCCAATACACACAAACATTGCTTTCAACAGTATCTGAAAATCAGTCCGGCAGCATGCCTATTAATGGGAACATAAATGTTCCTATTAATGGGAACATTTTGATACATGGAAGCCGCCATTTTGTGATACTTCCCATGATCCTTTGCTATCCTAACGTTAATACCTTATGCAATGTTACATTTTTCAAATCTGAAATACGTCTGGAAAAAATATCTTTGCTAGGGGAAACTTAAAACTCATGAAAATACCTTCATTACTGTCATGGCTACAACTTTTTCACTCCAATTTGATATGTTCACTACGCCGTTTTAAAAATATTAGATGAAATAGACAATAGGCTAGGCTTTTAGGCGCGAAACTGCCATTTTGAAAATTAAAATGTTTTTGAACACAATGAATTTTAATATTTTAAGTACATAAATTATAAACTATGACATTTTATTGCAACATCTGAACAATATGGCTGCATGACTTCAATAAACTCGTGTGTTATAAATATTCCTGTAATAGACATGCATGCTTCCGGACTGAAAATTCGGGCCCTTTTATCATTTTTTTCAAGCACTTCAGCTGTCCAGAATGTCCGAGTTCCACCCTCATGTCTATGGGCGGCCGTTTAAGCAAAATTTAAAAAGAAAAAATAGTAAGAAACCTAATTGAAATAAACAAAAAAGAAAGCAATAAAAAAAAAAGTATGTTAGAATAAAAATATAAATTGAATATGAAATGAATTAAAAGAATTCAATACAAAAGAAATTATAAAGAAAAATTATTAATAAGATTAAAAAAAGAACTAAGAATGAAATGATTGAAGAAAAAACAATACAAAAATAATGTTATACAAAAATATCAATTGATATGCAATAAATAAAAAGAAATAAATACAAAAGATATAAAGTAAAAATGAAACAAATAAAAAGAAATATTATGGAATTTATTTGTAGGCCTATATAAAATGAACATTCACATCTACCTTGATGTGGTCATATGTAGGCCTAATCAAATGCATTCAGCTCAGTAATGCGTTCTTTAATTTTGGATTGCCTGACTTCAGTGGGTTTATGGTTCAAATCAGTATGTAGGCCTAACGTGACTGGCTAAAAACAAATCATATGTGCATTTTTTTTTATATTTTTTTTTTACCGATTTTGGTCCTCGGATTTACTTACAACTTAGCCCTAAATTGTTTGAGTTTGACAAAATTTGAGTAAAGTGTTAATTTAGGCCTAATACTAAAATCACAATCGCCGAAAGAGTTTTCCCCGCGATTAATAACTGATTAGGCCTAACGTTAATCAAATCCGTATTTTTAAGCGTGAACGCTAATAATACTGGCCTTCGTTAAAAAAAAAAAAAAACTCGTGCACACTTCAAGTTGGAGCTTTGTTTACTTTCGAAAAGACAAATTTTCAGTAAAAATCACAACCAACTGGGTAGATTACTCCCCACTAATATTCTGCTTAGAAATTCAAGCTTTTTTTTTGCAAAATTGATTATCAAATTGGTCAAAATAACCCATTTTACATTGATTTACCGATAAGCAATCGAACACAATGCCTAAGTACAGTTTTCCCGCCCTGCATTGAACTGTGCCTACCAATTTGCCAGCGACTGTGAAGTTCTTGGCCCGGAAGGTAAACAACATTTCGAAAATACAAAATTAGTTTTCAAAGAAATACATAAAGAATAGTACAGGTAGTGTTGTGGTGACATCATCATGCTGACTCAGACCAACTATCTCTTTTACTAGGACAACAAAATCTTTAAAATTCAAAAACTTGCTTCCCGATATTTTGTACTGATCATAGGATCAGTTTCTGAGACATTTAAGAAATGTAGGCCTATACGGAAAGAGTGTTGAGGTATGTGAGAAAGAGAGAGAGAGAGTTGAACACACAATTACAATGACGGGGTCGTCATCTGCGTAATCGGTTATGATAGAAACAATGCTATCACGAAACGCTTAATACGACCCGGACGAGAACACAGGTACGACGTACGGACAGACATAACATCGACAACCAAGTCAATGTCCACGGCCTTTGATAACCAGTTGTGGTACACTGGCGTGTCTACCCAACCCAGGCTTGAACCCAGGACCTCGTGGTCTGTAGACATGTATGATAACCGCTACACCACAGTAGGTAGATAGGTCTATACGGTGACCCGATGTAGATTGTATTGAATTAGATTGTATTGATCGAATTATTTATAAATATAACACATAATTACCATACGAAAAAAGTCCTTTGGAAAAAAAAATATGGTGACATAAATCTTTTTTTTGTTTATAAAAATAGTACTAATATACATAGGCGGGATTTGCCTATGGAAAGCAGGGGAGAAAATCAATAATGTGTGTATATATGTGTGTGTGTGGGGGTGAAGGGGGAGAAAGGGAGGGGGGAAGGGGGAGGGGTAGCAAATTCACACAAGATACAAAAATCGCCATACAAAAGATAAAAATTCAGGAAAAGTAGAAAATGTTCCCTCCCCAAAAAAATGTATTAATAATGATAGTAAAAAATATTAATAATAATAATAATAATAATAATAATAAAAATGATAATAATAACAACAATAATAATAATAATAATAATAAAAAAATCTTTTATAATAATGATAATAATAATAATAATAATAATAATAATAATAATAATAATAATAATAATAATAATAATAATAATAATAATAATAATAATAATAATAATAATAATAATAATAATAATAATAATAATAATAATAATAATAATAATAATAATAATAAAAATGATAATAATAACAACAATAATAATAATAATAATAATAATAAAAAATCTTTTATAATAATAATAATAATAATAATAATAATAATAATAATAATAATAATAATAATAATAATAATAATAATAATAATAATAATAATAATAATAATAATAATAATAATAATAATAATAATAATAATAATAATGATGATAATAATAATAACAATATTAATAATAATAATAATAATAATAATAATAATAATAATAATAATAATAATAATAATAATAAGCATTTAATAATAATAATAATAATAATAATAATAATAATAATAATGATAATAATGAAAATAATAATAATAATAATAATAATAATAATAATAATAATAATAATAATAATAATAATAATAATAATATTAATAATGATAATAATATAATAATAATAATAATAATAATAATAATAATAATAATAATAATAATAATAATAATAATAATAATAATAATAATAATAATAATAACAACAATAATAACAACAATAATAATGATGATTAATAACAATAATAATAATAATGATAATAATAATAATGATTGATAATAACAATAATAATAATAATATTAATAATAATGATAATATTAATAATTATATTAATAATAATGATAATAATAATAATAATAATAATAATAATAATAATAATAATAATAACTAACTACTAATAATACTACTACTACTACTAATAATACTAACTAATAATAATAATAATACTAATAATAATGCTAGTAATAATAATAATAATAATAATAATAATAATAATAATAATAATAATAATACCACCACCATACCACCACCACCACCAACCACCACCACCACCACCACCACACACCACCACCACCACTACTACTACTACTACTACTACTACTACTACTACTACTACTACTACTACTACTACTACTACTAATAATACTACTACTACTACTACTAATACTAATAATACTACTACTAACAATAACAATAACAATACGAATGATAATAGTCCGCCTATGCTAATATAGATAAATACATGCCTTTATACTAATATAGATAGAGGCAAACATGCAAAAATACATTCAAATTTATATCTTCGTTTGCTTTATTTAGGGTTCGTATACCTTTCGCTCCCTATATATTTCATCGGAAACTAAGACCATAGCTTTGAATGTGAGAAGGAGTCCAGGGAAGCTCCGGTACCATGGGCTGATCCCCTCCCTGTCCATGTGCAGACGTGTACACCAATATGGAAGTGGGGGTAAATGAACGAACTAGACATGTCTACATTTGCTACCCACACCATTTATTGCGATACAACACAAATCGGAATATGCTATAGATGACAGTATCGGTGTTAAACTTGTAGGGAGGGTGGAGGGTGTGTTCTCAAACTTGATTAGCTAAAACTCGAAAGCTACAAGTTCTTTTCATGTAATTTAAAGACCATCTTATTCAGAAGTTTATTCTGCGTGTGTCTTCTAAATGTGAAATATCTTCCTGTCCATGCACCGCATCTTGAACAGATCATGAAGTGAACTACGACGTGCGGCTCGTGGACGGCACCTCATACAGTGGACGCGTAGAAGTGTATCTTGACGGGTACTGGGGGACGGTCTGTGATGACTTCTGGGATATAAACGATGCAAATGTGATCTGTAGATCGCTTGGATATCCTTTGTAAGTACTCAATTCTATGTCACACAGGCTATATGTTCATGTCACGTATCTCTTACTTGGGGACTGAACATTCGATAATGAATTACAAAGCATATTTCCTTAACGACATAAGATTTTGTATAAATGTTTGTTGTGAACAGAATTTCTGCTACATTTTTTAAAGTGCATCCACTTCAACGTACATTTACATCAAAAGATTGATTGAAACACACGTCTGCCCCAAAATCAGAGAGAGAAAACAAATAAAGGCAATGAACGCTTACCCACAGACTGACAGACCCATGCATTTCTGAAAAGTGATCGTTTACCACACCTTGGACTGTTGGATGGTTTCACAGCAGTTTATCAGTTTACAACAAATATTTCATCCATTTGCTGCCACAGGTGAAACGTTTTGGCTGATATTGTCTCTGTAAACGCTTGAAAGAATACAATAAGATTACCAGACTACACTGAATGGAGGAGAAAATATAATAATCCATGAATGGTTTTGGTTTCGGTCAGGTGTTCATGAGTTCATGATGATGATGATGATGACGACGACGACAACGACGACGATCAGATGATGACGATGATAATGACGATGATGATGATGACGATCAGATGATGATGATGATTAGATGATAATGATCAAATGATAATGATCAGATAATAATGAATAGATGATAATGATTAGATGATGATGATGAGGATGATAATCAGATGATGATGATAATACATTGGTAGTGGTGGTGTCACCATCATGAAGATCGCGATTATGATCACAAAACAACTTACATCTTAGTAATAATCGTAGTCATAATAATCACCATATTGATGATGATCAGCATGATTTGCTCATGTGAGGATTAGAAATAAATTGTATTCATGACCTGCAGCTTTAGATTATCTTATCTTATACAGGGGGGCCTTAATTTTCCACAGTCAGGCCTATTTCGGTGAGGGAAGTGATCGCATTGTTCTTGATAACGTTCAATGTACGGGGAACGAAGCAAGTATCCAGGATTGCCGGGCGATTTTGGGTCATACGAGTCATAACTGCGGTCACGGTGAAGACGCGGGCGTAACTTGCAATATTGGATCACTTCAAGGTAACTATTACTACTTAATTACTCCGTCGACTTTTACTGTCGGGTGTCAATGATGACACTGCAAAACGTTCTGTCCAGCACACTGTGTATCCCGTGTCCTCTTGAAGCAGATCCACAAAGGTTTAGGGCAGTAGGGATAACCTACTAGATCGTTTTCATTAAGAAGCAATTCTTCGTTTCCAATTGGCTCATATACAGATATATCACATAGTTATATCAGGCATTTTTTGAGCGCTTGTACGCCATTTGAAAGCTCTTGTTAATGGTCAGCAATAATACTGATCTTGACGACCGTAATACGCCGCCCATATAACTGATCAATTAATGTACTAAAGCAGCGCTTTTGGAGGTGCAGTGGCTAAAAATTAGGCCACATTTTAACCCCAAATC
>JAIGNY010004608.1:415000-440000 GCA_020152595.1 Chiridota heheva
GAAAATGTAATTGGGCCCATGGACCCCTGACTCTCTCGTCATTGATGTTACATTCGAAATCTCGCTCATATTTTTTAAACAATTTGATGAACAATATTTGATAAGAAGTGTAATGTTCTAGTGTTCTAAGTTCCCCATCTAGGGATGTACCTGATTCTCTGATCATTTTTTTTTTTAAGAGCAGGGTGACAATACGGTGTTCATCCAGCTCTGATTCTAACGTCATGATATGAGGTTACTGCCGAGTCCTCACTCAGGGAAGGATCATTATAAATACCAGCAGTGGCGTCGCCATAGTTTTTGTTTGGGTGGCATAGCAGCTCAGAGCGAGGAGAATATTGGGCGCACTATAAAAGTGCCACCAAAAGGCGGCACTGCGCACGTGAAGCGTGCGCGTAACGGCGTGGGGTCCAGGGGCCCGCTAAAGGGCCCTTGGTGGGGTCCAGGGGCGAAGCCCCGAGGAGTCCAGGGGGCGAAGCTCCGAAGGAGTCTAGGGGGCGAAGCCCCGGATGCGCTGCCAATTTATTGTTTTTGATGCCCGAAAATGGTTTAACTTAATCAAACACAGAAGTGCCACAAATAAATTGATGAAAGGAAGAAAATTTTAGATTATATATACGTAAGCTTTCAACTCAGATAAGCATTTGGGTTATTATTTATACACCAGTAAAAAGTCAGAAAAGAATTTCCCTTGAAAATTAAGACAATTCAGGCAATAAATCTGGGGTCATGGGGCGAAGCTCCGGAAGCTCTAAATATTTCATGGCTTTGATGCCCAAAAATGGCTTAAATGAGCTCAGATAAGCATTTGGCAGTTTTGGTTACCATTTCTATTAATAGGCTGAAAAGAAATTTCTCTACGGAATTTTGATACAATTTGGACAAAAAAACCTATAGCATCCAGCACTAAAGTGGCTTAAAAGCTGAAAGAAAATCACACAATTCCAAACTCTAACTGCTAACGTTAAAATCAACTCAGATAGGGAGGTGCAGAAGAAATTTTCTCTAAAAATGATAAGAAAATTCGGGTGATGTTGGATAAATGATTCAAATAGCTCTGAAAAAATGTGGGAAGTAAAGAAAAATGTGACCTGCACGTTTTGTTTGTAATTTGCCGCCAATTTTCTTTCGTGTCCAAATGAGATGAAAATCCGTCAAATTTTGCAAGAAAAGGATAATCTTTTTCAGTCAAAGCTCTCTTTTCCCTCTTAAAAATGTTGAGCCTGCCAGCCTATATAACGTTATGCTGATAGATGCATCAGGTCTTCCGCGCAACTTACAAACTATGAAGTCTAACCCAAACAAACCCACGGTGCATGTGTATTTATTTCTGGTATTTTGGTTAACAATAAAATGGTGAGAGCTGAAGCAAATTGTTCTAAAACACAGATAACAATTTGGGTTTTCTTTGATCAGTTTAAACATTAGAACATGATATAACTCATTATTAGGACCTACACTGCAAATATATCGGACGCGTATTTTCAGTGCTCTGTTTGTTGCTATCATTATGAAAAGGTTTTTAAATTATGCACTCGTGTGTTCTTCATCAGGATTATTGATGTTTGATATCTTAACACTAGCGTCATTCTTTAATTAACACCATGCGTCAATGTGTTTTATCAATATAATACGATTCTAATTACCAGCTTTTACGATGATTATAAGTAACAGAACATCCGGTGTTCCCATGACATAGACGCGTCAACAAAAATATGTTCTCAAGTAACACATGTGTGTTACATTTTCCGCCATTCATGTCGTGAGAACACTGGGCATGCCGGGTGACCGCGAAAACAAAACGCGTACTCGCAAAACTCAACAACAACTACATATACAGTCGTCAGAGTCGAAAGTGCAGCTAGTGATCACGTTTCAGGGCCATCATCTGTTACGTTACGTGTGGGTGGGTGTGCGCGCGTGTGTGGGGAAGGAGGTGGGGGGAGGCATTCTCGCTTACGCTACGTATATGAACAGCTAGAGGATGGCCCTTCAGCCTTTTTTACAAACTTTTGAACTGCCGGGAGTTTGCTTTGTATAGATATACACAACAGGTAAATCATTAATCTTATCCTGAAATTATAGTATTTGTATTTTGTAATTGTATTGCATCTAAATAAGCATCATTCAAGTTTATGAGCAGACGGAACTGGGAATAGATTGTGTTTAACATTATCAATTTTAACTTCACAATCACAGTAGGCCTAGCCTAACGTTGTAGGCCTAGCTTGAGTTAGGGCTAGGTTTAGGGTTAATGACTAAGCATATAACGTTACGCTAGCCTACTGTAATAGTGAAGTTAAAATTGAGATGTTAAACACAATCTGTTCCCAGTTGCGTCTGCTTATAAATTGTAATGATGCTTCTGTAGATGCAATGCAATAACAAAATACAAATACTATAATTTCAGACTAAGATTAATCAGTAATATACCTGTTATGTATATATACTTAATTTCTTGTTTTATTTATCTAGTTTTTTTGTTTATATTTTTATTTTTCATCAATTCTTTTACGCATTTATATTGTCCTGCAAATGTTTTGAATTCTTTTTGTTTTTTGATATTGTATATTAAGAGTTTCTCTATGTATTATCAATTTTATTGTAAAGCGCTTCGATCCACGGGAGAGGCGCTATACAAATAACTTCAATAATAACAATAATAATATGTATGTCTCACTCAACTACAGCTCTGGTCATTGTTTATCATGGTTTTTAAATTGACCAACTAAATGGCGTTCTGTTTCTTTTACATGCCATTTACATTAAAATGTGTTCAAAAATAGAACATATCTATGTGTTCACAATTGGACGCTTGGTGTTCCGAAGACAGTTCGGGAGCAGCCCGAAAAACTGGGTACTTTCAAATACTTACAAAATTGGGTACTTTTATGTATTACGTCATCGCATGAGCCTACACATTTAACTAGCCCACACTAAACATATGGGGTTTCTTATTTTCCTCTCCGGATTGTCCAAAATTTCAATGGATATCCTGAAAATATGGAGACTGATAGTAAATAGATATTCAAAACTTTTTGCCGCTGCTTTTTGAAATTCACGCTTGCCTTTTTGAGAAAATTAATAAAATATGGGCAATCTGTTTTGTTTATTTTATCAAAAAGGCAACGATGAATTTAAAAAAGCAGCAACAAAAAGTTTGGAATATCTATTTACTATCCGTCTCCAAAATTTCAGGATATCCATTGAAATTTTGGACAATCCGGAGCAGAAAATGAGAAACCTTATATCTTTAGTGGGGCTAGTCAAATGTGTAGGCTCATGCGATGACGTAATACATAAAAGTACCCAATGTTTGGGTATTTCAATGTTCAAAGTACCCAGTTTTTCGGGCTGCTCCCGAACTGGAAAAGAAGAAATTTAGAACACTTAGTGTTTATTAGAACACTTAGTGTTTATTAGAACACTTAGTGTTTATTTATTAGAACACATAGTGTTTATTTATTAGAACACCAGTGTTCAGGTAAGAGATAGAACACCAAGACTCGTTCTATATCTGTTACAGTTTTGGTGTTCAAATAGTGTTCAATTCTTGAAGATTTGAATTTGGAGTGTATGAATTTAAGGATGGTGTATAGGAAGAAAGGACGGAAAATGTTTTAAATTGAAGTTATTTGTGAAAATTTTAAGGTCGGTTTTTCATCTAAAGGTGGGAGGAACAGCAAAAATTTGGAGGCACGTAACTATCCCCCGTGCCTCCTTCCCCTTAGCGTCGCCACTGAATACCAGCGACCTACTTGATGAGCCTTTGTGATTCTCGTCAAACTTTGTTAAGCTTTAGGCTATCTCAGAAATTACAAATGCTATTTTTGAAATCAAAGTTGTATGTTGCTCAACATTTAAATTATCTAGGTCTAAAGCAAATTATTAACATGCAAATGTCCTGTTTTCCATACGTATAGTCAAAAGTGATTATCTCTAATATATATCCATAATTTTTACATGAGATACGCTTTATATACTGTTATATGATTTCTTTCTTTTAGTGGTGCTGTATCTGCTTTATCCAATGCTTATTTTGGTGAAGGGACTGGTCCAATAGTACTAAACGATGTTCATTGCCAAGGAAACGAGTCACACATCATAGAATGTGCAGCCACGTGGTTTAATGCCAACTGCAGTCATGATGAAGATGCTAGTGTAATGTGCAATACAGATGACAAACGTACACCAATTCTCTGTAAGTTTACTTACAGAATTAAGGTGTTTTGGTGGTGGCCCAGGCCCCCTCCCGCCTCTTTTCCTTTAGGGGCTGAGGGGCATTGATCGGCCTTCGCAAAGGTTTGTCCTTTTTGTCTGCCATGTCTGTGTGACTAATCTTTATGGGAGTTAATATGATTGCATGTAGTTATATAATACACACGCTACCTGCGGAAAGGAATAATCTTGGAGGTTGCTTCACCTGCCACTGGCATACAGAGCACATCCGTAGACTACAGGGCGAAACTTGAAATGGTCCAGTTACCATACCTGTCAACTCTCACGGTTTCACTAATGAGACTCATGGTTTCACCATATGACTCACGGTTTTACCATGCGACTCACGGTTTCACTCACGGTTTCACCATGATCACATTTTTAACCTCACCATAAGACTCACGGTTTTCGACTCCGGTTTAAGACGGTTTCACGTGAGGTTTCACCATAAGACTCACGGTTTAACCGTGAGACTCACGGCTTCACCATAAGACTCACGGTTTTACCATGCAACTCACGGTTTCACCATGATACTCACGGTTTCACCGTTAGACTCACGGTTTCACCATAAGACTCACGGTTTAACCGTGAGACTCACAGTTTCACTATGAGGCTCACGTTGTACGGTATCATCTCAAGGTCATATCTTCAAATCTCACGGTAATTTTGATTTTCCTCACTTGCTAACCGTCTAAAGTTCAACAGTTTTATTTCACTTTTGAGTTGATTAACACTTTGTAAAGTGTAAAGAACAAACTGTAAATCTCCAGGTTTAAAATACCAATATCCGTTTTGTGTGTGTGTGTGTGTGGGTGGGTGCGTGTGTGTATGTGTGTGAAAATCTCCAGGTTCACATTCGGTAATTTTAGGTTGACAGATCTGAGTTGCACCATTGTCAATAAATCGAAAGAAACAACAAATATGGACTTACAATTGTATAACGGCGAAGTATTCATAATTTGCTATGATTGATAACTCGATTCAATTGTTTTGTTTTTCTGCAGGGGTTCCACCTTGGGGGTGGATTATCATTTTTGGCTGTCTGCTCAGCAGCGTTTGCTTCTGCAGTTGCGTGCTGTTTGCGAAGAAGAAGAAGAAGAAGACGAAACGCGTCAACATTACGCATGTAACTCAAGCACCGCTGAACAACGCAATGGTTGGAATTCAAGGGCAGCCCTTCATCAATCAGCCATCTACTGTACATGCTATGACGGGCACACAAGTACCAATACATAATGTAGTGGACACTCATGTTTCTTATCCTAACAGAGAGTTGCCCCACTTGTAATGGTCCCAGCCAACTTTAACTCAAACGTTCCGACTCAAGCCGTATACCTCAAACCTGATTTGTAAAATAGGACATAGTAAACAAAAATCACACAAAATTAAAACATCCGGTAAATATAAGTTGAAGAATTTTCACAAATTGAGAACAATATTAAATTTGGACACTGGCGTTTTCTACGCATTGTCATGTCACATAATTAAAATTTCCATTTGCAAATTTTGTTCTCGGCAATATTTTGAAATAATATCTCAATAAATTTGATCACTTTAATCAAAACTTGAATCATTGTTTTTTTTTTCTTCTAAAGATTTGAACTGTTGAAACTGAAAGTTTAGCAAAGTGAACATTCCAGAATTATGGAGGAAGGAAAATCGATTTACGATAGTATGATGACGTCACAACGACAGCGGGAACTAATGACGTTTAGCTGAGTGATATATCTAGCTTCCGCAACCAGACTGCCAAAGCTAGGGCTGTAGGGACACACCAGTAACAATTAAAATGGTTTAATATCTATGAAGGCAGGCAAGAAAGCAGCTAAAATCAAATTGCAATAGTCAATAAGACTATTATGCAAGAGTGTGTGGTACAGGGGTTCAAACAAGGTGCTTGGTGCGACCCTTCAGGGATGTAGCCAGGGAGAGTAGTGGGAGCCGTCGTCCTCCCTTCCCCTTCGCTGAATGCCATTTTTTGGCGGCTTAATTCTCCTAATTTCAAACCCTTTAGCTGTTTAGCTAAACAAAATTTCAGCCCTACTAATTTGGATAAAATATTTGGATTTTTTTCTGGCAAAGAGAGTTTAGTGCCCCCTCCCCCTTTTATCCCCTCTCATACCAGACATTCCCAAATGGAAATTAGAAATTATAGTCCTGTAAGCGTATATGATTAGATATTTTTTTGGGTTGGGTGCAAATTATCTCTTTTACAGAGGTCGCTCTCTTCCCCAGGAATATCGGAAGGAACTTGGGGCATGGAGGAAGAAAATCAAGTGAGGTCACTTTTGTGACAGTAATTGAGGGACACTTTTTTTAAAGGGCCCTTTTGTCAGTTTTCAAAATGTGGGGGAACATATGGTTTGAGCATCATGGCGGGATTTGGGAGGTACTTTCCCCATCCCCACTTTTTTCCAAATGTATACTGTTTGTGTGGTGATTTTGTGTATCTTAGCGTGATTTTCCCCACCCCGCCTATAGGTGATGAGTTTGAAATTAGGGAGCCAGGACCAATGATGGCAATTGCCCATTGGGCGAAAAGGTTTAAAGGCCTAGGCTTTTGTAAACTATCGGGGACGTGCCTCCTCCCATCATGCACGGCCCTTAGTGTCAGGTTCCCTGGTAAATGCATCATGCTCTAATTGTGTCAAATAAATACTTAATGCAAGTTGTATTTTGTATGTACTATGTAGAATTTGTGAGTGAGTATTTGTTTTCAAGCTTCAAGTATGACCTATAATGATTTAATGTAATTTTCAAAAGGAAATCTCCTGCCCGGTCCTCCATCAACTTTCACTGTCCGCCTTACCTTTCAAAAGGACACATCCTGCCCCCCCCCCCTCCCCTCCTTACTCTAGCAGTCCAGGGCAAGAGGGCTGTCGCCTCTGTGGTTCCAACACCGCTGCCCCTCAACCTTTCAAATTTCTAGGTATACGTCCCTGGACCCATCCAAAAAGTCAAACGTCAGTCAAGAGAGTAGGCCTAATCAGTAGCGAAGCTTAGAATAGGGGGAGGGGCGGGGGGCGGTGCAATTTCTCCCTCGCCAAAAATTTGCCAAAAAGGCGGGAAATGTGCACAATAGAAATTGAGTATGTTGGATTGTTTTGGTAATCCTGATGAAAGCGATCGGTTTTTAGAGTTCAGATGTATATCAGCCATCTTGGGAAAAAGGATCACAAAATTTACGAAAACCGAAGTCCTATAAATTTCCGAATTTCTCTTCCAAATATCTGACTTTTTCCTCAAAATTTTCAATGGTTTTCCTAAAAATATGCAAAGTTTTTCTTCAAAATATCTGACATTTTTCCAATTTTGTTTTCAAATTTCTCCTCAAAATATCCAACTTTCTAAATATAGAAAGCTATGCTATATTCGACTTTTTTAAATCAAAATTGCCGAAGATTTTTTTAAATCTTCGACATTTTTCACCAATTTTATGATTTTTCCCTCAAAATTTCTGAATGTTTTCTTCAAAATATCAGACTTTTTTTTTTTTTTATCTTTTGACATTTTCCTTAAAATTTGCGGTTGGGAGGGGAGAAGAGCTTGGATTTGGAATTTGTATGGTTTTGTCCGCTCTCCAAAGAAAGTTTAGCCTCGCCACTGGCTGACTGGGCTAATTATGTTTTTCAGTTAAAGACCAGATATCGTGTTAACATGAACAGTAATGTACAATAAAAGCCAACGTGTCTGATTGGTCATACACAATTACCGACAACCAATCAATAACCGCTGCGGAAGTGACTAGCACACAGTATACTTACACACACAATGCGTACAGCAGTACGTACCTAATTAGAAACTATCTACAACCGGATGTGACGTGAAAGAAATTAACATCGCAATGTAGCTTTTACTGAGACAAGATACCGTCTTCAATATTTTAGAATTCGGACAGATAGGGTTTCATTTATATCCAAATCTGTGACTATGAAAAGCTTTAAGGACTTTTGGTGTAGACCATACGCACAATTTCATGAATTTGTGATATGTGAAAAGTGAATAGCTCAATTTCGGTCATTTTGCAGTAAAAATGAGGAGAATTCTCAGTAGATTCGCAATAAGATTCTAAGAAAATTCCATTGTATAAACATTGCTTTTATAAAGGAATTAAGAGTATTCGTCATTTATTAAGTTATTTCCACGCAGCAATACGAGATAATAACACATTAAGTAAAAATCCATCATGCCTTTTTCAAATTTTTGTCTTTTCAAAAGCGTAGCCCGATGTGTATCCGGTTGCTTCCGACACTGTCTGACTGTTATGCTTAAAATGACGTCACTGAAAGTTCCCTCTTCTTGAACTTAACCTTTATGCTTTCATAGGTGCCAAGAGATTTTAGCAGTTTAAGGATTCACAATTATGGCTTTTAGGGAAAATTCGGGATTCCCGATGGCCACTCTATGTTCTGATTTTCGCTTTCTAGTTTCTGTCAGTTTCTGACTGTATAGTATCCATCAAGTAAAGTCAACAGGCGAAGCACATTTCATTTCGAAAACATTCTACATTACCCATTTTATGTACAAGATGAACAATTATTCAACAATTGATATACAGAAAGAGTATTGCACGAAACTTATAGAAATTTCATTTAAATTAAGCTGCAGGGATTTAAATAAATATCAGAACAAATGGAACAGTTGGCGTAGTACTCGACATGGCCGAGTGCCTTAGTGCTTGTTTATATATATATATACCTCTTGTCCAGTTGAATGCTATTGAGCTTAAGTATAACGATTGGGAAATAACCCTGATCGGAAATTTCGAGAAAAAGTCAATAAAAAAGTATGACATTATGAAAATTATGACATATTTGTGTTCACGTTTGTACGAAATGGAAATTCTGAAGGCTTCGAATCTGCAAACTACCATTTCTACGTCAGAAGCGTACGTCTATGGGATACCGTCCTGCACAACAAATAGCCATCTGTGAATTTATTCCGTGTATCTGTTTCTCAAAGGATAACTCCATACATTGGATCCAGCTACAAACACTTGGTGCCTTCATTTCCCAGTTTATTAAATGTTCATATAGTTGTATTCAACCCGCACCACACTGCTTTAATGGATTGTTCATCAGTCCGGAAGCATGCCTATTAATAGAAACATTTATAACACAACACACGAGAATATTGAAGTCATGCAGCCATATTGTTCAGATCTTGCCATAAAATGTCATAGATTTTAATTTATGTACTTGAAGTACTAAACTGCTAAAAATCAATGTGTTTGAAAATGGCCGTTTTGCGCCTAAAAGCCTAGCTCTATTGTCTATTCTATCTAAATTTTCGAAACAGCGTGATGAACATATCAAATGTGAGTGGAAAAGTTGTAGCCATGACAATATTGAAGGTATTTTCATACGTTTTAGGTCTCTTCTAGCAAAGATATTTTTCCCAGACGTATTTCAAATTTGAAAAATGTAAAATTGCATAAGGCTTTAACATTAGGATAGCAAAAGGGTTATGGGAAATATCACAAAATGGCGGCTTCTATGTAGCAAAATGTTCCCATTAAAAGGAACATCTATGTTCCCATTAATAGGCATGCTACCGGACTGTTCGTGATTTGTTGCTGTTTCTTTTATCATCTTCACTATTGTTGACTGCACAACTATTGGTATTTCCGCGATGGTTCCTGTGGATTTTTTTTTGAGCATAAGTGTCGTATATCACAGAGCATATTCGCCTTTAACCAGTGCAATTTTAGTGTTTCATACTCCTTTAAGGCGGTATATGTCACGAAGAGATAACTTGATTCCCACGGTAAATGTTATCTTAAGTCTTGTTTTAGAGTCAATACAATAAGACTCGAGTAAAAGATATACCGCAAGCGGTACTACAGTTGGCCAGAGGCCATAATGAGTCAGAATTTAAAAACTCGCCTGAATCGCACCCCTTACAAAATTAAATCCTACCGCAGCGACGGAAGTTCGGGTAGGAAAAGAGAGCACAAAGAAGGCGTCAAACCTATCTTGCCCTCATCACTTCGTACCCTGGTTACATGAGGCATCTTGCCCTCATCACTTCGTACCCTGGTTACATGAGGCATTTTCTTAAATATCTTCTGGATTTGTTAATATTGTTATGGTGTTGAAAAGCTGGTACGGTAGGTGGAATCACGTGATGAAATCTGCGATGCTGACTTGTTCCAGTGGTGTTTTGTGTTTAGCTAGCTGGCTGACTGTGATGTGACTAATGATGAATTTGTGTAGATAATGATCTTGTTGGCTACATTTTTTTAGGAAATTGGCTTGAAGTTGTAGGAGTCGGTCCTTGACTGTGGGGATGTTGGTTATAAGGTTGGTGGTGTTTCCCTGTTGAGATGATGTGCGATCTGCGTTGTGTTGATTAGTATTTTTGTAGTTGATGTTCTGTGAGGTTGCATAGAGCCGGAGCTGCATTTTTGATGATTGGTCGTATTAGCATTTTGTATACATTCATTGTTGTACCTGATGTTGCTTTAAGTCGTCTTGTGTACCTGCTAGTCTATGGAGTAAGTTTACTCTTCTTCTCATTCTTGAGCTGGTTTGTATGTGATGTTGTTAAAATGTGTGATTTTGGTCGATGGTGACTCCTAGGTATTTAACTTTCTTGGCTTGAGGAAGCATGTATGTCTTGGTAGGTGAAGGTTGTGTTCAGTGTTCTGGTTGAATTTTCTGTGTTTGGCGATGTGTAGGATCTGTGACTTCGCTGGATATAGTCGCAGTTTCTAGTCGTTGCACCATTGCTCAATGTTGCTGATGTAGTTTTGTAGATTCATGGCTGCATTATCTTTGTGCTTGTATGCTGACCAGATGGCTATGTCGTCTGCAAACTGCAAAAGTTGTATTTGATGTATTAGTGGTTGCGGGATGTCGGCTGTGTACATGATAAATAGGATGGGGCTAATTGTGCTGCCTTGCGATGTTCCTGTTGTGATGGCTAAGGGCAGAAGGTTGGAGGTAGCTGTCGTTGATCTTGTGGTTCTATTCAAGTAACTCGCGATCCATTGTCTTAGGTGTTCTGGTATTTTGACGCATTTTCAGCAGTAGGCTGTTGTTTTAAAGTCGATCAAACTCCTCTTTTGCGTCGAAAAAGGCTGCGGTTGTCTGTTTACGATGGTTCTTGGATGTTAATTTATCTTGGATTATTCGGAATAGTTGATCCGTTGTATTTTCTTCCGTATGAAGCCTGCTTGGCTGTTGGGTAGGATTTTGTAATTTTCTAGATGATTGGACAGTCGGTTTGATATGATTTTCTCCAAACAATTTCCTAAAGCAGTGACAATGGGAAGTAGCCTGGCTGATGGGACGGTAGTTAATTGGCTGGCTGGTATCTTTGTTTGGTTTTGGTATTAATATTGTGTTAGATGTCTTCCATATGACGGGAGATAGGCCGTGTAGATGTTGCTAAGAGCTGTTAAGTGACATGGTGGTGCTTTCTTGATGTGGATGTATTGGATACCATCTCTCCCTGGTGATGTTTTTTGCTTTCCTTACAGCGTGCATCATATCTCCTGGTGTTATGAGTGTGCCACTGTTATGATGATCTTCTACTTTGTTGATGTTGTTTGTAGGGTGATAAGATTCAGGATAACCTCTTGTATCTAGTTTGCTAGTTTTATTATTGTTTGTTGTACTTTGGGTCATCTGGAATCTGGTATATTGTAGCAAAATATCCTGAATAGTTTGATTTTGTCTATATCCTTATAGGCAGTATCGTCGTTGTACTTGATGGGTAGGCTGGACCTTTAATGCCTGGTTGTGTTATTGGTTTTCTTAATCTACTCCCAGAATTGACATGGTCTTTCTCGTTAGATTCTTGTTTACATATATTGTTGAGATGAGGATTTCTTTGTTTCTTGATGGCTTCTTGTATCGTGTTGGTGAGTTGGTTGGCTGTGTTCTTAACAGAGTTGTTCCTGGTGTGTTGATAAATTCTCCGGAGTTTTCTTCTATGCCTTATAAGGTTCCTTATATGCTTCGGGATACCTTGTTGTTGGGTTTGATGTGGTTTTGGTATTGCTTTTTTACTTGATGTTGGTGATGTATTGTGCTGCTTGTTCGATGTTCTGGAAGTTTGATGTGGTTTTGATGTTTAAGATGTTGTTGGCCATTTCCTCCTTGTATGTGATCCAGTCTGCATTCTTGTAGTCAGGTTTCTGGATGGGTGCTTTCAATTGTGGACTACTCGCTATGTGAACTATGAGAGGTAGATGGTCAGAGCTGAGATCATTCCCGATGAAAAAGATATTGACGATGTGGCTGATGTTTGAAGAAATTATGCATAGTTGATTTCGTTCGTGTGAAGCATTCGTGGGTATCCTCGTTGGTTGGCCAATATTTTGGCAAATGACTTGATTATGGTTAATGATGTCTACTAGTTGTGTGCCGCTGTGGTTGGAGGTGTTATTTCCAAGGTCTGTGTGTTTTGCGTTTAAATCTCCAAGGATGACAATGTGTTTGTATTTGTTGATGATGTTCTGGAACCATGTTGTTGGAAAAGTTTTATTCAATGTAGGTCTTTGGTAAGTACTGAGGATTGTAATGTCCCTTCCGTTGGCAAGAGTAATTGAAATACCGATGGCTTCTCTAGTTGGTGGTTGTAATTTGAGTTGTTGAAAGACGATGTTTGTTTTATTTGCTATAGCTACTCCCCTTTCTGCGCTGTTCTGTAGGTGAATGGCTTTGTTTGCCTCACCTAGTTACCGCGTTGCTATAGTGGGCGTAGCTTTTTTCGTAACCTGCAATCAAAGGTTAATTAACCTTTCTGGGTTTAATGATTGACAGCTTGTTTTAACCAGTCACCGCACGAATTTTCCTAGCAACAAAATCCGCGTAACTAAGTGGGGAAAATATCTACGCGGTACTGGTACAGTACAGCTAGCTAACGTCGCGCACTGATGTAGTCAATGCAACTTACTGTACAAAACAAATTTTTGCACACACAGATTGAGTGACGGCAAATGGTGAACAAAAATTGCGTTTACGGGCCCGCTGCGGACTTTATAAATCTGATTGCTGTTACCCAGAACAGTTAGCAAACTGAATTTTGTTTCTCCTATTTGCTAAAACCTCTAAAAATCCGGAGAAGTGCCATAAATGAATAAAAGTTTGCGGCAGGCCTTGCGAACATCTAAATGTCAATGCATTGGTAATGCACGATTGCGGATTTTAGGTTTGTTTTCCCACATAGTTACCGCGTTGCTTTGGTGGGCGTGGCTTATTTGGAAACCTGGAAAGATTAATTGTAAACTTATTTCCGGACAAGAGCCCTAGCTCATACACATGTACGCACATACAAATTCTGCGTGCACCGACGTCATCCGCGGACGGTGCAACGCACAGCAAAATACGTTCTTAGTTTGCCTCCACGTATTGGCATCTTTCATATATCAAAACTAAACCTTGCTAAAATGAAAAACGTCATTTCTGGTTGTTTTGTGTTTACGAAAAAAGGAATTTTTGTATTTTCTGTTTTGTTTCAATTATTGAAAGTGTTTGTCTGGTTTTCATTAAGCGCAATTCTTGTATGGTGGGCGTGGGCAATGGGCATATTTCCGGACCTAAGAACCCATCTCATGCGCGTGTGACGTCACATACAAACTAGATTTGATACGCCAGCGCGTCGCATCACAATGAGAACACATTTCATTATTGATCGATCAGATCGTGTATTTCCGTAAAATTTCTTCAAGCATATCAATTGGCCCTAAACAAAGAGCGTTGTGTCTTGATAACTGTACAGCAACTTTTGACACCTTTAATTCAACAATTTGTATGGAGAGAAGAAAGCCAGTCTTGTCGTAATCTTGAAATTTATTTTCTTTTCAAGTAATATGTTGACGATAAACTTTCTATTGCAATGAGAATAGAGTTCAACTTACAGGACTCAGTGATAACCTTCTTTCAGATTTAGACAGCTGTGATGGCTCTAGGATTTCCCCACAGGTTATCGGGTGACGGGTGATCCAAGTCCCATTGGTGGGCAGGGTTTAGGTGCATGGGCGTGGCGGAGCTTGACTGTACCTATGCTGTTTTGAGGGCATTGGTTGCAAATATGATCTTGATAAGAAACATCTTCACCTATAAGTCCTTTGGAAGAAGTGACATTAATGTGGTTCAGTTGGTTTGCTTACACTTCTCATTTTCGTTGAGGCAATGAACTATTTAAAGATCGAGCTATTCTGATTGCTATTTTCGAATCTGTAACGTCGGGGAATAGGGGAGTTTTTGTCGGGGAATAGAATATTTCAATAGGACTTCCCCTACGAATTTCAATACAATGGCCCCGTTGGGTGGTCCAGGCCTCCCCGACGGTGGGCAATGGACAACTTGGACCCCGTCTGCAGCCACCACTGTTTTCCTATAATATTACATTCCTGTCTTCAAGATATCACCAGATCACAGTCAATACCGAGTAAAGCAGCCGCATCAAACACATGGCTATATATTCTGATATTGGCCAAAGGTTTGTTTTTTTCTTTTTTTTTTTAACTGACAATGACGGCTCTGATCTTAATATAGGCCTAATCCTATATTTTGTAAGTTACTCAAATCTATTTTGTCCTTGGTTGATTATTGCAATATTATAGATTCAAACCGCTATTGTTAAAGTCAAGAACACCTGTACTATTTCAACTATACCCCATCGCCGCCCTTTACCGCGCGGGGCATGTGGGGGTGAGTTGTGACCTCCTTCGACTTAAGCGTCCTGTGTGTAGACCATGGTCTCTTCTACTTCCATGGTGTAGACATACCGGTTGTTACACAATTGTTTTTTTTTTCGTTATTTAAAGGTCTATGGGCCTACGTGTATAGAGGCAACATCAGTAATGCTTTAAAATCTATCAAAAACCATGAAAGGAGCGAATAAAACCTGTTAAAAGCATGACGACTTCCACTTCATACAATGTTTTAAAATCAGGTGGCCCCTAAAGTTTCACAATTTGTTTTTCGGATGATATTCGTGTTACTTTCTTCAATGGGATTTAGCAACAGCCGTTGTTGTATAAGCACTAGTGTCAGTCCAATTATTACGTCATTTACACAACAGAGCTTTCACATGAATATTGCAGTCCCTGATTGTCATTGTTGGACAATTACTGTACTGACCATTGATAATAAGAGCAATCAGTGAATAGGCAATAAGCATGTCTGTGTGTGAACAGGGAGTTGTCATTATACGATGACAACTACCTGATGTGAAGCCGTTTACTTAAGCCTCATTCTGTTGTTTGGCGTGAGGAATGATATTGTGTGTGGGTAGTTTCTTGACACATTTGTACAACTGTAAGTCTTAAATTTGATCTGCAAGTATTAAAAAGTTTATTGTCCATTTGAATCTCATTCTTCATATACTAATACCAGAGAGCGTAACGTTATTCGCCGTATACTACGTAGTATAGGGGAAATATTGTCACGCTCTCTGCTTTTACATTTATATATGTAATTGAAATAAATATTCTTCAAATCATTAGGAAAATGGTGCTTTATACCGGTCTACACCTACTGGCACACTGGAGCAACGATGTGTTTGAATCTTGGTTTCATCTTCTTGTGTTTTGGGCCACATTGACAGCTATTGCTGCAGGTAAGTTCATTTCAAGACAATTGATAATCAGCATTATAATTATCATTATCATGTTAATCGTTACGATTCTGCGGAAGAGCCACCGACGCAAGTTTGTTTTGGGGAGAGGGGGAGTAGGGGGAATGACCAATGAGAGTAGAGGGTGGGGAGTAGGGGAATTACCAATGTTGGTGATTGCCCATATCGCGTAACTAGATGCTTACACCCAAACGATTGTGTTAATTAAATTTTGGAATTGACACCTTTTGGAAATCATGTTGAGATGATTTTTTAAAATCTTTTTTATGTTTGTCTCTTTAAAAGATATGAATTCAGAACCTATGCGGGAATCACGGCGTGTGTGTATAAATGTGCAGGTTTGTGTGTGTATGTTTGTGACGGCCAACTCGTAAACGCGATATCTCAAGAACGATGCACTAGATTCATGTTGTATGTGATACACAGATAGCTCATGGTCTGTAGATGTGCCCTATTGTTTTTGATGGTGATGTCATGCATATTAATGAGTAGGGGGACTTTAATTAAAAATCTTGAATAATTCATTTTCTACAATCACATGTCTGTTTTGTTTCATGTTTGGCATAAATATGATGTTAGCTGGTGAGTACGTGTTCATGATGTAAAAATGTTGAACTTTGTTGATATGCATAGTGGGCGCGGATTAATATGATTTTGCTGAAAGAGCTTGTAAACAAGGTATTTTAAGAACAGTAAACTAAATTAATGTATTACTTGGTACACTGATAACCCGTGGTCTATAGATTTGCCCTATTGTTTTTGGTGGTGATAACATGCATATTAATGAGTAGGCGGGACATTTGAAAATCTTGAAATGCTCTTATTTTGATAATCACATGTCTGTTTTGTTTAATATTTGTTATGAGATGCCATGAATGCTAATGAGTAGTTGGGGCTTACTGATAAATTCTTGAAATAGGATAAATGAGCAATCGTTTTTGCATCATACTTGCTTTGATGATGTTAATCATTGTGCAAATACTATTGTTGTCAACATTTTTATTGATCTGCATGGTGGGTGTGGCTTATGAATAAATATCATGGAACAAATATTCCATGATATACAATGACATGACAGTTAATACAAATTTTGCAAATCAATCAGCTTATGAAAAAGCATCGAAACCACAAAACCTTTTGGTTCTGTTTTTTCTTCTTCATTCTTCTCATGTTTGTCTCTTGATTAAAAGATATATATTTTATAAATCCAAATTAATTTAGATTTATACCAAATATTTAAAAAAAAAGGCATTATGATAAAGAAATACACACACCAACCATTTTGTAATGATTACGACAAACAGGGCCTACAGACATGACAGAAGAAACAAGAATTCTACCTCCTCATTTGCATAAATACTCAATAATTCCGCGAGATATTGTTGAGGATGAGTTGTTCATTGTGCTGTTGGACAGCAGGCCACTGCCCGACTGTATGGACTGATGCACGCAATCCGTACTGTGCACAGCTATTAACAGATTAATGTATAATTGGCCTTTCTAAGGCTTGCTCCTTCTTGCGCTTTTTAAGTTCCCATACTGCAAGACCTGCAACTATCGTGAATACAAACTAGTCAATAATATACACTGATCAAGAAATACAATAATAACCTAAACCCACTTAGCGATCTGCATCAACAAATTTCATTCCTTATTACTCTCTTCCAACCTCTTATAAATCATGGCCCTTTGCGGTTTAATACCTTTCAAGTTGGTCAAACAAGAACATCGCTTAAAACACTCTATTATACCTTGCATAACAGACTGAAGTCTAACATAAACCAGCAATACAGATACGTGACCTGCTGCACCCTTAATTGCTGACCCATAGTGACCCCTGCTCATTCTACCGATAAAATGGTTTCAAACATCAATTGGAAACAGGGATGTTGGATATTTCTTTGGCAAATTGTCACATATCTATTACATGTGGTGTTATAAAGATTCAATACAACTGCTTTGGCTGTTTGGGTGCTATTCAAACTCTTTGCTTGGACTCTTTGCTATCAGCCTATGTGAAGTTGTTGCTTGTTTGGCCTCGATGTTAGGTCTAAAATGGCACCACCCTGGGTCTACTCGCTAAACACGCCGTAATGGGCTTCACACTAGACTGACAGGAAAATTAGGAGCGAGTCTCAACACTTTTCAGTCCTCTCGTATGATATGCAAATACGTCGGTAGAATTTTAATAAAACTTCAATTTAAAGGATTAGTTCAGTGGCGGCGACGACGAGTGAACACACAATTACAATGACGGGGCCGTCACCTGCGTATTCGCTTATGATAGTAACAATGCTATCACGAAATGCTTAATACGACCCGGACGAGAACACAGGTACGACGTACGGACAGACATAACATCGACAACCAAGTCAATGTCCACGGCCTTTGAAAACCCAGTTGTGGTGCACTAGCGTAATTAGTTCAGTGGTCAAGCAAGTCTATTTCATATGACTGTATAGCATGCATGAAAGAAGACTGTTATAGAAACAAAATGGTGGAGACACTACTTAGTTTTTTTTTTTATTCCGTTATTTCTTTCACTTCTTTTATCAGATCAGCCTGCATGTTCAGTCCGAGGATTGGTCTTACCAGGGCCCTGAGAAATAAAGAAAAACAGTACAAAATAAAATATATATAAAGAGGGAAAAGAAAACATTAAAATATAAAACAAAGTTATAAGTTATACAAAAATCATACAAATAGTACAACATGCAACAAACACCTTACAAGGTTGAAAATAATAACAGTAATAAATACAGAAAGTACAACTAAGTAAAATTGTAACTACAAATGTATAAAATCATGAAAAGGAAAGAAGAATGAAATATTGAAGTTTAAAATTCTGTCACATCTGTGTAGAACACTTTTTGTGTATAAAACTTTGCGCTTATTAGGTTCTGTTTTATTAATTTCCTGACATATCCAACGTTTTAAAGGCACACAATTACAACAAAATATTAGAATATATAAAGACTTTGAGGAATCTGAGGATGTGACGTCACAACTAGTCTGATTTCAGTCGTTTTTACACAAAGGATATATAACTTGAGTATCTCCTTAAAAGGAGGCATAAAGTCGAATATTCTAGGTTGATGTATGACAAGTGATAACTTGGAAAAATAAACCAACAATATACCACAAATCCCATCATAAAATCTTAGTTTTCGAAGATTACAGTTGTAACATGGACGCTCCCATTTCTTAACTTTGTGTTGAATTCATGCCAATGTTGACATCATTTGCCCTATATGCCTAGCACACATAATGTATTTTCATTATGTAAGGGCGTGAATCATTAATACCATATACAAATGTAGACCCATGCAAAAGGAATAATCATTTCTTAGAAGTTGGACAATTTGAAATACATTATAAAGAAATACATTAAAGGATTAGTTCAGGGGTCAAGCAAGTTCATCTTATATGATAAAGGTCTTCAAAAGAAACAAAATGGTAAAGAAAGCATTAAGAAAAAACTTTTTTTCCGTTAATGAAATACTCACGTTAAAAGTTTAGTAACAGTTCTGTAGAAACGACTGAAATCAGACCAGTTGTGACGTCACAGCCTCAGATTCCTCAAAGTCTTTGTGTATTTTAAGGAAAGTTTATTTATTTTTCTTTCACTATTTCAAATATTTATCCTCAAACTTTCTTCAGGTGGTAAATTATAAATACCCTTCCTAGATTCAGTTTTACTACTTTTTTTGACATGATGGTTATTAAGCCACAGAATCGCAGGACACATTATGATAGAATACATAAAGACTTTGAGGAATCTGAGGCTATGACATCACAACTAGTTTGATGTCAGTCGTTTTTACACAAACTTTATACTTAAATATCTCCTGAACGGAATAAGATTTTAAAATGCTTTCTTCACCATTTAGTTTCTTTTGAAATTCTCTTTCATATAAGATACACTTGCTTGACCATTGAACTAATCCTTTAATATTCTAATTTGTACTGGGTGTATGACATCAATTCTTAGAGGGCGTATGAACAAAATGGCTGCTCCCATATAAGTTTATATTGACAGAATTAAGGTTTTAATAAATCAGAAAATATTGAGTTTGTGATATATGTTTGCAACATATCTTACAACACCTTTCTGCATCATCCCATACCTAGTAAGTTGGGTTTTTAACATACAGTAAGGGTTCTAGATAATAGAAAAGTACTCCAGATCTGGTCTTCACATGGAACCAGGGAGAAGAAGGCAACACCCTTGATTTCTGGTTTCTTCACCGTTTAGATTTAGGTTACATTGAAGGAAGCGTGTCATATGTTCCCTTCCATGACCATCTTGTGAATGTGGGCATTCTATGATATATCATGTATATGGTCAGCACAAATCCACACCACATGTATTGCAGTATTATGGCAGTATTGTATGGCAGTATGGTGCGTCAAGAATAACGATATTTCGCCGTACACAACGCAGTCATCGGCAAGCAGCCGTACTTTTGAATTGACGTTTAACTGTTTAGGGGAAGGTCATTAATAAAGATGAGGAACAAGACTGTGTCAAGCACACTACCCTGTGGAATCCCACTTACAGCAGCTACCTTAGACAATGGCATTATAGGTTCGTCCAGTTAGAAAAGCGTAGATCAACCACAAGTTTATATGTACTTGGTCACCCAATCCAAAGAATAGAATATCTTCCAAAGCCTGACATTGGTTCAAAAGATAAATTCAATTAACTTCGAAAAACTTTCTAAAGTATTATCTATTATGACCATTTCTACGATCAGGACTATACTTAATAGAAAAAAACGACAATGTCTGCATGGGTATCGTACTGTGGAACCACCCACAGTTTGTATATACTCTAAAATGCTTGGATTTAGGAAGTACAGTACATGCATTAGTCAGGACCCAGCTAGGAACGCTATGTTGAAAAAACATGTTTTGGGAGATATACAAGCCTTTTTCGGAAAGCTTATAATGCAGTGAATTCGAAAACAAATGGTTTCATCATTGGTAAAACGTTGAGTTGTATACCAACTCCCCGGTGAGATGCAGCATGTTAAAACGTTTTGAACAATCTTGCCTGCCATTGTCAGCTAAGAAAAAAAGGTTTCCATTTTCCCATAATAACAGCAATGCATACAAGAGACCCGCAAGCTATAACAAAAACTGGGACATGGCAGTGTTACGTTACGTGTGACCAGCCAGAGATGGCTCCAGTGGATCATTGGGAGACTCTAGGGGTCCACCGGGGCCAATTTTTTGTTGCGTTACGTATGTGACCAGCCAGAAGCTAGAGAATGGCCCTACAAGTGTTGTTTTTTCCTTCAAACCATCTCTGAGTGAACGCTTCTTCCAACTCTTGTAACTGATACGTCACCTTCAGCGCACGCACTCATATTCGCGTTTGGCATATGACTTTATATGAGGTGTTGCGAAGTGTCACGTCAAAGTCGAAGCAACTTCATCAATAAAACCTTTGTCAATTAGCTGCCCATGGACCTTAAGATTTGAACCATATCTAATCTATTGCACTTTTTTCTTTATACCACTACAGAAGCAGAATTCGAGGTTCGTCTTGTTGATGGGACATCGGAAGCGGATGGACGTGTGGAAGTCTTCTACCACGGCGAATGGGGAACAGTATGTGATGACGCATGGGATATGGAGGACGCTGGTGTCATTTGTCGCTCGCTTGGGTACTCAGAGTAAGTCAGAACAATTCAGAAGCATATATCCACCGGTCAGGTTCCACTAGAACTAAAATTTTGGAAAGAAATTTGAAAGATTTACATCAAGAATTTGAGTTGTCCGTCCAGTCATTCATCACAAATTTTGCATGAATGAAAAAAACTGATAAAGTTTTGATTAAAAAAAAAAAAAGTGCTTATTTCAAAAATAAATCATTGATTTGCTCAAATTTGGATACTATTTTATCAAATATATAGAAATTGCTACATGTCTATATAGACCCCTAACGAATGCCACTCAGAAGCTCTCGATCGAAAGGCGACGGCGTCTTTTAGCTCAAGGGAATTATAAAATAATACGTGTCTAATTTTTGAAATTTGTCGTTCAAAATTTTAAGTATTCATGATAAGAAATAATTATGATTAATTTGAACATTCGTATTCAAAGATCTTCTGTACCATTAACGTGCACGAAAAGTGTGTTCCGAGTATTGTTGAGACGCGAGGAAAATACGCCCTTACGTTCGTCCGCCAGCTCCAGGATCTTTAATGTTCTTTGTAAACGAATCAAAACGATATTAAACAGTAGGAGCCGGAAACATACACATTTATTGTATAGATAGTCATTTTGCTTGTACATACTGATATTGTGTTTGTATAATATTATTCCGCAGTTTGGAAGAAATGTTCTGGGAGGCCATTTTGGTGAAGGATCAGGCCCTATTCACGAGTTAGACTGTCAAGGGGATGAGGATCATGTTAAGCAATGCTCAGCCGAATGGGGCCTCAGTAACTGCAATCACGATGGGATGTCGGTGTTTCATGTAGCAATGAGGATTCAAAGAGCTTTTTTGGTAAGCACGCTCGTACGCATGCGCTGAGTGGATTGATTACGTATATGCCAGGTGGATTGCTTACAATAGCTACAGCTGGATTGGTTAGGTTTGTAAAAAGTAGATGGATTGCTTACGTTTGTGAGTTTCGACAGGCCATTTATGCAGAGGGTAGGAAAATCTTCAAAAAGTTGGGAGCACGATTTTGCATCCAAAGTATATACAAGGTGACTATGGATTAGTTCAGTGGTCAAACACGTTTATCTTATTTGTAAGAGGACTTTAATAGAAACAAAATGGTGAATAAACTACTCAATATTTTATTCCGTTAAAAAGATATTTAAGTTTAATGTCTAATTAAATATCTCCTTACACGGAATAAGATTTTGGAATGCTTTCTGCACCATTTTGTTTCTTTGAAGTGCTCTTTCATATAATATGAACTTGTTTGACCCCTGACTGCCTGAACTAACCCTTTATGCAATCAGTGTCCTTTAAGCTTTCTTAATCTATTGACTGTTTCAATTTTTTCCCCAAAGCTTACATACCGTCTTATGTGTGGACATCCTTTGCAGTCGCCGTTAGTGCCGCATGTGTGGGGTGCCGCTACATCTTCATTTATCATAACAGGAAAAAAGTGCGCTGTAGGAATCAGTCTAATCCGTTACATCCTCCTCCTGTCGGAACTACACCACATTTAGCAGCCCCTGGATTCCAAGAACAACCACAAACGCTAAATCAGTATTCTACTCAATATTCCTCTCCGTTTTCTCAAGGGAGCACAATACCAAACACAGGAGCCACTGAAACACAAGGAATGACAAACACATTTGCTCAATATCCCCGTCAGCAGTATTCCACGCCACTCTTTGAAGGAGCCGGACAGAACACTTATGGATTTAGTAATGATATGGGACCCCCGCCAAGCTACGAGTCTGCCTTGTCGACTCAATATACCTACAATTAAAGATGAATCATCGCTTTCTCTTATTGAACGAAATTGAATAACATTTTTGCACGATTGTGGCTTCAATTAAGATTTTATAAATGGAAGCAGAAGAAACTATATATATATATATATATATATATATATATATATATATATATATATATATATATATATATATATATATATATATATATATATATATATATATATATATATATATATATATATATATATATATATATATATATATATATATATATATATATATATATATATATATATATATATATATATATATATATATATATATATATATATATATATATATATATATATATATATATATATATATATATATATATATATATATATATATATATATATATATATATATATATATATATATATATATATATATATATATATATATATATATATATATATATATATATATATATATATATATATATATATATATATATATATATATATATATATATATATATATATATATATATATATATATATATATATATATATATATATATGATTTAATTTGGAATGGTAAACCGGATAAAATTGAGCGTCGTGTTTTAATTGATAAGATTGAAAATGGTGGTCTAAATACGAAATATGGTTCATACAGAACTTTTTTAAAAGTCTATTGAAATTGGTTTGGTTAAACGTTATTGCCAAGCTAATAATCAGATTGGTTCGGTTAAACGTTATTGCCAAGCTAATAATCAGATTGGTTCGGTTAAACGTTATTGCCAAGCTAAGAATTCATCTTGGACTTTTGTCTTTTGATATCTACTTAAAGCAATTTGGAAAATCTTTTTTTTCGAGTGTAATCATAATCCTAACGATGTTACTGTTGAGAATGCTTTCATTCATGATACATGTGTTGCTTGGACCAATCTTAACTACGATCATCATGTAAACTGTTCACTAAATGAGATTATATGGAACAATAGCCATATTAGTGTTAATCATAAACCACTGTGTTTATCAAGCTTATTTTGCCGTAATTGTATTAGTCAGGGATTTGTAACATCCAGACGGTAATTTCCTCGATTATGATCAAATTTTGTGCAAAATTTAATATTTACTCTATTGCTTTTGCCATTTAATATGGCATCTTTCACGCAATTCTTAGAGATTGGCTACATCCTTATTTTAACTTAAATTGTTATATGATGACAAGTAAAGAATTTCTTCTTCTAGTATTATATTCTGTTGATAAAATAAAAAAATCTATTTACAACATATATATTGACAAAGTTGCTCTTAACCAGTAGCTCGTTAAGTGGCAAAATGATTTCCCTACGAAAAATTTGATATGGTCAAACATTTACAAATATTGCAAAAACTAATGGACTCTACAGTTAAATACTTTCAGTTCATATTTCTTCATCGTCTCATAAGTACAAAATAATGTTGATATGCGTTACATAAACATACGAAGTTCCTCTTTTTGTACTTGTAATTTTGAACTCTGACATGTCTGAACCACTTATTCTGGACCTGTCCTTTTGTTTAATCCTTTTGGTCCGATTTGATTACTGCTTTGAGTCTGGATAATGGTTGAATTGATTACTATGTTAATTGTTTTGGCATTATTGATGATTTTGATTGATACAGAAATTTTATAATCTTTCATGCCAAATATTTTATTTTCAGTTGTAAATATAATAATCAGCATAAATTGCTTTATCAAATGTCTATCTTGTTTGATAAAAGTTGAA
>JAIGNY010004608.1:445000-447500 GCA_020152595.1 Chiridota heheva
CTGATGGTGATACAGACTTTTTCCAAATTCTGGCCGGAGTTCTACAGGAGACACTCTTTGCTCCCTTCCTGTTTATCATAGCACTCGACTATGCTTGAGGAAAGCTATGGGAGAACCATGCACACCTGGGTTTTACCTTGAAGCAACGGCAGAGCAGACGCCACCCATCTACAACATTAACTGACACTGATTTTGCAGATGACATCGCGCTGCTGTCAGACAACATTGCTGATGCTGAACATCTATTACACAGAGTTGAACAGGCTGCCAAAGAGGTTGGTCTGACAATAAATAGTCAAAAGACTGAGTACATGATGTACAACCATCCACAAGCTAGCCTCAAGGACATTAACGGTACCACTTTAAAGCAAGTCACCAACTTTCAGTGTCTTGTTCGTGGGTAGACTCCACCAAGAAAGACATAGATGTCCGAATTGGAAAAGCATGGACTGCCTGTTCCAAGCTGAGCAACATATGGCGTAGTGATCTCTCCAGAGATCTCAAAATCAATTTCTTCAAGGCAGCTGTTGAAAGTGTGCTGTTGTATGGATCTGAGGGATGGACTATGACAAATGCACTTTCAAAGAGACTGGATGGTACGTACACAAAATTGCTGAGATTTGCCCTTAGTGTGTCATGGCAACAGCATCTCCTAACAGCCAACTTTATGGAAACTTACAACCTATTTCTGAAGTCATCCAGGCAAGGCGCCTTAAATTTGCTGGCCACTGTTGGAGGAGCAGAGATGAAGTCATACATCAGACACTTCTCTGGGACCCAAAACATGGAAAAAGAAGTCGTGGTAGGCCAGCACTAACCTACATTGATGTTCTTGAGAAGGACACTGGAATTGAAAGAGATGTCCTGCCAGGTGCCATGGATGATCGCAAGCAGTGGAGAATCTTTGTCGGCAGTGCCCGAGTTCGCTCGATATGATGATGATATATATATATATATATATATATATATATATATATTATATTTATATATGTATATATATATATATATATATATATATATATATATATATATATATATATATATATATATATATATATATATATATATATATATATATATATATATATATATATATATATATATATATATATATATATATATATATATATATATATATATATATATATATATATATATATTTATATTTATATATATATATATATATATATATATATATATATATATATATATATATATATATATATATATATATATATATATATATATATATATATATATATATATATATATATATATATATATATATATATATATATATATATATATATATATATATATATATATATATATATATATATATATATATATATATATATATATATATACATACATATACTAAAATTCACTAAAATTCAAACTGCTGTAAAATGGTCAATTTTGCAGCGATTTTTGCTATTTTTATGCTTGATGGTATATTTTGCAGTTAAGTTCAGTGTTACTACCTGTCGATAGATCTGTACTCTGCCAATACCCCATATCCATATGTCACGGTCCAATATAAGTTATACTTGCTTGGTAATGTTCGAACGATGGGTTGTATATGGTCTTGTCACCAACTCTTTTCAACTCATTAATATTTAGGAAAGGAAAGAAGATCGCTTATTTGAAAGTGCTCAAATCACGGAGCTTGTAGGCTTGTAAGCAGGAAGCATTACTAAAGCACTTATTGAAAATATATCGCGCTCATTGCTGCCCAAGTCATGGAGCTGAAGGTGGTACTTTGGCGAATAATGAGCCCAGATTCCTATACAGCTACTATTTCACCAATGGTGGCGCCGGGATAGTCAGGTTCCATACATGACATCTTTTTTCTAGAAATTGTTGATTTTCGAGAAATTTCCTTCACTTTAGGTTTGGGAAGTTTCCTTCAATTTTCGTGTAATTTCCTTCAGTTTCTGGAAAATTAATTAAATGTTCGAAAAGTTTTGTTCAATTTTTGTGAAATTTCCGTTAAGTTTCGAAAAATTTCCTTCCATTTTTGGAAAATTTACTTAATTTTTTGTTTTGTTCAATTATCGGAAAATTTCCTTCATTTTCGGAAAATTTTCTTCAGTTTTCGTGAAATGTTACCAAATTTCTCCAATAATTTAATTTAACAAATAGTTTTTGGACCGTGATAAGAGACTCATACATTTGGTTGGGACAAATAATTAAATCTGCCCACCCCCACCCCCATGTCAATCATCTCCCAACGCGCTGAGAGGGGCAGCTTTGTTTCATGGAGAGGAGGCGAGGGAGGCGGTTATTCTCTGTATGTACAATGCAGGCTCCTAACAATATCTTTATCAGGGAAAACTTAAAACGCATAAAAATGCCTTCATTACTGTCATTGCTAAACTTTTCCACTTCCATTTGATATGTTCACCACGCCGTTTTCGAAATATTAGAAATAATAGACAAAGAGCTAGACTTTTAGGCGGAAAACGTACAATTTCAGGAAAATGGAGGGGGCAAAGCA
>JAIGNY010004608.1:452500-467500 GCA_020152595.1 Chiridota heheva
CAATAAAGATGAGTAAGTGGAGGAAGCCTAAAAAAGCAAGAGCTTGACCAAGCAGGCTGCCTTTACAAAATATAAAGACAAATAAAGACAAAAATAATAAGAAAAACAATAACCTACTAAACAAAATTTTACAACTTGAATATATACGTTATTACATATACAACAGCCATCTTCACCCACACACACCCAACCCTTAACCAGTGCCATCCAACACTCTCACCCACCCGCTACACCAGAATTAAAGAAGCACTAGGCCGAAGGTGTATTTTTAGAGGGTCCCCAAAATCAAATGCTAATCTAGCATGCAACGGTAATAGTAATTTTCTGGCTAATATGAATATTCAAGTGACCTTTGCCCTCACGTCGTCTCTGGACTATGGTGGCATGAAGTTCATCGATCTGTTGTGGATGATATATCTGTGAATTTGCAAAAACGAGACCCTCACTTTTCGGTCTAGTGCTCCTTTAAAGGATTAGTTTAGGAGTCAAGCATGTCCATCTTATATTTAAAGAGAACCAAAACAAACTATCAAAATAAAAAATAAATCCACGACGTTTCTAACGACGACCTGCGTATTCGGTTATGATAGTAACAATGCAACGCTTAATACGACCCGGACGAGAACACAGGTACGACGTACGGACAGACATAACATCGACAACCAAGTCAATGTCCACGACCTTTGATAACCATTGTGGTGCACTGGGACGACGAGTGAACACACAATTACAATGACGGGGTCGTCGCCTGCGTATTCGGTTATGATAGTAAAATGCAATCACGAAACGATTAATACGACCCGCACGAGAACACATGTACGACGTACGGACAGACATAACATCGACAACCAAGTCAATCTCCACGGCCTTTGATAACTAGTTGTGGTGCACTGGCGACATTTCTAACAGATCAACTGATTAAGTGAAGCTACTTGTCATGGTCAATTGCTTCTACGTATGTTAATACCCTTGGGTGCCAAGGAATCCACGAAAGTCGTGTCACGTTTGGCTTTTCTAATTTCCTGTATGTGACCGCTGTGTCTTTGACGTTATTGGCCCCCCGTTTCCAAAACATACTGCTTCCCACAACCAGTGTAATTAATCAAAAATATAAGCCCCTTCTAAAGAACAATTAAATTAATATAAAATTTTGAAAACCCTCCTCGGAAGTGAAATTTTTAAAGGAAACTGTGACTTCCATCACAAGTAACATAATTTTTCTCATGTAATCTAAAATTCCTATTCCTTGAGGAGGCTCTTTGAAAGTTTAGCCCTTACTAGAAATTTCTTCAAATTTGGGGGCTGTCTGTAAATAACTTTCGGTGGTGACTGCAAAAACTTAGTACTTTTTGCTGACAGAGTATCTGAAAAGGTTTGGTGATTATTTGTTGTAAGGAAGGGGGGGAAATGGGAGGGGTGAGGAAGGGGGTAAACGAGGGTTTCGGGTAATTACAAATTAAGCTTTTGGTTTTGTAAAGAACGATTTTTTTTTTTGTTCTGACTAAGCAAAAAATCCCTCGACCACATCACAGACTTCTCGCAATGATCAGAAAAACTTTAAACCGGAAGTGACGTTACCAGCACGGCAGCGTTGATTTTTGAATTCATTCATCGGCCTATACCTGTTCTTGAAAATGCTAGCAGAAAATAAGTAGTAATGAATATATGAATAGAAATGACGGAGCTCGAATTAGCATGTGACATTGTTGTGGTCAAGTTATTCTGTAGCGAAGCTTTAGAATATTATGGGCAAGTGGGTCCCCCTCCCACGCCCCTTCTCGGTTAGCATATACGAATGAACAGAGATGGAATTTACCTGTACCAACCCTCAAATATAGCCTATCAATATATTAGTACTTATTGGCTTTAAGGCCAGAAAAATGGCGGTTTACTCTGCGATTCATAACGCGTTTTATATGACAGTATTGAAATATTTCAAAAACAGAAGCAATTATCTAATTTTTTGATACACAGCCCCACAGGATGATAAAAATAAATACAGATATGGTTGACTAAATCTGGGCAATTTTTGAATTTATTCATGGACATTTTTGTGCAAACAACTTTTACGTTCGGTATTCACAAAATACTTTACACACACGTACACCAGAATAATTATAGACTTACTGAATTTTCTCGTATATCTGTTTACAAAAGTAGAGAATCAAACAAAAAGGCCGTCATTTCGAGTTAGGTGTGACCAAATTAGCTTTCAATTATTCGTTGGTAATCACCGATTCAATCCGAGAGCATCAACACAAGTAATTTTATGTCGCATTTCAGAATCTTACTTCGGATTTTTACTGCTCTTTCTACCGTCTGACTGTTCTTTAATCTAAAACAAGTAAGGTAATTATCTTCATATTCAAAACATCATTTGCTGAATAAAGTTCTTCGACATTTATTTACATGTGTGATTCATTAAAAAGCTTCAAGTAATTCAAAAATCACCATGAATCTTTATAGAAAAATTCGTCTACCAAATGTGTAAATTTAAATTTCTGTTTCATATATATATATATATATATATATATATATATATATATATATATATATATATATATATATATATATATATATATATATATATATATATATATATATATATATATATATATATATATATATATATATATATATATATATATATATATATATATATATATATATATATATATATATATATATATATATATATATATATATATATATATACATACATACATACAGAGATATATAGATCATACAACAGAAAAAAATGACTTATTCAGAAAAAAATGCATTTTTATAAAACATTAATTATCAAAAGGTACAATATCGAAAAATGCAAGTTTCAAAGAAAACTTGCCACTTCTGTAATTATTTGTATATAACCTATTTTTTTCATTTTCCAATCATCAACAACATAAGAAAAGCTGGACTTGATGGAAGACTTTTTTTACAAATATCTAATTACATTTTCATGCAACGCTGATCACCGAAAAGTAATATATATATATATATATATATATATATATATATATATATATATATATATATATATATATATATATATATATATATATATATATATATATATATATATATATATATATATATATATATATATATATATATATATATATATATATATATATATATATATATATATATATATATATATATATATATATATATATATATATATATATATATATATATATATATATATATATATATATATATATATATATATATATATATATATATATATATATATATATATATATATATATATATATATATATATATATATATATATATATATATATATATATATATATATATATATGTTGAGCTACTACATAATTGATGTTTTAGTTTAATCTGTATAGAATTTGACGCGAAAAGGAAAGTAATGAGAAATGTAATGGGAAAGTAGATTTAACGTAATTACATATAAACGCTGAAGGTAAATCCATAACAGGCTATGTTCACCTCGTGAAGACCATGAGTTTGAAAATAGATGGCCCAGTTTTGTAGGTCATGGGGTCGATGCATGCAACGTTGATGAAAAATTCATGTAATCGTTCGCCTTTAAAGGAATATTCCCGTGCAATCCTAAACATGATTTCTATTAACTTTATGAATAGTAAAAGACAGTGGCAAAAATTGCGCCAAAAAATATTTTAAAACTTAATCACTCACTCACTGCTCCTCAAGTGGAGATTGCGGCCTTCAGCGCAGAAAGCCATCTCTTCCTGTCTTGTGCCACTTCATTGACTTAATTCCAGCTCCCCCATCCGAGCATCTCTCTTTCCTTCTCTACCATTCGCCTCCAAGTTGGTTTTGGCCTGGCCTTTTTTTCTTCGTCCATCTGGTGTCCAGGCAGCCAGGACAAAGTTACCCTTGAATTATCGGTTGCATCTCTACGTAAAAAATGTCCGATTTCTTTCCGTCTTCTCTAACGAATTGTTAAGCTTGTCGGTACCGTCTTTATCTTTCTATACAAGTCATTATTTGAAAATACTATTGGCCATCGGACTTGTAATATTTCGCGTAGACAGTTTCGTTGGAATGTATCTATCTTTTCATTCTATTGTCGCCCTAATTAATTCTCCATGTGCATGATTTGTATAGAAGCACAGACATAACATTTGTTTGAAATATTTTTAATCTTGTCCTGAAGCTGTAGTTGTTAGATTTCCATATGTTGTTTAAGGTGATGAAAGTGTTCATAGCCTTGCCTATTTTTCTCATTATGTCAATCAGTGTTCCGTCTTTTAGCATTGATTGTCATCATCTCAAGTTTGTCTTGCTATTATTCATTGATAGCCCTACATGTCCTGCATTGGTTTGAATTCGTGAAGTTTTGTCCTGTAAACAGGTAAATTATCTCATTTGCTTGACAATAAGGTTATGTTATCGGCGTAATGTAGACCATTGACAGTATGTCGCATTACCCAGTCGAGTGCAATGATGAACAAGAAGCCTGACGCATGGGACATCCTTGCTTCACACCTGTCGCTACATGGAATCAATCTGATGTCACACCTTCATACAGAACTGCGGATTTTTAATTTTAGTGGTGAATAATTAAGAAAGTCACTGAACAGTCGATGGTGGACAAAGCTGATCACGTGATTGTGACGTCAGTTCTGCAAATTGCAATCGCACAGTGTGAGCATGGAATTAAAAAGTTACATAGTTTCAGCACAATAAAATTTGAAAAGTTGAATCCATCCGAGCCATTAGGTCCATTGGGCCGGTACTTCTTCTCTGTTCCCTTGGCGAATAAGCAGATGAGAGCAAATGACTACTCCTGGATGGGAAGCCAGTCCATCGCAGGTTAACTATAACAAGTAGAGTAAATTGTCTTGCTCAAGTACACATGTAGTGCAGCGCTCGCGGCAGGAATCAAACTCAGTACCTTTCCCATACGACATGTTCAAGCAACTCTTTAACCACTGAGCCATTCCATCTACACTGCATCGCAATAACTCCACATTTAAACATTTTCCTACTTTCATTAGGTCAATTTAGGCCAAAGGGTATGCAATTATAGTTTTCTTCCAATCTGTTGTCATTATTTCTGTCCTTACTTCATTACTTTTGATCGTGAGAAAATGTTAACACAGTAGACAGAAAATAGCATTGCTGTCCTAACAATGTAACTTTGCAACATTGTACTATTTTGGCTCTTTCTGTCTGTCTGTAGTTGGTTTTCTGGTCTGCTGGTTGATTGGAAAAAATAATTGTTCGACACCTAAAGTAAAATTGTATAAGTTCTTTTGCCAAGACCATTGTAAAGTACTTTTCATTCAACCTTACTTCTCAAATATTTGTGTGTTATTTTAGACAAAACAAGTGGGTCCATTATTTATAATTGGAAAAAGAAAAGCTGTAATGTTTTTTGTTTTTTTAATTGTTGATCAGTCTGAAAATGATTATAACGACTGCATCAGACAAAGTGACATAGTCACGCCAGTAAACACTGTCTTCAAATCTTGAAATACTTAGTAAACTTATTTGGTGACAGTTTAAACACAAATGAAATTGATATGTGTCATTCACAAATTTTAATACGAACTGACTTGCTTAAAGTTGGCAGCTCCCTATGAGATGGAAGTAGGTTAAATAAGTAAAACTCAAAAACTCGATTCAATTGCTTTTATTGTTTTTTGTCTACCGTGTTAACATTTTAATGGTTTCTAAATTGAAAGAAATTTTAAGTGTATATGATACCAACGCGTGTTGATCCACACTCAACAAGATGGCCGCCAAATGACGTCATTGGTGTGAAATTTAACGTTCATGTATGCTCTTTCTAATCAGCAAATCCTACATTTAAACTTTGATTGATTTTCTAAAATCAGCAACATTAAAAATACTTAAGGGTTTGCACTCTCTCCAATGAATTTTCATTTTTATATAGAATAGAGAAATATTTAAGAAAATAATTCTTAAAGAAAAAACTGTTCGTTTTTACAATTCTGTTTGTCGTTTTGTGATTGGAGGAAGTTGAACATAATATGTATTTGCATGAAATCGACCGGAAATAGGCAGTAAACTGTCAAATGACGATTTAAATACTCGTATTTTTGTTACCTGTGTCGTCAGTCCGTAATTGGTGGAAATTTAATGACATCTGAAACGAAATTATCATATATGACGCCAGGGGCGTAGGAAGCGAGGGGTCTCCAATATTGTTTACAGTACCCCAATTATGAAGGTCTAACGAATTGATTTTGAAGTCATATTCCATAGCATCTTTTCTTCAATTTTCGTAAAATTTACTTCATTTTCGTGAAATTTGCTTCAGTATTCGTGTTACTTTTCCTTGATTTTTGGAAATTTTCTTCAATTGTCGAGAAGTTTACTGAAATTTTCTGGAAAATTTCTTTAATTTTCAGGAAATAATTTAACGAATCCTACCCCCTTCTGTGCGAATAGTTTTTGGACCGTGATAAGAGACTCATACGTATTTGTAGGTTTGTTGGAACGAATAATAAAATCTGGATCCTAATGTCAAATACTTTCCTCTGCTGCTGTGTGACGCATTAATCTGTCACATATTAAAGTATTAATGGTTTTTATTACATTATGGCGTTTTTCATAGTTTACATCAATTTTGCTAATACTGCAGCTATGTGTCCATAGACCTTTAAAGAATATGACTTGTATAGTATGCATTGTATCACATTTCAGAGTGTAGGTGCATTTGTATGCTAAGAACCTGCAAACGTTTGTTAATCTTGAATTTGAGCTTTATTTATTTGCTTGAACCCAAAGAATACAAATCTCATACTCTTATTTAGTATACGAAGATATGAAAAACATGCAAAAAAAAAAAAAAAAATATGAACCATATTTATTTGAAATGAAACACAAAAAATGGTGTGAAGAGATTTGGAAATATTTCTGTTTTTTTTATATTATAGAATGTGGAGTATATTAGGCCTAATGAATATGAGCAAACAGTTTGAAATAGTTTAGAACAATACCAGTGGAAAATCTTGTTTTTTTCGTTTGTAATTTATCAAATGCAATATTGAAACAGATAACTTTCCACAAGTTTCCCCAGAACGGAAACGATGACACAAAAAAATAAAACCAACACACTTGTTTCTTGCATATGCGTAGGAACCAGAGGGCACAGGGGAACATCGCCCCGGTGGCCACATGGTGCCCCGAACTAAGTCAAATTGTTACCATTGAAGTAGTGTTGTAGCATATCTTTGTGCCCCCTCCCCCATCCCCAATGAGAACATGTTCCTACGCCAATGGTTTCTTGTAGCAATTACATATACAACTGTAAAGGAAACAATACAGACATTTTGACATTCAGGATGAAATGAACAGATGAACGGCACTATACTGCTATATACGAATTGATGGCTTGGACTGAAATTTCAATTTTAAGAAAAGAACTTTTAGTTTTTGAGCTAAGATTGATCAAAATTTGATCAGTTTTTGATTCATAAACAATTTGTGATGTACGACTGGGCAAACAGCTGAAAATCTTTTTGTAATTATTTTAATTTCTTTCCTTAATCTTGGTCACTAAACTGCTAAAAACGATGGCGAAATCTATTTGTCTTAGAATTTTATTAAGCTGTTAAGAGGCATAACAAAGATTCGAAACTTTTGGTTAGAATTTGCTACACCACTTCAAAGAATAATAATAGGCATTTAAAAAACAAAGAATTTTCAAAAGCAATTACCAAGTTCGCCTTGTAATGCATCACAAAATTTGCATAAAATTTATACAAATTTGATGCCTGAGATTTGAAAATGATGTAAAATGGTCAATGTTTAATTAATATTGATGATATTTTTACCCCATTATTGTCTTTAACAGTGACGTAGCTAGCGGGAAGGGGCAGGGAGAATTTGCCACCCTGGCCGGAAATTTCCCAAAAAAATTGTGCAGAAACTCAGTATGTTTTTGGTAATCCTGGTAATGCAAGCAATCGGACTAGTCTTATAGTTCAGTAATTGTTGTACCAGCAAATTTTTAGGGAAAAGGATCACAAAATTTGCGAAAACATAATTTTCGAATTAGGTCTAGAATAACCATGTTTTTCACTTTTTCTTCAAAATGTGTTTCAGTTTTTCTAAGACTATTCTACGTTTTTCTCAAAATATCTGACTTTCTTTTCTTCTCCAAATCTCTGAATTATTTGCTCAATTTATCCAACATTTTCCTTTATTGATTAATTTTTTGCTCAAAATATCTGAACATTTTGCAAAATATCGACTTTTTTTTTTCTCAATTTTTTTCTTCAAAATTTATAAAGTATTTACTCAAAATATCTGACTTCTTGCACAAAATTTGGTCCCTTCCTCCCCCCCCTCTTCCCCACTACGCCACTATATTTTTAATATATTCTAACAGTGTAAAGCAATTTGGAAATTTAGTTTATGTTGATTGCCCATCCATATCGTGTTTACCTTCAGGCTACATTCAGACCGTTAAAGTACTCCAATGCCTGGGTGGGGCCATGTACAGATATAAGACCTTATAATAGGCCTATATTAAAGACGCATTATACACAGATTTAGCGTTAATGGCGTTAATTTATTTAATTCATCTGCATAACTTTGCATATACGCTTGAAAACAATATACATTTTGCTACTGTTTGGCTGCAAGTCTTGGGAGCGGACTGTCTCTGGCAAGAACTTAAAGAGGAAATAAAATTCATCCCTTAATACTTCAGTACTTGGCAAGATTCACATACACATTTAGGCTATAGCACCATTTTCATATCTTAACTTTAAGACAACTTAAGGTTGTAAAACCCATATTCGATCCATGAAGACCCATCAGGTCGATTGTAACGGTGCCCATCTTCCGGCGTAAGTGCAGATGAGAGCACATGACTCCCCCTGGACGGGACGCCAGTCCGTCGTAGGTTAACTCCCCAGTAGCGCTGGTACTCATTTTACAGCTGGAGCGAGTAAAGTGTCTTGCTTAAGGACACAATGCAGCTCTCGCCACAGGAATCGAGTCCGGTACCTTTCAAACACGAGCACACTCTAAGAAACGTTTAGCACTTATTGCGCAATATCTTGCTCATTGTTGGAGAGGAATATTACAGGGCAAAAATTCCAATGGGCCCTTTTTGCTAAGCAGTACAAAACAGTGTAAGCAGTTGTTTACTAAACAGTTGGGCAATAATAGTGCTAAATAATTGAGCAATCTCAGGTGTGCTCATGGTTGACCAGAATTGATTTTGCTATATTCAAGCACAAAGTGTTAAATAATTCAGTATAATTCAAAGCTTTGAAGGAAGAATTATATTCGTACATCATATCATGAAATTGATAAAACATCATGTGATACATTTTCACCAGCAGTCAAAGCAGTTTATTCCATTTTCTATGTACTTGGCGGCTTTCAATTTTAAGCAGTCATGTTAATCAAACCTCTAGCATTATCCTGAAAGGGACAGGGTGTAACAATATTTTACAAAGGTGGATTTTAGAGGTTCTACTTAATGTTTTTTGTGGTAAGAAGTAAGAAAAATTAGTTAATGCTTAGGTTATAGCCTAATAATATCTTGGCGCTTATCCCGTTAAGGTAGGCGTGCACTTTTTATAACAGAGTACAATAACAGAATAACATGCGCTACAGTAGGCTTAACGTCAATTTTATAGTACGTTAGTACAAGTTTAAAGCGTCAAGATGTTATAAAGCTATAACTTACCGTTAAACCAATATTTGTTACTTCTTACCAGGAAAACACTTCAATTATTTTTTCGAGATTCCAACCTTGTACAATTGTTACTACTTCTGGGTCTGTAATCGTGTGTTTGGTAACGGTAATGTTATATGCATGCCGCGATCATGTACACTCGCCGCGCGGCCAGCCAGCCTGCACATGCCGCATTCCGTGCCTTTTTTCATTTTTGCTGTGGCACGAATAGCCTGCTCTCTCATAAGCACTGTTTACCAAACAGTTTAGTAACTTTGTGTGCCTGACTCATGAGCAACTATTTTGTTCATCAGATTGGTGATATTTAGCCGACAACAAAGGGGTTTTTGCCCAATGTTGTGGAAAGACTATTTTACTAAACTTGTTCGGCCCAACTCTTCTTAGAGTGCATGGCACCTTAGCCACTGCATTTCCGTAACTTGTGATTGCTAACCCTAATTTGTAAAAAAAAAAAATCTTGTAAAAACAGGTAAAAGTGACTAAGATTTGTTGGTAGCTGAATTATACAGTTAAATGATTTTCAAAGATCAACTATTTTTTGGTGATTTGGTAGGTGATATAAGAATCAGCATTTTACCAGTACATTTATGTTGGTAATTACCATGCCTTCTTGAAATTGGAATATATTGTTGTTTTTAATGGTCTGGCTATCTGGCAAGACTACGATAGACTAATAATTATTTTAAAAGATTACAGTCATTTTAAGCCCTGGCCCCTGCTCCAGATAGACATCGAACGCGACATGATTTCAAAATGTCGGTTGTATTATAGCATGTGTCTCTAGTTACAAATCTAAATTGAATAAAGATCAAAACTGCACAAATATATGGCGCGTTACGCAAATAATGTTCTCAGCATTTGAACTTAAATTATGTCTATATGCATTCCAGACTGCACTTCCCTTAACCGTTCATAATAACTTTTCCAAAATTGAGAGAAAAGTTAGAGATTTTGACAAAGAGTTATTTGTATGTTAAACTTGTGAACACAAAAACCCAGACATGCAGCCCAGACGCTTAGCTTTAAGTTAAGATTACATAGGCCTGCGTCACTGTATGCTTTTATGTAATTGAAGTAGTTTTTATTGGCACTAGGTATTATTGACAATATGTTTTTTATGTCATTGAAGTTTTTTGTATTGACAATTGACATTAAAGACATTAAGTTTCAAGCACTGGCAGACACTTTGCCAACAGCTATATATATATATAAATATATATATATATATATATATATATATATATATATATATATATATATATATATATATATATATATATATATATATATATATATATATATATATATATATATATATATATATATATATATATATATATATATATATATATATATATATATATATTTATATATATGTATATATATATATATATATATATATATATATATATATATATATATATATATATATATATATATATTTATATATATGTATATATATATATATATATATATATATATATAAATATATATATATATATATATAAATATATATATATATATGTATATATATTATATATATATATATATATATATATATATATATATATATATATATATGTATATATTAAACATATATATATAAATATATATATATATATATATATATATATATATGTATACATATATATATATATATATATATATATATATATATATATATATATATATATATATATATATATATATATATATATATATATATATACATATATATATGTATATATATAAATACATATATATATATATATATATATATATATATATATATATATATATATATATATATATATATATATATATATATATATATGTATATATATATATATATATATATATATATATATATATATATGTATATATATATATATATATATATATATATATATATATATATATATATATATATATATATATATATATATATATATATATATATATATATATATATATATATATATATATATATATATATATATATATATATATATATATGTATATAATTCATCTAAGTCGCCAATAATTATCCATTTGTAATGTGAAAACAAATAATATGAGACTAACTGTATACACTGTAGATGCAACTGTATGGGTCTATTGTTATGAAGTCAATCAAACAATCAAAACAGCCAAACTAACCAAATTAGTCCTAATTTCCACCTAAATACAAAAATAGTTGAGTGTGGTGTTAATAAAGAAATTTCCATGCAATTTATACATCATTTGGTGCATGACGGTGTTTTTTCTTTGTAGTCGGCTGTGCACTGATGGTAATTAACTTGCTACCAACCAGGGTTGGCTGGGTGGTAGGTTGGTATATTGGATTTTTCTAAGCCAAATTTAAAACAATCTTTCTCGAGATTTGTTTGTCGGCTAAAAAAGTGTATTTAATATTTCTGAATTTTTTTAATTTTTTTTTTTTATATATTTGTTTGGCAACATAATATATTATTTGGCTGTTTTGATATTGAATTTGAAAACTGGGCCCAAGTTTGTTTGTTTTTTGCTTTTCGGAGACTTGTTTGGCTGTAAAATATCTTATTTGGATGTAAAATATCTTATTTGGCTGTGAAATGTCTTATTTGGCTTTATTCTGGCCGTTTCTCACACAATCAAATGCTTTGATGGGCCCTAAGAAAAAAAAAGTAGTAATATTCTGATGACGTCAGACCACTTGATATTTTGCATAGTTTTGCTACATTATACCCCTTCTACTAAAAAGTCCATGCAGTCATCCTTTCAAATTTTGATTATATTTTGGAAATTTTCAAGCTTAATTTGACTTTGATTAAAGCTGATTTGGCGTTTTGCGCTTGGGTACTGGGACGGTTTAGCATTGGTATCGATGTTTGTTGTAGCAGCATATTGCAAGCAATAGTCCATGCATAAATAATTACACACGCTAATATGCTAATCATTTTTTTTAAATATTTGGGCACTCTCGATTTTCTTAAAATCTGTTATGTTTCGATCAATAACAAGGTAAGATTTTGCTCAACGGTGGGAGCGCGCCGGCAAACATATATTAATACATAGGTAAATAAAGCCTTATGCAATGTATACTGAATATATAGTTGTAAAATGTATTCTTTTTTCTCAGTTTCTAGCAGTCTAGGGAGAATTAAAAACCATTTTGGAATTTCCTCCGCCCTCCCTCCCCCTACCACTCCTCCCCCCAAAAAACACACACCGTAGAGTCCTAAAATAGCGCCCTACGCCCCAGTATAAAACACCCAGGCCTGTATCAAAAATCACTAATCATCGATTTTGAAGACAAAACATTTAGTATTAAAAAGTTTTACGAATAATATCATCCGTCTTTACTTCATTAGGAATTATACATGCAGTAAAAAACATTGGAACAAGATCAGCCAGTATTCTGAATCCACACAAGCCCTTCACAATATAATCGAAAAGCTATAACAATCCAAATTTCGCAAGCAAAATTTGGCTCTTTCATGTATCCTAATCAGTACTAAGTTCAGAAGTTAAACAGATGTTTCTTTAACTTTGCGTGATTTTGCCTTGTTTTTACCAAATTGTTCAATTTGGTATTAATAATTTTCCAGTTTGCAGTTCAAGTTTTCTTTTGACTGTTAGAGGTCAGTGACACTTGGCAAGGTATACCAGAATGCCAGAAGAGCTTTAACACTGTTAACACGCTAGAAAGTCGTAAAAAGTGAATACAAAAGATGAAATCAACCAGCGAAATAATATACAAAACTTCTCTTTCGATCAACAATGTAAACTTGTACTTCTGAAAAGTAGCAAAACTTTATTACAGAGAATGAAATCAACCAGCAAAATAATTGACAAAATTCCTTAAAATAAACTTGTATTGCAAAGCATTAGTTATATGATCAGTTACTCATTCATAAAACTTTCAAGTACCTGTTAGGAATTTTCTTTGTGTTGTTATGATTCTCAGTATTCAGCTTAAGATCCCATTTGTCTGTTTGTGGTAGGCCTATACTATACAAATTTCTATAGAGTATTTGCATTGTCATGATCTGGGTATTAAATTCACATAATGCCCGGCCTTCACTGTTTGGTTTAGTATAGGCGGCGGAATCAAAAGGAGGGGGCAAGGGGGAATAATTTCAATGCAGGGGGCAATGATTCTAATGCAAGGGTGGGGGCAGATTCACTCCAAGATTTGATTCATGTTCTCTTTATATGATACCCTAGATCATGCAGTCCACAATCACAATATTCTTCAATTATACAAACAAAAACCGAAGTTTTTGTATCACATTTTCTGTTATGGACACCTCCCCCTCCTCTCTTTCTCTTGACTAGAATGGAAAATATCTAGTCATATGGTCATGATTACTTACATTACGTCTGATCAATGACAACTCGCCTCCCTGGCCTGATTCTAACACGTTATAACAGTATAAGCGGGCTTTATTGGATGTTGGGCACTATTAACTATATTGCTATATATTGGCCTATACCTGAACTTCTGAAAGCGGATTTATCTAATTTCTAACATTTTGGAAAGTAAGATTGCTCATTTACATCATAAAACATGGGTAAAATCATAATTGTTTTAGGACCTCCAACTGTTCATATGAAATTAAAAGCTGCCCGTTTCATTCTGTTAATTTTGCAGTAACATTTTGTTTGCAAATAGCCTACATTAAACAGCAAACTTTTGGGGAATATTATGAGTCCAAATATATGTTTTGATGCAGGCCCGTAGCCAGGACTTTGAGAGGGCCTTCGCTTTTATTTTCGTATAAAAGGGCACTTTATTTACCTACTGTGGTGTAGCGGTTATCATACCTGTCTACAGTCCACGAGGCCCCGGGTTCAAGCCTGGGGTGGGTAGACACGCCAGTGTACCACAACTGGTTATCAAAGGCCGTGGACATCGACTTGGTTGTCGATATTTTGTCTGTCCGTACGTCGTACCTGTGTACTCGTCCGGGTCGTATTAAGCGTTTCGTGATAGCATTGTTACTATCATAACCGAATACGCAGGCGACGACCCCGTCATTGTAATTGTGTGTTCAACTCTCTCTCTCTCTCTCTGCACCTCGGAGAAAATCTAATGGGAACGCGACATTCTACATCAGGTTTTTCCCCGAGAGAAGGCTATATATTCGTCAAATGGTCAGAACCGTCAGACCGTTTTGGTACTTCAACTGTTCAACAAGCTTTGAAATTCCAAGTGCTTATTATGTATTTAGATTTCAAAAGATCACTTTCTCTAAAAAAGGGCGTTCTTCAGAGAAAAAAATTGAAAATGTAAAATAATCTATTAGTAATATATC
>JAIGNY010004608.1:472500-502500 GCA_020152595.1 Chiridota heheva
GAGGACGGCTTATAAGATCTGATTCAGGTTGGACATACGATAATGTTGCCATTGACAACGCCAGCAAACTATTTTGGCAGCCTGTTTCTAAGGCAACTGTGATGGCACTCCTATTGGCCAGGCAGGTTAGTCTTGCTAGAATAAAGCCAAGCACCCCTCCAATAAAAGGCAGAAGTGCAGCGGCCATCCAGACGGAAACAGGGCTGAATAAAACATACCAATTACCTGGTATACTTAACGACAACGAGAACACTATTATAAGAATCGCAAAAGGTTTTATTAACTTCTCCAGAAATCTCCCCACTTTTGGAAGTTTATGGGAAACAAGAAAACCTATGAACACTGGGATAACCAGCAATAATAATTGAACGAAGATATTCTGGAATGGAGTTTGTAAACGATTGTTGTTCTCTATGTAGGGAGATGCGTACAGAAACATGTTGAGTGGCATAAAGCCGATGGACGCAATTGTTGAACAAAATGTCATCGTTAAGCTCAGAACCAAATCACAGTCCAAAAGAACCGTAAATATATTGCTGAACCACCCTCCTGGGCATGACCCCTCGATAATTAACCCAATCGCATCTGTACCGTCTAACTTTAAAACCTTTGTCAGACCGAAAGCTATTACAGGCATGATTAAGAACTGACAGCATACCCCGATAATGACACCTCGAGGACGGCGCAATTTCGGTTTTAATTCATCCCATTTAACCTTCGTGCCCATTGTCACATAGCTTAGTATCAACCACACTAGCAAGACATATGTTGATATCACTTTAAGAGATCGCTGAGGGTTTCCAATTAAAATAGCATACGGTTTTATTCTGTACGGTGTTTCGATAAATGCGTCTCGTATTTTAACATCGAAAAGAATTTCTCCTATTCCAACAAATAATCCTTCTACTTTAATTGCTACTTTGTGTGTAGCCTTCATATTGGGGATATATCCTCGTGATCCATTTGGAAATGTAACTTCTTCCAATATCAAGGGAATGTAGAATTCGTTGTCGCCAGCTATTCCAAAAGAGTCTTTATTCGAACTGTTTACTACAATCAAAACTGACTGATCCAAACCAGACACCATCAGACTTATATTTTTAGTTTCTTCGTGAAAAAATAGCGGGAGTTTCTTTGGTTCAAAGGTGTAATTGAATTTTGCTGAGGAAGTGCTAATGAAGCACGCCACGATGAAAGACAAATACATATAAATAGTTTCCATATTTACGCATGTAAAATAGACTTAAAGCGCGAATTGTCCTCAAATGCGACAAACGGACTACAGCAACAAAAAAGTTTTGTTCAAACGTTGCTACGGCCAATTTTATTGAATACTGATGCGCTTGATGAACGGGCAGCTTAACGTATATGAGCGCATCTTCTACGAACTCGACAACCGTATAAAAATTACGTTGCCGAAACGTCGAAATTCTTATCCACAATAAAACACATAGTCATACTGAAGCAAAAGCAACCACTGTGTATAAACTCCAAAATGCGTTATTGTGACTCACAAGTACCGGTTAAATTGCTGAAGTGGTCTTTGATATGAACAATCCATTCAAGTGATCTACTCTCTTATTTTGTGGAGATTGATAAAGTACTTGTTTTCGTGCGAATAATGTCCAGTACTTTTGATATTCCAGTTTCAATTCACCAGCTAGAAAAGTGAAGATTAAATTACGAAGTTCAGTGAAAATTCTCGTGATCGTCTGCCTTATAACAGCAAGTGTTTTGTCAACTGGTCAAGAAACTGACTTCATGAAAGGAGCCTTATTTGCGATGTCCAAGTGTGACTTCGTCAGTTAATTATACAAAAATTAGACCCAATTTCAGTCAGCATATTTTAAAGTTTGAAAGTTTATAAAATAAAACACGAAATAATTAGTGATTTAAAAAAAAAAAAATCAGTATTTTACGATTCATATCACCTCCCAAATATTCAAAGGCAAATCCGATTGTTTTTGAGATTTCTGACGATAACAGCGATAAGATGAGGACTTGAGGTTCGCGAACGAATAGGTATATCGCTACCAAAGTACTTCATGAATTGAAAGTGAGGCGCTTCTTCATCAAGACATCTACATATTCATTGCCATGAATATTCATGCTTCAATGTAATGTCTCAGTGTGATATACCTGAAGAAAAGACAAGATAAAAGTCATGGCGAAAAGAAGCATTATCTTTGTAGTCATACAAAGCTATACACCACCTTTCATTGATCTGTTTTTAATAGATAGAATCAACTTTTAGAGTTACTCGATTATACATAACTTTATGTTCAATTAACCCCTTCCCTTGCATTGTTTATGATACCTGTTTTACGTGTTGACTTTGTAAAAGCTTCAAAAATGAGTAAAAAGTTGTTGCAAAATATGATTCCATTCTTAATTTCGCGATTATTCAATATGTTACAATCGTTCTATGTTGCTACTTACAAGCGTTCATCACGAAGTGGTTGCTAATTTAAGAGGGACATGAGCAGTTGATATTCTGCTGTGAGAAGTGTAAAGTAAAATATATGACTTAAGATATATATATATTGTTTTTAACTACTGAAAATATTTATCCCACAAGAAATGACCTTCAATTTATCGAAACCATTTTGCAACTTGTGGTTTAGTTTAATCAGTTGAATAATGTTCTTATGGATCCATTGTTTGTATTCTTTGCCACAAAATGTTGAATATTTAAACCGCACTGGAACTATTACTTTTGTAATTACGTTCTTAAAAATCATGCTACAGTAAATCTTAGTGTACAACGGTTTCTTATTGATTTCCCCATTGGTAATTATTTCTTCGAATCAAATTCAAAATGAAGTTATTTTTCGCTCGAAAGGGTTATGGTATTTCAAAACCCCATAAGGTTGTGACTGACTTTGTATCCCAAAAGTAGGATTGGACATATTAATGGTAGCCTATACACCAAATTGGAACACTGTTGTACAATATAGAATTTAAGCTGTGGAAATGGGCAAGTTGAATCACATATAGGTTTGAAATAATATCTTATTCCATCTTCATACGGCGTCAATCGGAGATTACAACTGTACAAGACGATTTAAAAATTTCTTCGAACCCAAAATTGCTAGGCTTTCATCTTCTTTACAATGTCTGGTATTTTCTCGCACTTGTGAACTAATTTCCTATGGTTTTCCTTTCTATATTTTGTTGTTTTGACCTTAAAATAAACTTGAATTGTTTCAATTTAAAGAAATATTTCCGTGAATTTTCATATTCATATTTTGATAGAGGACTATTAAAGAAACAAATTGGTGAAAAACCATGTTAATATCTTATTGCGTATACATGTGGTATAGGAGTTATTACAGATTGTCAGTCAGTGTGACCTTGCAATGTAAAATGTTACGTCATAAAGGCAGATCCAAGACAACCCCTATGTATTTCTATCACACAAATAATGTGTTTCTTTGACTTAGAGAGTGTCCAAGGGTAATTAGCAATGGGCAAAGCATGTTCTTATAAAGTGCATGTGATACCCCATCTTAAGAATACAAAAAAAGGTTCCAGTACTTTAGGAAGAGGCAATTAATTGTCATACCCAGGTGGTTGAGCAATATCTTTACGGTACTTTAGACTGTGAATTCAATTTGCCTTTATGACATCACAGTCATCACTCCGTACACTGTGAGGTCACTTTCCAACACACTCACCTGCTCACGAAATCTTTAAAATGTAATAACTCCTGAACTGCTGAACGGAAAAAGATATCAACATAACTTTTACACTAATTTGTTTCTTTAATAGTCCTCTATCATATAAATCAAAATCAAAATTAACAGGAATGTTCCTTTAACGCTCGAGCAGTTCATGTGTATGTCAATGATAATTTGAATAATGCTTGCGGAACTCTTGCTATTATTAACAATCGGCAAAACGGAAGCAATTGACGAATGTGAAAAGGAAACTTCTGAATTTGAAAACAATCACTCGACTGACCACATTTCTATCAGAGATGATTTACAGACAACACGTTTATATTAACTTCCATATTTTTAAACTTCAGTAAGTCAACTGAAAAGGTGCATAAGCTAAATCTTTTTTTGTTGTTAAGTTCTGTATAACAAAATATGAAAGAAATAGCCAAACCTACCATAAAACTCCCTCACAATTTCACCATTTTACTGGGGGTTTTTTTTGTGTCGAATTACTGAAGAAAATATTATGAAGTATGAATGGAAAGACATTTTTCTTCGTATATGAAATCCATTGCATTCTTTCACACATCACAAATTTTGCACATATTTATATGAAATTTGAGGATTGCTTTCGTTGGTATAGAGGGATTTTATCACGTGACTCTAACTAAACTGGACTCCATTTTGCAGGGCAGCAGCGTCGTTGCGTTTCACGCGTCTTCACACAGCCCACTTACATCACACGTACAACAAACACACTACATGCTAACCTACCAGTACCAGTTCGTATACTTAAACAAAGCCTACATACCTGATATAAAGGGTCAGGGAGAATCCTGAACTTTTGGTGTAATAAGAAAATACACCAAAACTTGGAGCTTCGTATTCATTAAGATCCATGGAGGCCGCCATTTTAACTTGTGATAATGTTATATCAATGTGATTTTCACTAACAGAACGATAATATTTGTGTAATGTAACGTATGATACATGTACACGGTATCAGCGATGACTAAACCAACACAGAATCATGTGTAGAGAGGGCTTTTCAAATGGTCAGTGACCTGTCAACGGAAGTCTTTTGTTATTTTATAGCGAAATCCACCATGAAATTGAAAAGTCCGCGGTCAAACCTAATGAATATTCATTTGATATCAGTTTTTCTTTCAAAAATACCCTTGCGTTCTCATTAAAAATCCCCATTGACTTAACGTTATAACTAGTTAAAATGGCGGCCTCCATGGACCGTGTAATGAATAAGAAGCTCCAAGTTTTGGTGTATTTATTATTACACCAAAAGCTCAGGATTCTTCCCTACTGTAAAGTGCTCGCTGCAAATCATAGTGTGTAAGGCCTACCGTACGTTAAAACTTGTTGCGTCGTACAGCAGAAACCCACTTCGAATGTCGATCAGGATCAAATGGAAATCAAGAAAACGTCTTTTTATTACCCCGCACACATATATTAGTGCAACCAACCGCACAGCAAGATTCCAGCATAATTATCTTACAAAAATAATCTTACATAACAACATGCAATTGTATGAAAGTCTAATTAGGTATACAGCAGAAAATTATCTTACAAAGTTAATCTTACATAACAACATGCAATTGTATGAAAGTCTAATTAGGTGTGCAGCAGACGACAGTGGTTTTGATCAACAAAATAGCGATATAAAGAAAGTCACGTGACCTTGCGACGTCAGCTGAATCACCCTAATAGAACGCTTTTAATGAGCTACTAAACTGATGGTAGAATTATTAAAATTTGGCTGCTTGATATGAAGCTAGTTATATACAACTGAAATTATTTGTGTGCAGATGCATAATTATGTTGTCATATATGAGCGTAATATATTGCTGAATAAGCTACAAAATGACATAAAAGCAATATATTTCTTATAGTATTAAATGTTACTGTGTATTATTGCGCAATGGAAACCAAGGATAAGCACCGGCCCTATGAACCAAGTGGCTCGTATGGATTTAACTTATTAATAAACAAGTTTATTTTGTAGAAAGTAGTTTGTATGTCAGTATGTCTTATATACGACACAAAATACATATATTTGCTTACCATGCAGCGATAATAGTTGCTCCTAGTATCTGCCCGATTTGCATACGATATGTTCACTTGAATGTTCTTTCCGTCAGATCTTGCGTAAATTTCTTTAGTTGATAAAAATCATACCTCAACACATGTAATACAGTTATATTACATTCTGATTGTGTTGGTCACAGGTTTGCCAACATCCTTCTGGAGTTTCACAAGTCGACTGTTTTTCAAGCTTCCGGACGATACGGTCACGCGATACACAACTGTCCATTTATTAAAAAAATGAATTTCAACAATCATAGTCTCGATCAATCATTGTTTCCCCGTGGTATCTCTGTGAATATTGTTATTGAATTTAACACTTAGATGACATTCATCGTCGATATGCGTGAGTGAAACAAAAATGGTTTTATGAATAGCAGTAATTGTGATTACAAACTTGTGTTTGTTCTCCTCACATCTTTGTCAAGCTTGTATCCCTCACCAACTTTCTTGAATAGCCTGTGATGACACAAATAATGACCTGACTATATGTATACGTCATGAATTACCTTTCGTGCATAAGAGTGTACAGTTGATAATTTGGTTAAGTGCTTGTTAAGAAAATGACTTAAAGAAAATGTGCAGAATTATCATCACAACAAAAATGGAGTGCAAAGATAAAAAAAAATTGGAGATTAATTTATTTTGATATTTTTTTACAGGTACCCTTCTACCGACAATGAAAATATCTTTCAATTTGGCAGTTTGATAAATGACTTTCAGTTTGGGACAAAACGTGTTATGTTACTCCAGGGATTTGGTAAACAAGAAATCTCTGGTCATTCAAAGCAATTTTGACCTATATTTCGCGTTCATGATCAGCAGATTAAATTGATGGCACTTATGTGCTGAAAATCTATATATTGGATATCATAAACAGAGTAAACCATGTTAAAGCTTTGAGAAACTCGTGTACAAGCGACAGGTTATAGACTAAAGGCTATATCACATGTACCCACTTTGTGTATTCTATCAAAACAAGTTGTACACATTTGAATGTTTTATTCAAAAGTATACACTATGACTGTATGAACAATTAACCTTTCTGGCTTTAATGAGTGACAGCTTGTTTTAACCAATCACCGCACGAATTTGCTTAGCAACAAAATCTGCGTAACTAAGTGGGGCAAACATCCTACGCGGGACTGGTACAGTACAGATAGCTAGCGGCGCGCGCTCATGTTGTCAATGCAACTTACTGTACATAACAAATTTCTGCACACGCAGACTGAGTGACGGCAAAATGGTGAACAAAAATTGCGCTTACGGGCCCGCTGAGCTTTGTAAATACAATTGCTGTTACCCAGAACAGTTAGGAAACTGAATTTTGTTTATCCTATTTGCTAAAACTCTAAAGATCCAAAGAAGTGCCATAAATAAATCAAAGCTTGCGGCAGGCCTCGCAAACATCTAAGTTAGGCTAAATGTCAACGCATTGGTAATGCGCGATTGCGGATTTGAGGTTTGTTTGCCCCACATAGTTACCGCGTTGCTATGGTGGGCGTGGCCTATTTGGAAACCTGGAAGGTTAATTTTGTAAAAAGAATGGAACTTTCTTTTCCTATATTATTCCTATTTTGGTCCATGAAATTTGGTTGTAGTTGAGAAACGTGAAGACATTTTCATGCTAAGAAATCTGACAATGTAATGCTGTCAAGTGTAGTCCTACTATCTTCTTGGCTTTAAGGCCTGGTTCCGATTGCGCGAAACATGTTAAGCTGGTGTTGGAATATTTCATAAACTTCAATCACAGTCAGTCAAAATTATGTTAAGTATAGGCCTATTGAGGCTAAACTTTTAGTATCATTTATATGATTCCCAATGTGTGTTTTTTTTGTCTGGTGATTAGTTACACTCAATGGAATATCTTGTAGAATTTCCATCTTTTTAATGTTTCATATCGAAAAGTGTAACACGCAAAGCAATCATATGCCGTACAAGCAAATTTGGGATGTTTCATTTAAAACGCGGGGAATCTTTTTTGACTTACAATCAACTTACGAAAGTTATTGCGACTTATATTATGTTCATGTCCGTTTTGTTCATTAATATTTTTGATTATTTGAATTTCACAAATAAATAACAATATTCAGTGAGCCTGTTTCGGACTTGTAATGTTTACACATTACCCGGTAATTTACGACGCAGCGAAGCATTCAGTCAAAATAATTGTTATATAAAGTTGATAGATGGCACATCAAAGTAACGAAAATCAGTTTAGCTGGTGTTATCATTTTCGGGGAACTTAGACAAAACACGCTTTGTTTGTGACTTCACCGTAAGAACTTTGACAACTAATTGAAAATGATGAAAAACAGGACTCATAAATACAGCATTTACGACGATACAAAAATTAATATAAACAACCACTCAAAGTTTATTGGATATAAAACATTTTTTTAATTAGAAACTTCTTTAGCTGAAATGAACAAATAAAATCTAAATGTATTAATAGATCGTTAAGTATTGTTTCAGTTATTCATACAGTGTAGAGGGGCGGGGCTTAAAACGGAAGCAAGTGGCTGCTACTTTTCCATATGCAATACAAGTACGGCATTACAACCATAATTTCATTCAGAGTATGTTTGAGACATACATGCTTGGCATCATTCAGTCATTAAACACTCCTTTACAACCGGTGGGACTTTCGTTTTATCTTGGTAGGCATTTTGGAGGATGTTGTGAAGAATTGAAACAGCTCCAAATTTGAGTATTTTGTGATTTTTGGTCTCATTGTGATTTTAAAATAATTGATGACGAAAGCAGAAAAGACACGTTTGTCATTGACTGTTCCTCAAATTGAATCTAATCAAAGCATTTCAAAACAAAGACTCTCAATTGAAAATGTCTCTGTACTTTACTTTTGTTTATAAATCAGCGTGAGAGTGAGGGCCTTATACCTCCAGCACGCCAAAAATCATCCAAGGTCTCTCGACGGATCAGTGCCGTACGCACAACCAAAATTCAATCCTCCATTATTTTTTGAGTATGAGTACTAGTTGTAGGAATACTGTGCTTACATAATACATAGAAGTTCACTAGTTTATGTGTATTATCCTGCTCATGCACGCGATACTAGTTAAATGATATAATCAATCTGTTGTGAATTCAAAATAATGTGTTCCCCTGATTAATAAAAGCCAAAAATTCAAACCTTGAATTAATAGTATACTCAAATCTTTCAAATTAGTTAAGCAAAGCAATCGAGACCACCATATACCCATAATGCGCCACGCATCCATTGTAGGTTGCTCTGTTCTAAGATATTCGAATTCACAACAAAAGGTCCCATACAACCCGGTTAGAAATGATCTAGATTACATCATTTTAAAACTTAGATACCTTATAAGCATAAATTGCGAAATATTTTATGGCTTCTAAAATGGACACTTATATTTTTAATGTAAATTAGGTGTGGTGAAGAGGAAATTGGTTATCATTATAAAGTAAACCCATAGTTAGCAGTAGAATGCAATTTAAGAACGTTTGATATTTTGAATTTAGGAAAGATAAATAATTACATTAAAGAATTTCAGCTGTATTTCTCTTCATGCATGATCACTTTTAGGCATGCTGAGTATTTTACATACTTTGTTTTGTCATAACTTAAAAACTATAAGTGTCATATTGTGACTCTTTAAATAATAGAATAATGTTCTGCTCAGAATTGTATGCTCTTTTATCTGGGTCAAAAAGATCTACGTGTACATATACGTAGATTTGTTCATCATGTAATTGCTATGTAAAAATTACCATTGTTGAGCAACATTAATGGCTCTCAATTGAAGAATGAAGATTGTTTTAAGCTCGTAGATAATCCATTGTTCTCGAATATCTAAAAGTAAGGGATGCTTAGTGGTCCTTAAAATGGAGCTTTCGCCCGACTGAATATGCGGCCTACTTCGGGAGAAGCCTTCGATCGGGAATATCGCCTCTAAAATAGCAAGCTTGCAAAACCTTGTTTTTTGTACGACCAAATTTAGGCAGTAGCATTGACAGATAGAACCAAGATGAAGATGACCCAAAAGTACATCATTTTAAAACAATAGACTACTTTCCATGTAAAATTGATACCAAATTTAAAGAAACATGATCCATTAAATGAATTTGAATAGTATTTAAATTAAAGATGACATTTTCCTGCCAAAATTAGACCTACACAATTTTGAATTTCTCTCAATATGTAAAATTGGAATGGAAAACTTAAAAACTGATCTGGTTAAATTCTGAGGAACATCATGATGACTGATTTAGTTGACCGCAAACATCTATACTTTTGCATATCAAGATTTTAGTTTTACATACATTAACAATCTATGTTTGGCACGTATTTTATCATGGGAAATCTTCATTAATGGCCTTCGTTGCCAACAAAAACCCTAAATAGAGGTTATATATTAAATCCTCGTTCAAGGGAATCTCCCGGACGTGATTTTTTCCCAAACAGGATAACAATGCCACAAATTTCCCCTTGTCACAGTCTGATTGACTTTAATTCTGGACCCTAACCCCTAACTAAACTCAAATGAGTGCAATTGGTATTCTGTTTGGGAAAACAATTAGACTGCCGGATTGTATGAATAGATCCTGCTTACGGAAAATATTTTCTGCAGAGAATAACCACTGATAACAATTTCACAAATGACATAGCTCCCCAATAGCTCTAAGATATTCTTGCTCAAGAAAACTAAATTATATACATTATTTTTACTATCATTATTTTAACAAGTTTTTTTCTTCTTTTGCCAGAAAATGAAGTTCCTGACTGAAGTATATTTCGGCATCGCCGTTTTCTGCTGCTTTATATCAAATGGCCCTGCACAAAAAGAAAACTCTCCAGGAATCGTATTCGTCTTTCAGAATGCTACCGGATCTGAGGTTACGGACATAAACATTAAAGTGGGGGAGAGCGTGGTAGTGGACGTAATCATACTGAGTAGCCGATCTAACGAAATTGAATTGCGGTCAAGTGACGAGTTTGTCTTCGAAATCGATATTTTGGGTTCGAAAAGTCTCGAAGGAGTATTTAATGAATCATTCAAGTTAAACATCACCGGAAAATATTTGGGCATCGAATCTATACAGTTCCGAGATCCGACTTCCAATATCATCCTTGGGGAATATACCGTCAAAATCCGGAGAGTTCCGAAACTTGTTTCTCTGCTGTTCACGGTGGTTCTTCTTATATGGCTAGTGATATCTTACATCAGCATGGGAGCACTTATCACGTGGGAGGAACTTAAGCAGCGACTTTTTCCGCCATGGAGACTGCTCATTGGGATGCTTTGCCAGTTTTTCATCATGCCGCTCATAACGTTCGTCCTCGCAAACGTTAGTTTCTTTTCTTATTTCATTGTCACTATATGAGTGCAATTTATGAGGATTGGGTAATAGGCAGTGGCGCAACAAAAGGGTGGAAAAGGAAGGTAAACCCGACGCGCCCAGGGAAAACTTCGAGACTTGAGGGGACCCCGCGCAATGACACTGCGTGTGTTTGTTATGGGGCCTCGAGTGCCAAGTTTCCCAAAGGCCACTGGACTATACTTACGTAACGGGTTATGGGTTTCCAAACCTCTATTGAACGTGACCCTCAGATATCTCACATGCATGATTATCGCTGCTTATCAGCTTATTATGAAGTGAAGTATTGAACAAACAGACGAGATAACATTCTCTTCCTTACTGCAAAGTATTTAACATATATTGTAAGTTACTGCAACAGCTTTCTGGTGTCTGGGTGTGTAGTAGTGGTTATAACAATTTCTGGTTTCAGTACAACTGTAAAATGGGGGATAATTTTAACTCCTAACAGAAATGTTTCTAAACTCTCTGGACTGCATTGCTCGTAAAAAAAAAGTCAGGTCTCGAACTTTTGGAAGAAATTTACCGGGTAGTATACTATAACACAATTTGTTGAAACCTTCAATACGGTATATATTTATACAATGCTACAGAATCTGTATGTGTTTTTATGATATAGTTTTTATACTTTCGTATTTGTAGGCTCTACCCGTCGACACACCGACGGCTGTTGGTATCGTTCTCGTAGGCACATGCCCTGGCGGATGGTTGAGCAACATCTTCAGTGTTCTCCTTAACGTGGACTTCATTCTGAGTGTTACAATGACTTTCTTCTCCTCCATTCTCGCCCTCGTTATGATGCCTTTTAACATCTGGTTATACACCTCCGGTTTCACGGCAGACAATGACGATCTTAAAACGCCATTCGGTGATTTGTTTCTGCAATTGTTAATCTTGGTTGTGGCATGTGTCATTGGAAGACTGCTAGGATGGAAGTTTCCGAAGTAAGTTTAAAAATATATGGATAGTCCGAAAAATGCCTTGAACGAGGGTTCAATATAAATCCTCGATATGGGGTTTATAGAGGTCGCCATTAATAAAGATTTCCTATGATACCATACGAACCAAACATAGATTGTTAATGTATGTGAAAGTAAAATCTTAAATCGAAAAAGAATAGAAATTGGTGGTCGTCAAAACCTGCCTTAAACTGTTAAATCTGTTATCATAATGATCCCCAAACGTATCTAGAACAATTTTTAAGATTACTAGTCAAATTAGTAGATATTGAGAGAAATTAAAGATTGTGTAGGTTATTTTGGCGGCAAAATAGTATCTTAAAATTTAAATACTATTTCAATTCATTAAGTGGATAGTTTCTTCAAATTTGGTATCAATTTTACATGAAAATTAGTCTATTTTGTTACCAAAATTATATATGATACAATTTTGGATCATCGTCATCTTATTTTCATGCTAATTCATACATTTTACCGTAAAAAAGGTTTTGCAAGCTTGCCATTTAAAAGGCGAAACCCTCAATCGGGGGCTTTTCTCGGACGGATGGACATGTAGCAATAACTTGATCTGAGGGGAATCTCGGCTCAGTAAAATTCGTAAAATTTCGATGTTCATAACTTTCACGTCACATCCAGTACGCATACTATGTGTGTTAGTCACTTCCGCGACGGTTATTGACTGGTTGTCAGTATTTGTGTATGACCAATCAGAAACGTTGACTTTTATTGTATATTAATGTCCATGTTAACACGATATCTGGCCTTTAAATGAAAAAAAAATATGTAAATAAACCATGAAATAGCAAAGAATTGACCAAGAGCGATTCAAAATTGGCCATTATACAGCATTTTGGATTTAAGAGCCTTATTATAACAAATTATGCAAATTTTATCATAATTTTTGACTTTGCAACAAGAAAACCTATGAATTTCCATATGTTATCCCATCTGCCCATTGTTTTTCAATTCTTCACTTTTATTTTGCTCATATGCATAATCATACATTTCTAACAGCTATTGTTCAACACAAACAAACATATGCTAATGATAATGAGCTCTACACTCACACCTTACATACTACTAGCCGATACTATTTTTCTATATTACAGTTGTATAACAGCCTGACCGGTAACTAAAGCAGTGCCTCATACTTAAGGTTAACTGTGGTGGATAATACCTATTAGACAGCTAAAGATGTGAATTAGACATCTAAAGAATACATCCAGTAGACATTTAAAGTAGATAAGGGTGACAATTTTGTTTCAGGTTTTAAAAAATGTCAGGTAGACATCTTTTCTCCCAAGATAGCTGGTGGGCCCTAGCTGAACCTTAAAACCGATCGCTTTCATCAGGATTACCAAAACAATCGAACATAGGTTTAATTAATTTATATTGTGTAAACTTTTCTAATTTTTTTGGAGGGGAGAAAATTGCCCACTGGCACCTCCCCCATTAGCTACGCCAGTTACCCCACCCCCTCTTCAAAAAAAAGAAAGAAGGGGATTTGAACATTTGGAGCTCGCAAATAATTAGATTGTTTTTCACAGTTTAAGAGATGCTGCTATATATTTGGTAAATGCTGTGATAAAAGTCAAGTCTATACCAAATCATGCGGTTTTGAAACCATTTATTTTCAGAATGGACGAAAAAAAATGGTAGTATTATCATTTCTCGATTGATGATTCGTAAACTGTACTGCAAGTTTTCGCCCGTTAGGCTCTGTCACATATCTTTTGTAAATTAACATGTGTAGCCTACGTTGTAGTTTGCGTTAATTGGGTCAAACATTAGAGCTGATTCATTGCTTGGCTTTGCTGAATCCTGGTTTAGGAACTGCATGCTTCGTGTGATAAAAAGAAACAGCCCCTCCATACCTACAATTAAGCTTATAAGGCCTACAGTTATACCTTTGTCGAGAAATAGATTGAATCAGCCACATGTTAATTTGCTATGTCTTCCCTTCCCCGGTCTTGAAATATTACTGTTGGCCAATCCATCCCGTAGGCCTAAATATGCATGCAGTGTGTGAAATCTGCACTGTTGGTAAAAATAGTCAGATGAAATGTCTGAATGTGTGGTAAATTTGTTTTATACGTTCCTGTGTAACTTGCAAGGTGTCCATGAATTGCGTTACTTAGTCTCAGCCATATTTGAAAAACTGCAGCGAATATTCAACACTACAAGAACATTAATTTCTTTTCGTTTTGTACACTTCGGTAAAACATTCATAGCAAATTTTCAGATTGACACATTATGGTGTTATCCAATATGGTGTTATCCTTATAGTGGCATTCATTATGGTGTCATCTATTATGGTATCATCCATTATGGTATCATCCATTATGGTGTCATCCAATATGGTGTCATCCACTATGGTGCCATCTATTATGGTGTCATCCACTATGGTGCCATCCAATATGGTGTCATCCACTATGGTGCCATCCACTATGGTGTCATCCATTATGGCGTCATCCATTATGGCGTCATCCAATATGGCGACATTTATTATGGTGTCATCCCTTATGGTGTCATCCAATATAGTGTCATCCATTATTGTGTCATCCACTATGGTGTCATCCATTATGGTGTCATCTATTATGGTGTCATCCATTACAGTATCATCCATTATGGTGTCATCCATTATGGTGTATTCCATTATGGTATATTCCATTATGGTGTCAATCATTATGGTGTCATCCATTGTCATCCATTATGATGTCAAGACATTTTATGTCTGGAAACCATTTCAAAATGGTAAGCTCTGATTCATATCCCAATGAGTAGAATATTCATTAAAACCAATTTGATGGTGTTCTGTTAATATTAGAATTGGCTCAAGCAAAGGAAGGTGGGTTCATTGGCCCGTTTAAGTATAACACATCTTCTGCAATATTTTAATTCATTTCTTTATATTCAATGTGTTACAGGTTTCGTGATTTTTGTGAAAAGATTCTGAAGCCCATCGCAGTGTTACTGGTGGTGTTCGGACTTGCGTTAGGGATTCCCGCTGACTTCCATATGTTCTACTCTCCCTGGCCACTGTGGGTTGCAGCCTTTACCACTCCGTTCGTGGGAGCATACTTCGGTCTGTCACTCTCGCGAATTTTTGCGATCAACTTGAAGTCGTCTGTTACAGTTGCCCTGGAGACGGGTGTTCAAAATGCTTTATTGGCGAGGACCATCGTGTACCTGTTCTATCCGCAACCGGAAGGGGACCTTATCGGTCGTGTCCAAACATTGACCGTTCTCATAACGCTCGTCGAAGGATGCGTGTTGTGTGCGGTGGTAAATGGCTATCGGTTGATTCGCAACAGACACAAAGAAGATGAAGCCTATGATGTTGATGATATAAAAGCCACAGAGGCTAAAAATGGTACACAGGGAGCTTTTCAAAACAAAGGATTTGACGCGAATGCAGTGTTGTAAGGAAGAAGTCAATATTGTGATTGGAGTTAGGGTTCTTTAAGGCACAGAAGTGCATTTTAAACCGAATGAAAATGAGTTTCGAGTGTTATCATTATTGTAATTATTATTGTTAATAATAATAATGCATTTTAAAGCGACATTTATCTATGCGAACATAATTCGAGGCTCTGAAAAACGAAGGAACAAAGCAATGAAATTAAACAGAACGTGAAAACTGAGTAAAGTAAAGAGAACTTCTTGCTTGGTGTCATTAACTGATTAAAGGATTAGTTCAGTGATCTCCTACGAAAGAGAAACTCAAACGAAACGAAATGTTTAAGAAGCATTTAAAACTTGTATTCCGCTAAGGAGATTTAAGTTTAAAGTTATGTATCATTCATAGGCGGCGGAAGTGAGGGCACAGGGGGCGCGTGCCCCCCACTCTTCTCAAAAGTTTAAAAAGTCCTTTTTTTTCAGAGAGGAATAGTTTCCTTTTTCTGAGGGAAAATTGCCTCTTTTCAGATGGAAAGGTGCTCTTTCAAAGGGGAAAAGTGCCCTTTTTTAGAGATGGAACCTGCCCTTTCAAACAAAGAAAAACTTTTTCTCTCAAGACTATATATATATGATCTCTTCAATAAACAGTTAAAGAAAGTAACCCAAATATCGCCTTAAAAAAATGAACTAAAATTGTGGAATTTCACGTGCTTCGCGCGCATGCACTTTTCTCATTTCCCCCTAAAAACAAGCTTGGGGCCCAACAGCCCTGCGTACTGGATGTTGTATACTTGAAAGGCCTTTACCTCTGCTTACCTTTGTTTTTCCAGCTTAAAATTGGTAAAAACTCTTCTAGAGTGTGGCAGCCACCCAAAACTTCATAAGTCATGCTTTCAAAATAAGACACCCCCCTCCCTCTCCCTTCCAGATTCAAACATCTTCTGCCGCCTCTGGTATCATTTGTGTAGAAACGACTGAAATCAGACTAGAAGTGATGTCACATCCTCAGATTCATCATTTATGTATTCTATTAAAGTTGTAATACCTTTGAAATGGACCCTCCTTTATGCATCTTCTTCCTAAAGATCAAAAGGTGCCCCTTTACAGAGATAAAAAGTGTTATTTAAAATATCACAATATATGTTTGAGTCCCCTTATTCAGTTATTAGATATATCTTTTTATTGACAGATTGAAGAAAGTAACACAAACATCAAGCAAAATACCACGAATTTCATTCGTGGAGCGCCTTTAATTTGGGTTCTGCCACTGACTCACCGAAAATTAAGTGCGAATTTGGGCTGTCTGGTTTCAATTTTACTGATCTGGATACACCGAGCTACATTCATTCTCAGCAAGAAAATGATGCATTGCTTCCTAAATGATCATCTACGGACCCCTTAATTGTTATTCACATTATTTTAGACATTAAATATATTCCGATTCATGACCAAAACAATTGGCTACTCATGATCTATAAACAGATCAGTCTACATTCTTATAATTCCTAAGAATTGTGATACATACAATTATTATTTGTAGATTTTTGGTATAGATTTCTTCTATTTCACCGAATTTTGGACCAAAATATCTTGAATATTTAAAGCTGTAAATTCAAAAAGAAGAAGAAGGAAAATGGGTTACCAGTCAGTTTTAGACCTATAAAAGTTTCGAAATTTCCCCGGGATGGAGGTGGGGGCGGGAAGGTGGGTGGGTGGAAGGGGGGGGGGGGAGGGGGGGAGGGCCGACCTTTTTGAGCTATACTGCTGTGCTACATGCTTTCAAAATAAGACACGCCCCTCCCCTTTCCCTTCTCCTTCTGCCACTTCTGGTATGATTTGTGTGGAAACGACTGAAATCAGACTAGAAGTGATGTCACATCCTCAGATTCATTATTTATTTATTCTATTAAAGTTGTAATACCTTTGTATGAAAATGACTGGTCTACACCAACTGTAATCACTGCTGTCTGGCTGTAGAAAGTGACATAATTTCTTCAGTTTATTTGCTATGTATAATTATTGTATTAAATATTGACACAGTTTTCTCACTTTTTAATTGTAAACTCATAACTTTACAGCATTATTTATCAGTATGACGGCAAGCTATTTAAAATCGTATCATTACATCCACCAGCGAAATTGGACCGAGGTTACGTTTTCGCCCGCGCCGTTTGTCTGTCTGTTTGTTTGTTCGTTTGTTTATTATTCAGGCAAAATATCTCAAAAGCGATCATTGAATTTTGATTAAATTTGGTTTATGGTTTTGTTACTTCTTAAGAAAAGATGATTAAAATGTAGGATATATCAGAACAAGGGAAGGGTCAGAAATGTGTGTGTGTGTGTGTATGTGTGTTGGTGGTGGAGGGGGTGGAGGGGGGGGGGTAGGATGAGATCTGTCAATATTTAGTTTTAATTTCCAATAAAAAGTACTAAACAATTAATTCATGCCCTGAAAGGAAATCCAAAATTTAATTTCTCTGGACTTCTCTGGAAAATCAAATTAAGTGGTTTCTGGTGTCAAAGATGTAAGTGAAATGACGAAAATAGAATCTTGCCTGAAAGAATTAATGTTTGCAAGCAAACTGAAAACTATCATATGACCTTGGACGGAATCAGTAGGAAGGCAGATAACCCTGAAGTGTTTAGGATGTAAATTAGTGATAGTACAGTTCAACAGTGTTTAAGAAGATTCTTAGGGATAAAACTTGGTGGGTCTAGGATTCCTGAGGTAGACTCTATGGGGATGGGGAATGAACCCTACAAATATTAGGCATGTTGGAATTGGCAATGAGCAGATAAGGCGGAGGCATACACTTTACAGAATGCTGTAAATGATATGTTTTATCTGCTTTCTATTAGATTTGATGTCTTATCCGCTTACAGGGCAATGTTTACAGGTTAGTGCTATATAAGTATAATTCTGTAAATACAAATTCGACGAAAATTAACTGTTCGAATATGCTCTCATGGTCGTAGTGTATCTGTATCAATATGGTATTCATTTTTGTAAAGTTGTCAATTTCCTCAGATATTTTGGTGTAATATAATTATTGGTGAAAAGATTAGCTTTTTTCTCTTTCATTTTTTAGGTTTAGGAGAGGATATGCAAAAATATTTTTAGCCAGCCCTTTAAATAAGGGGTTGGGGTTGGAGAGGGGGGGCGGTTCATAAAACGAACAAAATGATGATGGTGTAAAGTGTCTTTCAAACATAAGAGCTAAAACGTGTCATTGCCTCGAATTCTGAACTTTTAAGAATTATGTCTGGACCGTTTTACTTTAGGAACCGTTGGGAGGGGACGAACGACCCTAGCTATAATGGTAATGATTAATTCATAAAGCGTAAGTTATGTATACAATCATATTCAAAAACGCTTGACAATGAAAACTATGAATGAAACCATCACTCAACCCATAATAATGATGACAAATAACTAGATTAATTATTGAAATAAGCTTTCAAAAAATGAGTTTTAAGAACTTTTAGAAACGTATTTTGATTTTAAGTTTGTCTGCTTTTAACTGGTAGTTTATTTCACCAAAGCGGTCCCATCCTTAAAAATGCCCTCCCAGCAAGTCTTGTGTGATTTATTGTTGGTAAATGAAGCTAGAAAGCACTTCTATTACGAAGATTATATTTGGAGCTTTTACAAAATATGAATTCTTAAAGATAGTTTGGTGCTTTACGGTGAATACATTCAAAACTAATACCCTCGGATCATATTCATGAAAATGATCTGAAAGTCCGTCTCAGAATATTCCAGAAAAGAACTACGCACGCATTTTCGTTTAAAGGACTAGTTCAGTGGTCAGTCATGTCATATCCTTCATGATAGAGAGAAAGAGAGGGGAAAGAGTAAAAGAGGGGGAGGGGGGCGAAAAAACAGTAACTACTTTGATATCAAACGCCACTCATTAATATTTGAAAATGACTGAGCGTGTGTTTAGTCTAACCAGTGGCGGCGCCAGGATTTTGGTCATGGGGCAAGGGGTAAGTTTTGTCTCATGAAAGGGGAAAAAGGCTATAAATCGGACAAAATATGTCACTTTACAAAATGTTCTGGGGAGCGAGCGGGGAGCAAAGCGATCTCGTGATCCCATACCTCCCCCCTCTTCCCCTCCGTAGCGCCGCCATTGAGTTTAAAATATGATGCTATAGTGCGACCGTCACGTTCATATTTTCGTATCAATTGATGATGTATATTATTGTATATTTACTTGACTTTTGATTTCATTTAAAAAAAAAAAAAAAAATTGTGTAAAATTGTTTACGAGAATGAAAAACGGTGTCGCTCTTTACCTATGTAAAAAAAGTAGCAATTGACAGTACAAAATATTTAGTATTAAATTATTTAGATATTCCGCCCTCAATTATGTTTTTGCTTTTTGAAACTTGTAGAAATGCATTTTATGTGAAATACGATGAAACCCATATAAAAAAACCTCATGTTTTGATTACTTATGAAACACCATCTTTTACCAGCCTCTGCTTCTGCTTTTTAAGCGGAGCGGCAGATTCTGAGAACTGAGATCATTAAATTAGATCTTTTTAAATGAAAAAAAAAAAAAACCTGTAATACCTGTAGTATATTCATGCACTTTTACACAACAAGGGAAAAGATATTGAGGGATAGAAAAGGCCAAACATTGTAATGAAGTCAGTCACGATGAAAGGTGATCCTACGCTTGCGTGACCATAACAAAAAATTGAAAGAGTTGCCGGAGGGGAGTAGAAAGGTCCACCTGGTGGGGATGACAAGAATCCCCAAAATTGTCCGGTTGCAAGCGAAACATTTGGACTGGTAAACTATGTCTCCGTCACAGACTTACATAAAAACTTTCCTTCACCTTTAATATTACACATTTTGTATTAACTTGAAGTGTAAAAAAATAATGCTCGCCCCATCCCTGTGAGCTATATTATATATAACACGAAATAACACATATATAGTAGTGTGGACCGACGGGCCTTAACCTAGAATCCCCAGGGGAAGAGGAAGCGAGGCCGACCTAAAAGCCCCTGGCGACGCGACCTATTTGCAGACACTCAGAAAACAAGCCACATATGGAGGGAACTTAAACAGATGGCCAGGGCCAGAGGGTTGTGGCGCACTTTTGTTGGTCGTCTAAGAACCAGAAGGTGTGACGGGCATAAGTAAGGACCGACGGGTGCATATTTCATTCTCTTTCAGAGTGAGTGCCTTTAATCACCCAAACTATAGGCATAGGGTAGTTGTCAACACATCCCCTAAGTAAAAATCCCATACACGAAAAAGACATTCTTAACTGTCTATGGACAGGTACAAAAGTTCCTGGTCAACCACGTCTCCAGCGTGAGGTTGGTTGGGCGTATGGTAAAGGTCAAATCCTCTTCATTAGAATTACCTTCCCTCTTTTCAAAGAAAACTCACAGAGGGTTAAAAAAATAATAGATGTACATAAGAAAATAGAGACTATATCCCGTTCATACATCACAAGAGTAGAGTAACACAAAAATGTGCACCTTAGCCTGTGTTTGCTCAAAAAATTCAAAAGCTTTAAGATGGCCAATTTTTACCCAGTTTTGATGAATGGATATTAAATCAATTTAGCTTACGTTGCCTCTACCTGTCCATATACTTTAATGATTTGATGTAAAACGCGTGCTAAGTTGGTCCTAAATTTTGGTCCTATGTAGTAGATAAACGGTCCTCATTGTATATTGTTTGGCTGGTCCATAACCGATAATGGAAGTCTTTGGTAAGATTTGGGTCACGGTCGAAATAAAAGGGTTTTAGTCAGTGGTTGAAATTTAGACTTGAAATTTCGTACCGTAATCGATGATTTAGTCTGACAGTCTGATACGGGAAGAAATACATGATAATTCTTTCCAACATAAATTAATCACAAAAAATATTTTGGGCCAACGTGACTAGTCGCTCTCCCCTGCACCACCGGGTTATATTTGATTACTTGGTTTATGCATATGGCTATTCTATTCTTGAGGTACAAGATGGTGAACAAAAAGTCCGCTACGAGCTTTGTAAATCCGATTCCCGTTACCCAGAACGGTTAGCAATTGGAATTTTGTTTATTCCTTTTGTTGAAATATCTCAAGATGCGGAGAAGTGCCATAATAAATGGATCAAAGCTTGCGGCAGGCCACATGATCATCTAAATGTCATTGGTAATGCATGATTGCGGGTTTGAGGTTTGTTTGCCCCACATAGATACCGCGGCGTTGCTATGGTGGGTGTGGCCTATTTATATAAAAGCTGTACGCGCGCGTATCACCTTCATGCACGTATGATCGGCGTTTGAAAACTCTTTTTGCATACGCTTGGTCCCATACTGTGCGTGAATTGTGCGGACGGTGAAGAATTCCTCAGTATTTGATTGGTCGATAAGATATATGTATACGATTGGTCCAATACGGGCACGTAGATTTCGGCCATGTGATATTATCTAAATTAGTTTTCCGAAAATAGCCGATTCAGATTTGAAAAGATTGGACCACTAAGATTCGCACAAGTGGACTTTCGGACTAATGGGTTTTTAAAATAGCATGCCGTCCCCGTTCACTGGTTAATCTACCTACTGTGGTGTAGCGGTTATCATACCTGTCTACAGACCACGAGGCCCTGGGTTCAAGCCTGGGTTGGGTAGACGCCAGTGTACCACAACTGGTTATCAAAGGCCGTGGACATCGACTTGGTTGTCGATGTTATGTCTGTCCGTACAGCCGTACGTCGTACATGTGTTCTCGTCCGGGTTGTATTAAGCGTTTCGTGATAGCATTGTTACTATCATAACCGAATACGCAGGCGACGACCCCGTCATGTAATTGTGTGTTCACTCGTCGCGGCGACTGGGTGAGTTGACAGTTTTCATATACCCGTCTCAGAAAAATTCGTAAACTTGCGATGTTCGTATCACGTCCCGTCCGGTTGTGGATCTTTTTTAATTAAATACGTACTGTACGCGTTGTGTGTGTTTGTACAGTCTGCTAGTCACTTTGGTGGCGGTTATTGGTAGGTTGTCGGTATTTGTGCATGACCAATCAGAAACGTTTACTTTTATTGTATATCACACTGTTCATGTTAACACAATAATTGGCCTTTAAAGGATTAGTTCAGCGGTCGAACATGTTTATCTTACATGAAAGAGTGAAGAAAGCATTCAAAAATCTTATTCCGTTAAGGAGACATTTAAGTTTAAAGTTTGGTATCATTTGTGTAGAAACGACTGAAAGCAGACTAGTTGTGTTGCCATAGCCTCATATTCCTCAAAGTCTTTATGTATTCTATCATATTTTGTCCTGCAATTGTGTGGCTTAAAGATTATGGGATATGACAAAACTATAGTAAAACTGAATCCAGGAAGGGTATTTACAATCTACCACCTGAAGAACTTAAAGTTTGTGGAAAATTAATTTAAATAGTGAAAACATTAAATAAACTTTCTTTTGAAATACATAAAGTTTTTGAGAAATCTGGGGCTGTGATATCACAACTAGTCTGATTTCAGTCGTTTTTACAGAAATGATACCAAATTTAAAACTTGAATATCTCCTAAACGGAATAATATTTTGCAATGTTTTCTTCACCATTTTGTTTCTTTTTAAGTTCTCTTTCATATAAGCTGGACTTGCTTGACCACTGGACTAATCCTTTAATCTTTACTACCATGGCTATACGAACGTTCAATCCTTATAACCTCAGCGTGTTCCAATGCAGTCATGTTTAAGAAAGAATTTATTCTAAGTCTTGTTTTTTTCCTCTTTTTTTTTTTTTTTATCCAATGTAATCTGTACAAAGTGTCTGTTTTTGCCGTATGAAAACCTCTCGAAATATGTACTCAAACATTTTTTCTTTTTCAACAGAGTACTTTTAGTCAGTTAGTACAGCAAGTAAATATTGAAGTAGATGAAGAAATTAAACAACCATAAAACTAGGCAAACATCGGAGCGTTTTAAGATATCTTTAGATTGCAAAAAGATTTTTTTTATTTTATGGAAAAGCAACACACTGTACATGCTGTAAAAAAGGCTTTGAGTCCTACTTTATTATATATAAGGTATGAAAAACTATGTGCAAAACAAACCAACAGCGATCATCTTTTAAGGTACGTGTATGTTGCACGAAATCATGAAATAAGCTCTTCGTCGTATGTTCTCCCGAATCACCATGCAGATAGTCACATCACAAATTTGTATTTTGATTTCAAAAAATTATCAAATTTTACTTTTTTGGACAAAATTGCTGATCTGCTTCACTTTCTGGCAAAGTCATGAAATTGTAGATTTACAATCCTACAAAAATGATAAATCATTGTTTGGAAATATCGGAAGAAGGTGGACCATGAATATGAAACTCCCCATTTACATGCATAGTGGCGAACCAAGACTCGTCATACTTCCGTCTAATGCATGCAATGATTAACAACTGATGCACAAAGGTCGCAATATGATCATTACACTATACCTTTTTAAATCTGAATCGGCAATAACCGGAAAACTAATTTTATATAATGTCACATGGGCGAAATTCACGTGTCCATAATGGACCAATGGTAGGCCTACTGGGGATATCTCATCGACCAATCAAATACTGGAGGATTGTTGCCCGTGTACAAATCACGCACGGTATGCAGGTATGGGACTGAGCATAGGGAAAAATGCTTTAAAACGCTCATTTATACGGGCGTTGTTGTAAACAATTTTCCATCTAGCAACTGCAGCTGATTGGTTGGGTAACTAATAGAAAATTCCCCTTGCAGTTGATTGGTCGATGAACTCATCGCGTTCGGTTAAACTCGGTTTGAAAAGGTCATTGAGTTTTTACTGACAAATCAGTTTTTGTCTTCATACTGTCATAACTGATATTTTTGTGAATGAAAAAATATGATTTTTGCAAAAGCATGGATGGAATGGTTGGGTGATTATCCCCAAGTTTGCATGTTAAAAAGGTCATGTATTGAAATGGTATTGTTTTGCGGCAAAATGTTGAATTTCTTGTTACATTTCATTTGTTTACACATTTTGGTGTTCTAGATGAGACTGCAAATATGACGAAAGATGAACTGTCGAAGAAGTCAACTTAACACTTCTACCAAGTGTTACGATGAGATCACAGCATCATTTCTCATGAACTTTCTTTAACATTATTTACGTATAAGTCTTCATGGAATATCTGATTATATCACTTTCAATTTGCTACGGTTTGCACAGTTATAAGAGGCTAGAACGTTTGCTCTATTATCGTTAAATCTGTGGACCTTGAATAACATCATCGTCTTTCACGGTTATTGGTAATCTAAAGGCGTTTGGTCATTGTCTTGATTCGAGGTTTTCCTAGATATAGAATTTGCAAATCATGAGTGATGATTTTTGCATGATATCTTATGACGTGCTTCCCTTTTTTTTAAATTTAAACTAGAAGGTTCTTTTATATTTGAAATATATGAATGAAATAGAAAATTGTTAATGAGAAAGAATCAGATAGAGGTCAGAAACAGTTGCAATCGTTTAGATTGAGTCTGTTAGTTAGAGATAGCAAGAGAAAGTTATAGTCATAGAAATGAATTATCAATATATTTTAGAAGCTTTATTAATACTGTGCGTTCCGTCTCTCCATTTTTTGGGCCTTGCGCTACATTCTTTATGTTCTTTAATCGATAATAACACTGGACGGAACACAAGCTTTGGTTCTATGTTGGGACGATTTCCAAGATAGTCACGTCAAGTTACTTACAGCGCTCTTGAACCGAATTCTAACACTGGCTGATATGACTGGGATGCCCCCTCCTTATCACCACACACACACCCATACGTGTAAAAAGTGGGAATTTAGGACATATGAAATTAGGAACATCTTATTTAAAAGCTTAGGCAAAAAAAGATTGCATAATTTTTAAGGAATATGTTTAGACTAAATACTCACCGTGAGTTAATGTTAAAGAGGCGATATCGTCATATGTGCACAATATTTACAATTCCTTTCAAATTTTTTGATTGGTTGAAATTTTGCTGCGCGATTTGTTGTCTCGTACTGCAAGGTATATAGCTATTTGAAACGCCTCATAAGGTCACCACTCGAGTTGGCACAGATGGCTGCGGCGATCGAAACCAACTCTTTTTTAAATCATGTCATGAGGTCGAGTCCCGGTAGAATCTTTTATTTTGACTTTTTGCTTTCATCTTCTTCTTTCTTTTTTTTCTCAGTAATTTTTATTAGGTGACTATCATTGTAGTATTATAATACTACAATTTCACTTTCGCTTTCTGACAAAAACGCATTGAAAAAAACAACAAATAAGTTCTCGTCACAGTAACATAATGCGCTGTGTATGTAATTCTGCACACACAACGTACATGCTAGTGTCTGGCTGTACTGTGTGGTACAAACAGACAGAGGATCGGACCTTGCCTCCACAACCGGAAGTGACGTCAAAATATAGTATCCCCCATTTTTACCGTATTTTACTGAGACGAGCCTCCCTCTTTACTTTCCATTCAGTTAGGAGTCAGGTAGTTCAGTTGGTAGAGCGCACGACTATGGAACGCCATGCTGGACAGAAATGCCCAAATTTATGGTAGCATTAATTCCAATTTATCCTAGCATAAATTCGAATTATTACTAGGATATATTCTAGCCAATCAGAGTGCTCAAATATATGTTACCACAAAAACGAATTAATGGTACCATAAAATCGAATTAACGGTACAATAAAATCGAATTAATGGTACCATATAATCGAATTTATGGTACCATAAAATCGAATTAATACTACCATTATATCGAATTTATTCTACCATAAAGTCGAATTAATGATACCAATAAAAACGAATTTATTGTACCATAAAATCGAATTTAAGGTACCATTAACTCGATTTTTACTACATTTGAATTTACGTTACCATAAATTCGAATCAATACTAGGATGTTTCAGTCAATCAGAGTGCTCGAATATATGTTATCAAAAAATCGAACTAATGGTACATAATAAAATCGAATTAATGGTACCATAAAATCGCCTTAATGGTACCATAAAATCGAATTCATGGTACCATCTGAGCATGTAATCGAATTTATGGTGCCATTAGATCATATTGATACTACCATTATATCGAATTTTATATTATCATAAAATTGAATTGTTACTACCATTAATTCGAATTTATGGTACCATTATTAATTCGAATTTATGTTACCAATAATAATTCGAATTAATGGTACAACTAAATCAGATTTATGCTACAATTAAATTGACCAATCAGCAAACAACATCAATACTTAATAGCGGATCTGACGACACTATGCCATTTCCGCAACAGATGGTTAAGGTCTAATCAAATGTACTGCTACAAAACTTTGAAGTTTGACAGCTAGCTGCACCGCGTACAAGTATGGGCACATGTCTTAATAGATGTTCAGAACTTCAGTGCAGCTCAGCCGGCGGTCATACTGTCACTGTGCACGCATATCTGCCTTGGCATACCCCTAAACAAATTTCGGCCCTTTCGATGTCTCTCCAAAGCCCAAATTTGGATAAAGTCTGACCAAAGCCCAAATTTTGATGAAAATGTATGTAAAGTAAAAATAAAATAAAAAGGATCAATTTAAAGGTATTAGCTACTAAATATATTTATTAATCCACCTCTTTACCCCCTTTCTCTTCCCCCTCCTCTAAGCAACAATTATGAGCCATCGGACTTTTTTTATTTTTAGCAGAATACACGTACGTACCGCAATCGCAGATTCACAATATAAAGTTGGCAATCTCAGGGGGCCATGACTCGCCTCCCCCGCCCCTCCACCTACCCCCCTGTGGCTCCGCTTCTGTTGCTGTGACATCATATTTGTGAGAATCTTCATTTTGATCATTAATAAAATATCAAAATGGTCATTTACCAAACATTTGTATGCTGGTATGTGTGAACCCTGGGGTGCCCGGTTCATATTGCCGTTAGCTTATATAACTCGGATGACGTCATGGAGCGGCGGTCTGACTCTTACCGCGGCCTTGGTGTGACTTAAACCCCTTGATGACGTCTTATACGGTCTGTAGTGGAAATGAAGACCGGGCCCTGATATGTATTCCTTAGAATATGTAAGGCTTATGATATGTAAGGTTTTATCAGATAAAACATGATATATCTAGAAAATCCAGATCAGATTATTTTGTGGCAAGGGCACGCATGATGATCGAAATAAAACGTTGTAAAAAAGTGTGCGTTGATTAGAAATGCATAAGATTAAAGGTTTTAAATGGGTGTTAAAATGCAAGAACATACGAGGGGAATTCCCTCGGAGCCACCATCAGTCATCTTCCATAAACTCCACCAAGGAAGTGGGCCCTGAGCCCCAGCGAAAAACACTCGGAACAGCGAAGCGCAAAGTCTGCGAAGTCTATATGCATACACCATGCAGGCCTGACAAAAATCTAGCCCCTAAAAATTGCTGCGCCGGGCCCCCAAAAATCAGGATTGAAAACGTGGGCTGAAAAAAATACAAGGTTAAAGCCTATAAGATCATGACTGCGACAGAATCAAGCCTACATAAAGGCATTAAATTTAATATTTAGTCCATATTTATTTTCTGAATTACTTATTTGATTATATTAGTCGTGACAACGACGCCACTTCTCTCGTCAAATCTGCGAAAGAGGCCACGAGGGAATCCTTTACCTCATCTGTCACAAGTTCTCCCTGTCTGGCATACCACAAAGACCTGTTGAACCGTTGAGGGAGCAAATTCTCTGTTGGACATGGCGCAATACATTGTGTGTAGAGCAGTGGCGTGGTGGGTCATGTTTCACTAAGGGAAAGGACATTTTGCGCCCCTTCCCCCCCCCCCTCCCCCCGAAATAAAATAAAATGCTCTTAAGTAAAACGTGCACATAGATCTAAATTGGCATGAACCGTTTATATGGCACCGTTTAAGAAATTGCATAAAATCAGTGCATGGAGTCTTAATGATAAGTGCTTCAAATCTAGGGACGAAAACAAATTCCCGAAAATGAAGGAAACTTCCGCAGAATGAAGGAAGTTTACCCAAAATTGTAGAAAAACTTCCTAAATATTGAAAAAAATATCCCAAACTGAAGGAAATTTCACGAAAATGAGGACAAATTGTCCTCAAAATGAACAAAATTTTCCAAAAATGAAGGAAATTTTCCCAAAATTAAAGAAAAACTTCCTAAATATTGAAGAAAGTATCCCCAAAATGAAGGAAAGTTTACGAAAATAGAAGAAAAATTCCCCAAAATGCTAAAAATGGAAGAAAATTTCCCAAAATTGAAAAATACTTGAAAAATGAAAGCGAATTTTCCTGATAATGAAGAAAAATGAGGACAATTTCTTATATATTGAAGAAAATATCCCCAAAATGATGGAATTTTCACGAAAATGGAAGTAAACTTTCCTAAAATTGAAGAAAATTTCCGGAAAATGAACGAAATTTTACGGAAATTTAGGGAGAATTATCAGAAATTGTAGGAGACTTTTCTCAAATTGAAGAAGATTTCCCGATTCCACGAAGGAGGGAGAGGGAGGAGGAGGAGGGGGAGGGGTCGAAGGGGAGGAAGGAGGGGAGGAAGGAGGGGGTGCAAAGTGGTACTTACTAAAAAATTGTGTTAACTCTATAGGCATGAGATAAGAGCGAAGGCTGCAAAGAACGGATGGGGACCCAAGGGTATCCGAGAAGCCCGGGCCTAGGTATTTTTGTGGTTTTGATATCATAATAAAAGGGCTTTAAGATGTATCACATGGGGCGAGGCTGTAAGTAGGGGCGCTGGGATAGCAGAAAATATATTCTCAAGACAAATTTTGCGCCCCTGTGAGCTTTCGGCGCCCTCTCAAAAAGTTTCTACCAGCTGTATTCAATCAAATTGCTGTTTTTCACGGTACATGTGGTAGAGGCAGATATCAAATATTGCTGACGAGCTATCTCCATGCATCTTCTATTTTCCAGGCGCGAAATCCAAGGGCCAGCTCGAGTGCCAATGGTTGCGTTCAGGGTGAAGTCACCGGAAATTTGGTCTTTTCTGTGAAACATTTATGCGCTTTTGGACGACAAAAATGGAATATTACGTGCAAATAGTAAGAAGTTATTGAACAACAACAAATTTTCCCAGGGCTTTATTTTGAGGATGATTTTGGCAACTCCTTGAGCACTCGGCGCCCTCTCAGAAAGCTTCGCTGGGGGAGGGGGAAGTTTCCCCCTGCCCCCACACCACTGGTGTAGAGCTATTCCTTGTCTCCTCGACCAATCGACAGCCATGGTGAAAAGAATATGGCAACAATTGTTTACTTGTCGACAAAAGTTATCCAAATACTCCTCTTTGTCCGACAAACGCGACATTTTACATTCAGAGTTTGACAGTGATGATGATAAGGTTAGAACATTTGTGTTTGAGTAAGGAAAACTAAGATTTCGCGCTTAGTTATCTGGTTATAAAAGATAGGCATTTGGTCAAAATTTTATATAACATTTGATTTCATTGGTATCTGGCCAACTCAGCGGAAATGTCTTATTTATTCAA
>JAIGNY010004608.1:505000-520000 GCA_020152595.1 Chiridota heheva
GTATATAAACATATATATATATATATATATATATATATATATATATATATATATATATATATATATATATATATATATATATATATATATATATATATATATATATATATATATATATATATATATATATATATATATATATACATACATGCGTTAAAGGTATGTGTGTGTATGTATGTATGTACGTATAGCGCATTATTTCATAATAATATTACAATTTCACATCCTACTAAGGCTACAATTGTTCTTTCGATGTCTATCCTGGGGCCTGGAAGCAGAAACAATGTAATATATTGTAAGAAAAAGTATGAAAATAGGCATATTTTTTCTTTGCTTCTTAATGTCAAAACCACCAATGTTGACACACCCCCTCCTCTTCTCCTCACACCTAACTTCGAGCACACGCCATAACCATGTGGTTGGTACTGAAATGAATGATATATGTATGGCTTTCCCATACAGACTGATCTCAAATATCGATTGTTAATCATTATCAATTACCGTAGTTTTCTTTCTTTTTTAAACAAAATGAATGTAAATTCGTAAAAGCGGAATTCATGATTTTGCAACATGTAAGTTTAGATGTAAAACTAAATCTGAAAGAATAATGTTTTGCGATAATAATAGTAATAATGATAATAATAGTAATAATAATGATTATAATAATAATAATGATAATAATGATAATAATAATAATAATAACAATAAAAATATACAAATATCATGGAATGTGGATAAAAGCATAAGGCTCACAGCTATTCAGATTTTCCTAACCTATGAATAAATTGCAGCTTTGACAATGTATGACCCATATGCATTTTTATTTCTTTCCATTAATTGAAAATTCTGTTTAAAGACGTAGTTGTTTCGAAGTTTAATATTTACCCTAACTGCACTCTATATTCTCCATCAAGGGGCAGCCAGCGGAAAATTCATACGACATGAAACTAATAAACCAATTGAAGAAAATAATAATATTATTATCATGAATTTTCATATGATAATTTTCACGCGACATCACATGCATATGGTACAGCTTTACTTGGCATTTAAATGAAAATATATTTATAGAGGCGAAATCGTCAAATGTGCACAATATTTATAATTCCTTTCAAATTTGTTAATTGGTTGAAATTTTGCTGCGCGATTCGTTGTCTCGTAATGCAAGGTATATAGTTATTTAAAACGCTCTTGAAAGTCAGTACACAAGTTGGTCCAATTGGTTACGGCAATCGAATGTCGCTTTTTTTCAAACCAACAGTAGTGAGTTTGAGCCCCGGTAGAATGTTTATTGCACTTTTGCTTTTCTCTTCTTTTTTTTCTTAGTAATTTTCATTTGGTGACTATTATTGTAGTATTATAATACTAATATTTCGTAATGCGCTGTGTATGTAACTCGGCACACACAACGTACATGCTAACAAGCAGACAGTGGATCGGATCTTGCGTCCACAATAATTTTACCGTATTTTAATGAGACTAGCCTTCCTCTTTAAAAAATATTTAAGAAAACATCTTTTACATATTTCACGAACCATATGCTGATTGGCTATTTCCCTATTTCAAAGCATCACTTTGCAAGGATACATAAACCAAAAACTCCTTCGTACCTTGAGAATAATCGATTTTAATGACATAATTCAGCCTCTGCAAAGAATAGTTTGTGCTATTACAACTTTAAACAAACTACAAACAAAACATTCCTTGAATTCTTACCCTTCATACACCTTTAAAACATATGCCTGATCACTGCAGATGCGCATGTGCCACGTAGCCACATTGTACACAATATACCTTTCTGTAATTGGTAAAGGCTGTGCGTTTTCGTTTAATAACCTAAACGTTTAAACAGCCGAATTTCCGTCCTTTTAAACGTTTAAACTGACCTCCCATCCCCACCCCATAAAAGCAGCCTGCAACTAATTGGCACCGCGGTCAAGGTATGTCCAATGCTCCTTTGGCGTAGCCAGGAGCCAGACTGACAGATTCAAATTTAAGTTTTGGATTGGATTAAAAGACTAAAGGCATATCAGAATAACACGTTCCCGGATATGTGAGTCGGGTACAAAAATCAGATTCTTCAATGACTAGAAATTTGATTACAAACAAAATTGTATATTTAAAGCAATATTTTGGGGAATTTCACCGCACAAATAGAAGGAAGGACACACAGCTCGCAACTTCACAACACTTTCTTTTTGAATTTTACATATTTAGGCTAAATAATTATGAAAGTTTTATCAAACACATTGGTAGACATAAGACTAGCAGCCCACTTATTGTCTACTGTAAAGGAATAAATCACATTCTTTGTAAACTGATGAAATATAAACATTTTGTTAAATTTATAATAAATTATAAAAATGGTTTGGTAAAATTCTACGATATACATCGTTATTCCACTACACAGGTCATGTGCACTTAAGAATGCATAAACTATGACAGACAGTTTGGTACATTTTCCATATATATATATAACTTTATGAATTGCAAGAGGAAGAAAAACGCTGCAAACGACTTTGGCTATTTATCAACAATTTTAAGAGACCATGACCAATTTCCCCAATAAACGATCTCCAAAATTCGATTGGCAACTAAACAAAGAAAATTATCATTGAATTTTGTCTTTAGCCAACTTTTTTCTTTCTCCAATTGCCCATGTGACTAATGGTTTCATTATGATAATTAAGAAAAAAAAAAAAAAAAACATTATTGGGTTACACACGTGATGGTTGATTTTTTCCTCCGGTATACTTTCAAACCACCGGTTTACCTTCCATCCACCGGTATACTGCGAACTAAACCGGTATTCTGCGAATCTACAAATACATGCACTTCCACGTCGATTTTCAGGATAAAAATGAAGATTTTCTTTAGAAGACGCGTCTTTCATTTCGCTTTAGAGATATTTCCCAAGATGAACACAGTGTACGATTCATCATAGCCTACACAGGAATCCATGTATGCGATCGATTTTTCTGGTAACGTCAGATTTCCGAAGATACCCGGGCTCTGACGTCACGGTACGATCTCTTTTCAAATGTTAAAGAAATTTTTCAATTCTTTTTCGTTGTCCGTATTTTGAGGTTTTCTTGGTGAATTTTTTGAGATACTGGGAAGAGTATTTTTCCCGTTGTCCCATTTTGGGTCGATAATCTTCGGCACCAACTCCGTTTGAATTGCGATACTTTGTCCTTCCGTAACAGGGCCAATCTTTGTTTTCATATACAATGGAATCTCATCTTCTTCCCGAAGATCCTCCTTGCCTGGATATTTGGTCATTAATGTATAAATTAAAACAACAATTGCACCTTGAATTAAAGTAAAGATAGAAACTAACGCTGCCGGACGGGCAATCAAATCTGACTGGGGTTCTACGTAAGATAACGTTGCCATAGATAAAGCTAATAAACTGTTTTGGCACCCTGTTTCAAGAGCGACTGTAACTGCACTTCTATTAGGTAAACACGTGAGTTTTGCAAATAGCAAACCGATAACGCTCCCAATGAAAGGAAGGGCAGCTGACGCCATCCATACGGATATCGGAGAGTACAACACGTACCATATAGCGGGGGCACCAAGTAATGTAGCAACGATGATGATAGTTAATGCGAACGGTTTAATCAGTTTTTCCAGCTTTTTACCAATTTTGGGATATTTGTTTGAAAGAACTATTCCGATTAAAACTGGAACAACAAGCGAAATAAGCTGTAAAAGGATGTCCCAGAACGGTGTTTGTAGACTGCTGTCATTGCCGGTATATGGTGTAGCATACAGAAACATATTCAATGGCATGAAACCAACAGCCACAACAGTAGAGATCAAAGTCATAGTTAAACTCAGAACTAAATCGCAGTCCAACAGTGCTGAAAATACGTTGCTAAGCCATCCCCCAGGACAGGATCCTACTATGATGAGACCTATGGCATCAGTAGGCTCTAGGCTTAGGATCTTGGTTAAACCAAACGCCATGACGGGCATGATCATAAACTGACACATAACCCCTATAACGACTCCACGTGGGCGGCGTAGCTTCGGCTTTAGCACATTCCACTTGACCTTTGCTCCCATGGTAATGTAGCTTAGTATAAGCCATACTAAAATGACGTACGACGCGACTATTTTGATTGTTCTTGTTGGTATCCCAATCACTACTGGATATGGTTGAATTTGAAAAGGTGACGGAACGAACGCATTCTGGGTTTGAATTGTAAAGCGTATCTCTTCTAATCCTAAGAACAATGTTTCAATTGTTATTGTGACCGTATTAACTTCGCTTTCATTTTTAGGGTCAAGAAAAAATTCACTGTCTCCGATGATTTGAAACGCGATTGTGTCCGAACTCTCGGCTATGATTTTGATTGGTTGGTCAATTCCAGAAACTGACAAAGTTACATTTTCTGTTACCCAAAAGCTGACGACTGGTAATACAGCCGGTTCAAAGGTCACGTTAAATTGTGCTTCGGCTTGGGCGAGGTAGACGAATATCACAAAAAGAAAACGGACATCCATCCTTCGGAAAGTGTATATGCTTGACGATGTGGCAAACAGCCTTACAGTTTGGCCTTACAGACTTCAATTCAGACAATATTTATGTGTTCCGCATCGTATGTTCTAACTCACAAATGTCGCATAATATTTGTGATTTACCGACAAAACATCAAGTTAATAAGACGAACGAACCGCTTATTCTATTTGTTAATTGTCTTAACTTCTTTCCACCAGCAATAGCAGTCAATTTTTCATCAAATCCAGGTCAATCGAGCTATTATTAATTTTGTAGTTTGAATATTTGCTCCCGTTGCACTATTGCAATTAACTTGCAATTTAAAAAAACAGACCAAGCTAATATACTCAACAATCCAAACACTAATTGATTTTAGTTATTGTTTGCACCAAGTGAAGTTTTTAGTTGCAGCCACGGATGAATTGAGCAATTTCACAGCTCCAGCAGGTCTACAGATATCAACTTCTCTCTGGTATTATCTGTGGGAGAAGGAAAAGATAATGAAACTGTTATATTAATTAAAAACACATTAAAATTTCCAACCAAGTAAATATGTATGAAAATTGGCGGGAATATTCTTTAAAGCTCTTTTAATCATCAAAAGGAGATATAAATTAAATACATCACAGAGTTATCCAAGGCTGATCTCATGATGGGCCTATATCTCATTTTCAAAAGTCGCACGACCGTGTGTATATTTTGAATAGAGGAGGGGGAGCACTTCTAAATTTCCTACAACACTGCCGAGGGAAATTGTCATCGCACATGGAAAAACTTTAAGTTATTACATTATTTGGGTTAATTTGGCGCTTGAATACTAATTATTGCCCCATTTTCCTCGAAGCGTGCATATATAGACCGATTGACCATTAAAGCTGATCTTAAAGGAATATTCCCATGGACTTTCATTTGTTCATATATGAATTTTCGGCATTTGGGGTCATTTTTCTTCCATTTTTGTAAAATTTCCTTATTTTCGATATTTTCTTCAATATTTAAGAAATTTTGTTCAATTTTCAGAAAATTTCCCTTATTGTGCGGAATTATTTTTTGTAATTATTTTCGGCATTTTTCTTCTATTTTCGTAATATTTCCTTCATTTTGGGATAATTTGTCCAATATTTAGAAAGTTTTTCTTACAATTTCGGGAAATTTCCTGCATTTTTGGAAAAAATTAGCCTCCATTTTCGTAAAATTTCCTTCATTCTGTGAAAGTTTTCTCCAATTTTTTAGATTTTTTTTCTCTTCAAATTTCGTTCCATTTTGGGAAAATTTTCTTGAATATTTAGCAGGTTTTTCCTCATTTTGTAGGAAATTTACTTCATTCTGTGAAAGTTTCCTTCATTTTCAGGAAATTTTCTTTGTGCCTTGATTTTAAACACTGATTTGATGGAATTTCCTAAACGGTGCCATTTGAACGGTTTAATTTAGATCTCTGTGCACGTGTTACTTAAGAGCCAAACATTGCTAACCGCCTTTTATCTCACACATCATCCTTTCATGAAAATTTACACTTAAAACCGTTTAGCAGAACTTATCCAACAATTCATTCAGATTTATTTTGTTCTTTTATAACACTACAGACCTAATCCAACACTTCATTTAGTGATTTAAGAAAATAAGTGAAAAGTTGTTTTCAACACTTCCGAATATCCGAGAAATTATTAAATTTAGAACATCATAGCCATCAGTAAATCTAAAAAAACTGTACTTTTGGCCATGGCCGTACGAGGAGAGGGCTGGCTAGGGGCGGCATCCCCCTCCCCAGTCGGACGGATACCCATCTTAATTGAGCTGGATGCCAAACAACACCAGCAAATAGGTTCAGCCAATTCCAAGATTGAATCGCTGGAAAAACAAATTAATATCACGCACTCTGCCATTGATGAACAAAACAATATAGTCGCCAAAATTGTCGTAGGTTCAATGGAATAAAGGAAATGGTTCATCATGGAGGAATTGAGGACACTGACAAAGTGATCATAGATACTGTCTGTGAAAAACGAAATATTCACATCAACCTCTCTGATATTGACCGCGCCCATAGAGTGAAACAATACAACCCGGACCAGTCCACAAGGAGACAAGACCTGTCATAGTCAAATTTACAAATTACAACATCAGGGCCACCTCCATCTATAAATGCCCTACTAAACTGGAAGGAACCGGTATCTACATCCACGAAGATCTCACAAGGAAACGTCAAAGTCTACTACGAGAGGCAAGAAATTCCTCAGCATCACCAGAACATGGTCCCTCGATGGTCGCTTATTTGGATCCAACAACGCCGGACGCAAAATATTCATTGGAGATCTTTCAGATATCAACAAATTTGACACGGAATCAGCCCAAGCTAAGTAACTATTATGCACGAATTCATCCTCATCATACATGACTTCTGTCATAACACTGTAATTATTATACATGACTTATGATCTGAACATCGGTTTTCAACATTATTTGAATACTGCGATGCCCATCTTAAACATATTCTGGTTTCTTGCTCTTCATACTTATTAAGAGCAATGTTGTTTATGTCCAGTACTGTATATATGAATCGATAAAGCATTGTGTTATTTATGTTATTGAATTTGATGGAATTCACCGACAGTACCATATATTTTTTGTTCTTAAATCTTATCGAATCTTTGTTATACATATTTCGTTTTGTGTATGATTAACGTGCATATTCCTTATCATTTATGTATTGCATGTTTAAGACACACAGTCAAAACTCTTTTCTTAAGTACTAAATGTATTTCGTGTAATGCGGGTATTAGATTTCATCACGATTGTATAACTCTTAATTTAAATGATTTGCAATCCAAATGTATCCAGTGCAAGTCTTATCAATCTAAACCATTTCAACATGACAATGTTAACCATCCTATACTTAATGACGCTGATCCTGATGTAAATTGTTTTAATATCTCTCGTATGTATAACTGTCGTTACTATTTATAATATAGCTTTAACGAAAATTGTGTAACACTTAAAGACCCATTATCCCTCTTTCATGTAAATAGTAGATCTCTTCCTGGCAATTGGAATGCCTTGCAAGTAACCCTCTGCTCTTTAAGCACTAAATTTTCTATCATCGGTATCACCGAAACCTGGTTCGATGACCTTACGACCCATTATCCTTTGTATCATATTGATGGCTATAATTCCTTTATTACTGGTGTTATTTATTGTCCTCATGGTATTGATAATGTTGTTATGGATCATTTTACGAATACTCTTGAAGCCATCTCAAATGCACATCTGAAGTGTCATGCTATGGGCGATTATAATTGTAATCTTATAAATTCGTCAAATCTTACTGTATGTGATTTCACAAACATATTGAATTCATTTTCTGTTGTTTCAATACAGTCTTTGCCTACAAGAATAACCAGCACTTCTGCTTCTTTGCTCGGTGTAATTTTCACTAACGATCTAAAGAGTCCCTGCACAAATGGAGTTCTTCTTAAAGATATCTCTGATCATCTGCCAATTTTTACTATTTTTGAAAATTCTTAAGTAAAAGTTTTCCCCCAAAAAAAGTATACCCGAAATATCAACCCTAAACGTATTCAAACTTTTCAGCAAAATCTTTCTATTGAAACTTGGTTAGAAACTTATAACAATTGTGACCCAAATAATGCTTTTGATTAATTTGCGAAAACCTTTATTTTTCATTACAATGATTGTTTGATGATCAAAGCTTCTTTCCAAAACCTGGATAACTTCAGGTATTAGGAATTCTTGTAGAACTTAAAACAAACTCTATAAAAGATTTCTTAAGAATAGAACAGATGGAAATTTCAACTCCCTATCAATTATTTCGCAATCGTTTAACTTCAGTAATACGTCATGCTAAGAAAGATATTTATAATTCAACGCTCCATCCTGACAATGGTAATGTTAGGAACATATGGAAGGTTATTAATGAACTTTTTTTTGGCTCTAAAATTAATAAATTAAATAACTTTTTCATGAAGGACATTCTATTTCGAACAGTGATGATATCTGTGATGTATTTAATGATTATTTCTATCAATATTGGACCTTCTGTACAATCAAAAGATTATGAAGATTATGTATTTACTGATTATCTAATGAGGTGTAATTCTTCATTGTATTTAACTCCAACCGACGCGATTAAAATTCATAATATGATATCCAATCTCAATCATACTTCCCTGGTTATAATGATATCTCACCCTCTGTTGTAAAGTCGGTTGTTGATATATTTCTGAACCTCTTTTTTTATTTAGTAAATCTTTCTTTATGAAAGGGTATTTTGCCTAATAGCCTCAAAATTGCTCGTGTAATTCAAATTTTCAAAAATGGTGAGAAAAATCTTTAAAGAAATTATAGACCTATTTCTGTACTCTCCTGTTTCTCTAAATTATTTGAAAGAATTGTTTTCAATACAATATTACATTTCTTAATAAAACATAGTGTGCTCTATAACAATCAATTTGGTTTCCTACTTGCCCTGGTAAATCAACTTCCCATGCACTGTCATCCACCTTATTGATAAATTAACTACTGCCTTTGCAAAATAAAGATTTCGTTTGTGGTACCTTTTTAGACCTTTCAAAGGCCTTCGATACTTTGGATCATTCTTGGTAAACTTGATAATTATGGTATACGCAGTGTTGTCTTAGATTGGCTTCAAAGTTATTGATGTGTAATCGCCATCAGTTTGTATCTGTCAACAATACGACGTCTGCACTTGATGGGGAGGGGAGGGGGAGGGGGAGGGGGCGTCCATTACAGAAAATGTGTTACAAAAACTTATGTTTTTGTAACGTATCATTTGAGATAGTAATTGCAGACTGCATGATCTAGGCTATCATATAAAGAGAACACAGGAATTAAATCTCGGGGTGATTAAAAATATAATACCAAAAATATGAAAATTACAAATGATTATAGGGGATCATCCCCTCCCCAATCCAATGAAATTATTGAGGGCGGGTACCCATGCCCCCGCTTCCACCGCCTATGATATGCATAGGGCTGCTGGGGCCCCAACTTTGTTCTAGGGGAAAATTCAGAACTTAGTGTGTGCGCGCAAAGCGCGTAAAATGTCACATTTTTATCTTTGCAGGGCAATATTTGTCTTACTTTCTTTAAATAAATATTAGATATAGGCCTATATGAAAAAAACAGGTTTTCAGTGTTTTTCTCTAAAAAGCACTTGTCCTCTTTGAAAGGGCATTTTTCCTTCTAAAAATAAGGGGGCGTTTCCCCGGTTTTGTCGCCTATGCACCGATCTTATATAGTCTGGTAGAGTGGTAGAGATGTGAGATGTACCTTTTTTTAAAGTGATTTATAGGCCTAAGGAATCATGCCCGACTCGGCTAAATTTCCTGATAGTTAAAGAACATTTCCCGAAAATTGAACAACTGGCCGGAAATGAAAGAGAATGTTTCGAAAACGGAAGATAATTGCCCGAAAATGAAAAACAATTTGCCCGAAGATAGAAAAACTGCCCGAAAAATGAAGGAAATTTCCCAAAAATTGTCCGGCAAGGAAGGAAATTTTTACTGAAAGCGAAGAAAATAAGGAAAGCTCCTAAAAATTAATAAAAATTCCCTGAAAATTTGGAGAAAAAAATTGCGGAAATTTTCCCAAAATCTCCCAGAAATTTTCCTGAAATTATGGAAAACTCCATTAATTGAGGAAAATATCCTAAAAATTGTACCCGAAATGAAGGAAATTGGCCGGAAATGAAGGCTATTTTCCAAAGGCTACTCCCCCCTCCCAAGCCAAAAACCTTGGTGAAGCCATCACTCAAAATTAATCGTTTGTTCGAAGTTTTATTGCTATTTTCTTTTCGTAATAGGTTTTCAAATCAGGGAAAAAGTCACTGCCCCCCTGAGTAAAATATCCCGTACGGCCAAGCTTTTGGCAAAAAGTGAACCGTGGTTTATTTGTGATTCGGAACTTTAGCTGCATTGAACGGGAAAAATCTAGTTACGCCACAAATATCACTGACAAGACGTATGTATAGAGTCACTACTAAAATGTCTGGTTATGCTTCCAAGTATTTCCGCTTTATATGTAGTTCACTCCGGTGAAAATTATTTTCATAGAGGTCAGCTCCTCCTCCACCCCACCCCCCCCTCCCCTTGCCCTCCTCCACCTTTTAAAAATTTCTGGCTACATGCCTGGCTCCACGTCCTCATTCAAACAGGGCATCGCGTCCTGCAGTCCTGGTAACAAGAAAGAAGGACGACGATTTGTGTCCCTCTTTAGCTCTATGGAGTGTGTGCCGAGAGTCGCGTGAGTGCCCCCTTTGTTTCTTCCACCAAGAGGATGACCAGCAAATTCATGGGTGCGCGGGAAAACTTATCAAAATTCATTGCTTTATCATTTTCTGAGTTGCTTTATTTGTATTCATTTAAAACTGGAAATTCTTAACTGAAACAAAATTAATTTTAGAATCCCTGCATTGATAGCCTTCACGAATCAAAAGAAGATAAAGTGCGTCTTTTTTGATGGAATTGGAATAGCTACGACAAATAAGTAAAAACATTAGCCTATTACAACGAAATATGCCTTTTGAATTCGAAACGTTCTACTCAAAAAATGTGGTTGAAGTGAAAAGACACACACCCACACTCCCACAATGAAACTTGAAAGCGCTTTAGTTCGCAGACAAGCCCGATATATTTATACGCGAACCAAATGTAATTACCACAAATGTTTTTACAACATAATTCCCTAATAAACTACAAACTAAGAAAGTTCCATTTCAACAAAAGTCATAACATCTCAAAGATGATCGTAAAATATATCAAAACTTACTGCTTATTATGTTATATTCCTCAATGTTTCTCTTGCTTAATATATCACACACTTAAAATGGCTTCATACAGTAAAATCCACTTTCCTCAACACGGCAAACAGTGATTAGTCTGTATATGGCAGCAAGCTGTATCCTCAGATCCTATTCTTCACAGGACAATACTGTTTGAGAGCTCATGGTAACTAAGTAACCATGTTATAGGTGAGACGGCCAAGACTTCTGTGGTGAACAACAGGTTAGGTCTACAGCGAGGTTTTTCTTTTGGATCATGGATAATGGGATGGATCGATATTTTGCTGGCTGTGACGTATTAATCAAGAGTTGGTTTGATATTTGAGAACTTCGTGACCCGTAGTCATCAGACCCGCGTAGTAACCGCGCGCATTGGAGCGTTCAGCTATTTTTGTGTGCATGCCATACGTACACGCACAGTGAACACTTGCTCACTTGTACCGCACAAAGCTTTGTTTTCACTCCATCAAATGACGATTTCTACCGGAAGTGAGGTGCACCAACCAAGTGACTATTGGAAATGTGAATGACTTAATAAGCGTACATTTGAAATAGCGGCGAACATTTGATCCTATAAATAACCATAGGAACGGGGAGGTTGCCTCAGAAAATATCCTCATTATAGGCACCCCAGTTTCATTCGGTTTCACTCGGCATACTCAAGGCCGAATTTGGACAGTTTTGTTTTTCTTCCAATAATCGAAAACCTTCTAAATTATAATCTATACAGAAAGAAATTTAAATCACCTCATCATGTTTATAAAGTATAAGCATAGAGGAGACCATAACGTCTATGCCTACGCCTGGTTAAACCCAATTATGTCATACAGCCATATATCTTAATGTAGGCCTATGCTATAGACTGATAGACTAGCAGAAACAGGATACAAGTTATTGGATCGGAATTTTGAGGAGGGGCTATACGTATACAAAGATTTAGTCGGGGGAAACAATTTGTAAGAACAAAAACTCAAGCCATTAACACAACTAATATTCGTACACTCATCTTCATGAGGCATCGAAGTGTCTCCATATTGCACGAACCGAGGTGCCAGGGCACACGTGCCCCCTCCCCCACTTTTCCGAAAAAGGTAAAAGTGCCCCTTTTGAAATAAAAAAGTGCCGCTCAATTATTGTCAAAGGTGTAAGAATTGGTGGAATGTGCACACACTTAGAAAATATATATATATATATATATATATATATATATATATATATATATATATATATATATATATATATATATATATATATATATTACAAAAGTACCCCTCTCAAAATGAAGTGCCCTTTTACTTTGTTGTTTTGGGCTTACTAAATATATCCAGTACACAGACTGGGGGACACATGTATATGACTTGAGAAGTGGCCCCTAACAGGTCGTGCCCCCACACTTAAAGGTCGTGCTCCCACACACCTAAAGGTCGTGCTCCCACACACACACACATAAAGGTCGTGCCTTCCCCTCTCCCCCTCCCATAACACACTTTTCGAAACTTGCCTTCTACACCCTTAAGTGCCACCTCCCGTGCATGAGTGGCTATGAACCTGAGGCTACACTCTTTTGATGGGTCAATAAATTATATAAATATGAAGATTTTAGGCCTATAAGCAGATAGGTGCCCTACCTAAAAATCGCAGGGCTTCCGGGAGCTTTGCGCACTGCACTGCTTTTCCCGTATTCAGGTATATAAGGACTCGCAATAGTGAGAGTTTCGATACAATTGCGTTAGTCATCAACATGTTTGAGCACCCCCTCCCCGCCCCATTTACCCCTCCCACCTCATTTCCGTCTCCACCTGCTTGTGCAGTGTTTTCCAGAACCATTGCTTTTCTGTGTATTAGTTCTATTTGAAACAAAATCCTTGCCCATTAACTCTCATTCTGATCTGCTGATTACCGGATTATGAAGTTATCATGCACTTTACAACATGGCCTGACAGAGGACATATATAATGTAAAGTAAAAAAGCTTTACTACTTTTTTGGGCATTTGATCAGATTTTCATAACAATGTTGTCTAGTCGGTGCGAGAATTAGGGACGTATCTGAATCATGCTGGTGATTCTTATAATTTATCAGACCTTCATGGGGTAGTGGTTAGTGCTTTGTCCTCTCACCCGCACGTCACAGGTTCGAATTCCGGTGGGTCTGCAACCAGTGAGTTCTTGATATAATGTGCAGCACTGGGTACTTTCGGGACGTTAAACCTTGCTATGCTATTTGTTTTCATTTCTGATTTGTTCTTCTTCTCACACGCCTGTACGGTTACATATGCCATGTCTGCTGCCATGTAAATCAACGGCAGGAACTGACTAATGATACGTGGAACATATAGCGGTATTTGCCTTCTGAAAGTGGAGAGGGGAGACAATGTCACAAAATCAAATTTTCCTACCTGAAGTCAAGGGGGAAAAACATGCTAAAATACCATGCAAGTGCCCTTCCCCTCCCCCTTCCACCTGTGGCGGCCCCCATGTAATTCCGCTTAGTGTGCATACGTCAAAGTTGTACACAATCACTTTTGTCATTCCTTAAAGCTAAAAAGACCAATAAATATCTTTCATTTAACAGTTTAAACAAAAAACAACAAAGGCTGATAGTCGTCTCTCGTATAAAAAAAACAACAACAGAAAAACACAACTGCACGTAAATTAAAGCTGTCCCTGACATGATGAACAGCAAGTATCATAACGGTTGCTATACTTGTAGTCACTGCAGCAGTATAACCTGCTGACCAGGTTTACGGTGCGGCTGTGACATTACATCAGAATCTTTACCCACACTAACTTTGTTGCCTCTATTGGCCATGAAGCTGTCGTCAGATTTTATTAAATAATGCATCGCCTAGTAGGCATTTTCTTCATTATCCTTATCCTTGTATGTTCTTTATGTCAGGCAATTTAGTAATAACTTCCAAATCATTGTTCCGCCCGGTAACCTTAGTGATGGCGATTGAAGTAGCTTTAACGAGCAGTCAAGCTTTTTAAATAAAATCAATATTCTAAAATAATGACATTGCCATTATTAATGCAATATCATTTGCTTATTCACGACTTAATAATAACTAAAACGTTTTTTTTTTTTAATTTACATTTTTACTATTTAGGTGTATGCTTAGACGAGTGCAAATGTATGTCGGAACGGCTGAGTTCACAGAATATATCAGTTTGCAAGAACAGAATAAGCAATAACAGAATACTCTCCAAAAATGAGTATAGAGCAATACCATGCATGTACGACGACGAGTGAACACACAATTACAATGACGGGGTCGTCACCTGCGTAATCGGTTATGATAGAAACAATGCTATCACGATACGCTTAATACGACCCGGACGAGAACACAGGTATGACGTAGGGACAGACATAACATCGACAACCAAGTCAATGTCCACGACCTTTGATAACCAGTTGTGGTGCACTGGCGTGTCTACCCAACCCAGGCTTGAACCCAGGACCTCGTGGTCTGTAGACATGTATGATAACCGCTACACCACAGTCTGACAGTAGGTAGGATGCCATGCATGTAATTTTGTTAAAGGTTTATATGGACAGCTATGGTCTCTTTAACTTCCAAATAAAGCAATGAAAAGGGCGCGAAAAGTAGTCCGAGTAAGAACATTCTTTAAAGGCCATCTATCGTGATTAAAATGTGGCTGCGTACAGTTTATTCC